>JAPXFY010000030.1:14524130-14544130 GCA_030674185.1 Monoplex corrugatus | reverse complement strand
GTCAGAGCGGGAGTGAGATGAATTCTGCAATTTGAAAAGTGGTCATGCCATATTAATATTGTTTTATCCTGAAGAGGGTCCAGGGCTAAAATTGATAGTATGATGCACTAGCTAAGAGTAGTGTTTGGAATATAAAGGATCTTATTATCAAAAAATGCATAAGAGAAAATATAAGCATATGATTGCCTGAATGGGAAAATATATGATCAAGAGGTTTAGCTGATGTAAATGGATCGTGCCTAGTGCAACGAATATATATATATATGTGCATATATACATAGTGAAACACACACACACACACAGAGAAAAGAGACACACAGAGAGAGGGAGGGAGAGAGAGAGAGGGAGAGAGAGAGAGAGAGGAAAAAGAGAAGAAGACTGAGACAAAGAAAGAAAGAAAGACAGACAGACAGACAGACAGAAGAAAGAAAGAAAGAAAGAAAGAAAGAAAAAAAAGAAAAAAAAGAAAGAAAAAAAGAAAGAAAGAAAGACACAGACATAAAGAAAGAAAGAAAGAAAAAAGAAAGACAAACAGAAAGAAAGAAAGATAGATAGGAAGAAAGAAGCCAAGAAACAAAAGCATAGAAACAACAATCAACTTTGTGGCCTTAATTCCACCCGGCACTTGATGGATACATAAACCCTGTATATGACAGAGGAAAACAAAGCAGTGAGACAGAGATGGGCAGCAGCCCCACAATGCTGGCCCAGACAAAAGTTGAGATATCTACCACATCACTCCCCAGCCTTCCCCAGCACAAGCCAATCGTGGATTCTGCAACACATACATCAAGATCCAAAACAAGTGTGACTGCCTGCATTCAAGCAAACAGGAACCAGAAGAAACACACACACACACACACACACACACACACACACACACACACACACACACACACACACCACACACACACACACACACACACACCACACACACACACACACACACACACACACACACACACACACACAAACGAATCAGAACGCGTATATAATACAACCAGACAAGACAGGCGCAACTTTTCGGCCAACTGGCCTTTGTCAAGCGTAAGATCACAAACGAACAAACACCAAATACAAAATACCAAATACAAATACCAAAAGACAAAAATTAGGAGAAAAAGACTGAAACTTCGTTGTTGATTCGTCCAGTGTGAGCTTTTCTTACGCTTGACAAAGGCCAGTTGGCCGACATTTTGTGGCTGTCTTGTCTGGTTGTATTAAATACGTGTTCTGATTCGTTTTCGTTTTTTTTCCTTCTGGTTCCTGCATACACCAAGACCAATATCAAGATCTCAGGAAACAACTATGACGTTTTTTTCTCAAAGCAGTTTACCTGTGGAGTAGGAAGCATTAAAGCCTTGAAAAGTCAGTGACCCATCAGACGTGAAGAGAATGTACATCTGGTTCTGTGTTGTACGTGTGCCTGGTGCATTTCTACTGCCACACAGTGTACGTAGTACTGGGGACGATGCTGATCCTCCGTCATAGATCTGAACACGTAGTAACACAAGAGGTCAATAAATGAACGTACGTTTTTGTTGATGCTCGTTACAATTCTTTGAGACACTTTATATTGGGGCTTATTATACTTGAATAAAAACAAAAACAAAAAAGAAAAAAGAAAAGAAATGAAAATGTTAATCAAACAAAACAAATAAGAATGTTTTCCATTAGATCACGACGATTTAAGTCAGGTTTCAGTTTCAGTTTCAGTTACTCAAGACGATGTCTCCTCGTTCGGAACGAATTCCATATGCACTAATGTCACAGGCGCCATGTGTATTGTGATCATGGTACACGCCTTAAGCCCGCACATAAACCCATGAACTGGCCAGGTCCTCAGGTCCTACCTGGCCTATGCTTTACTTTAGTCTATATTTTTTATAATCATCATCACCATCATCAAGTGCCCTGCCGCATGGCGTTGGCGAGCATGGCCCTCCATATACATCTGTCCCTTGTTGCTGCAAACACATCTTCCACCTTTTCTGTCCTCAGCCACCCTGCAAGTCCGTCCAATATTTTCTCCATGGGTCTACCTAGTGCTCTCTTTCCCTCCAGCTTTCCTGTTGTAACCAAGTGCTCTAATTCCCTTTTCTCATAAAATAGGCTATAAATGTTGCCTGTCTTTTCTTAATCTTCCTTATCAATGGTAATGCATCACTTATGCTGCAAGATATGGAAGACTTGTCAGTGGCCTATACAGACTGGAAGCTCCAAGAATTTGTCATGTTACATAAGAGTGGAAATGTCAAAGACTGCAACAATTATAGAACAATTGCACTGATCAGTCATGCCAGTAAAATACTGCTGATAATAATTTTAAACAGGTTAAAGCCAAAAGTAGAGGAAGAGCTATCCGACTGTCAGGCAGGCTATAGGAAAAACAGGGGAACAATAGATATGCTGTTTGTACTCCAGATATTGATAGAAAAGATTAGAAACACAGACCAAGAGATGTTCATCGTTTTCATTGACTACAGCAAAGCGTTTGATAGCGTGATTCACCAAAGTCTTTTCCACTTCATGATCAAAATGGGTTTTCCAAGACATCTGGTTTCCCTCATAGCTTCATTATATAATGATCAAAAAGCAACAATCAGATGGAATAATCAAAACTGCAAATTTTTTAACATCACTAAAGGGGTAAGGCAAGGTTGCATCCTGTCTCCACATCTCTTCAGCATATACACTGAACATATCATGAGAGAAGCAGACATAGAAGACATGGGAGTAAATATTGGTGGTAGAAACCTGTCAAATTTACGCTACGCAGATGACACAGGATTACTGGCAGACAACATTACAGGCTCTAGGAGGATCCTGTACAGGGTAGACCGGGTTGGAAAGGCAGCTGGGCTGGACTTAAATTCAAAGAAGACAAAGGTTATGCATGTTGCAGGCAAATATAACACTAACAGGACCAGATCATGCTAAACCAAGTCCCTCTAGAAAATGTCAAGGACTTTAGATATTTAGGTTCAGTCAAGACACACGATGGAACATGCTCAAAAGACATAAAGATGAGAATTGGAATGGCCAAGAACAGTATGGTTCAATTGAACAATATTTGGAAAGACCACAGCATAACAGCAGACCTTAAGATAAAACTCTTAAAATGTCTTGTCTGGCCAGTGATGTTATACGGCTGCGAGGCATGGACAATGAAAAAGAGGATGAAAGACGAGTGGAAGCAGCAGAGCTGTGGTTTTACCGAAGACTGCTGAGGGTCAAATGGACGGATAGGCGCTCAAATGAAAGCATACTGAATGAGTTGGGTACTACACGCAAGCTTCTAGTACTCATACAACGGAGGAAACTGAAATATGTTGGACACGCAATCCGTAATGAGAGAACAGACTTGATGTCCACTGTCCTCCAAGGTAAAGTGGAAGGAAAGAGAGAAACAGAGGACGGCCACCTGCATCACTTGCTAGAAACATCACAAACATCAGTGGCAAGAAACTCCAGGAGGTGGTCAGACTTAGCCAAGATCGAGAGTGCTGGAGGCAACTTGTGAGGACATCATGTGCAGCGGCCAACACTGTTCCCGGTGACGCCGACAGAACAGAACGACAGAACCTTATCAATGATCTGGTGCCTGCCTCCATCAACACTGTCCGTTTGTTTTCTTTGCTGTCCATGGAACTCTCAACATTCTTCTTAGAAACCACATCTCGGCTATGTGTTTTTACTAGTATAATAAAAAGTGGCTCACCCGAGGGTTGAACCCACACCCCTGTGTTATGAGCGTGGCAAGGAGACCAAAAACGAGTCAGACCCGAGTGTCATCTGCCTGTGTACGCTAAAGATCCCACAGCAGTTGAAAATCGTGAAGAACAGGGCATTTCCCGGCTGCCTTGGTATAAAACATTGGAGAGATAGGCTAATTTCCCAGGTCCCACCCCTTGAAGACCAATTAGCCTTTTAGCCTTTCTGAAGTCTTGGTAAAAAAATGTGAATATGAATATGAATTTGAAGCGAGGGAGAAGGGATGGGCGCCACCTTCGTTGGTGCGGGCCCTGGGAAAAGTTCAGGTCTCTGCCACATCACTCGCCTACGACCCCAGGGTTATGGAACTGCCTAGGTAGGACCTCAGGACCTGGCCAGCTCGTGGGTTTATGTGCAGGCTTAAGGCTTGTGCCGTGATCATTCTGGATCTTCTCCATCACATGGCACCTGTGACATTAGTGCATATGGAATTCATTCCGAGCGCGGAGACGTCATCTTGAGAAACTGAAACTGAAACCATGAGCGTGGTTCTTTAACAACTGAGCCATTTCTTTAACAACTGAGGCAATGGGCCACTTGTAAGTCAGGAGGATGAGGTATCCTATGTAAATTGGATCAGAAGAAGCACTCTTGACAACTATTAATAATCGCACATCATTGTTGCAGGTTAACTGCTGTTCTGGTCCATAGTTTGTTTCACTTTTCTAGATCGTCTCGCCATTTGGTTCTTTGGCTTCGAGGGATCCAGAGCGTCACTTTGGTGGTCCATCTGTTGTCAGATCTCCTAATGACATGACCAGCCCAGTTCCACTTTTGTTCACAAACTGTTTCGATTATGTCTTGGACTTTCGTTTTTCCTCATACCCGTTGGCCTCTTTACATCTCAGGAGATGATAGTCTCACCAGGAGGCGTTTTGGTCATGACGTGCACTTTCTGCTGTGGCTTTGCAGGCCGATTTTTGAGTGACAGTCTTTGTCACATTTGCCACATACAAATTGAGTCGCTGTTGTCTGGTTTCTGGAACGTCGCTTGTGAAAAGCCCTTTTCTCATCTGCGCTTTCTGCTCTCCTCCTCTCCGCATTCACAACGCCTTGCTGAAAGGCTGTTCTCCACGCTGCCCTGTCTTCCGCCAGAGTCTCCCAAGAGCCTGGGTCGATCCCTGAGCTTCTAAGGTCCCTTTTGCATGCGTCTACAAAGCGTAGCTGTGGGCGTCCTGCAGTTCGCTTCCGGTTTACCAGTTCACCCTAGAGAACGTCTTTTGGTATGCGTCCATCCTCCATTCGACGCACATGGCCAAGCCAGCGTAATCGGCGTTGGCTTAGGAGGGTAAAGATGGTCTGTAGGCCCGCACGACGGAGGACCTCTGTGTCGGTCACCTTGTCTTGCCATCGGATGCCGAGGATGCGTCGCAAGCAGCGGAGATGGAAAATGTTGAGCCTCTTTTCTTGGCTGGCGAATGTGGTCCAGGCTTCACTTGAGTAGAGAAGTGTGCTCAACACACATGCTCTGTACACCTGCATTTTGGTGTTCGCAGTGAGACTGCTGTTGGACCAGACCCGCTTGTTCAGTTTAGCCATGACAGATGAGGCCTTTGCAATTCTGGCACTGATTTCAACGTCCAGAGAGAGGTTGTCACTTATTGTGGACCCCAAGTACTGAAATTTGTGGACAGTATTGAGGTCGGAGTCTCCATCATCCTCATACCCATGCCGCTGTTTTCCGGCCTTCCACGTGATTCCCATCATAACCCGTTCGTAGGCCCTTTGCATGGTTCGCAGTTTTAGGAGCTGACGTTTCGTCAGGTTCCATGTTTCGGCTCCATGTGTCACAGTCGGCGTTATGCATGCGTCGCACACACGGCGTTTTAATAAAATTGGCATATCTTTATTTCTAAAGATGGCGCTTGCTTTATCAAATGCTTGTCATCCGAGCGTAATGCGACGTCTGATCTCTTGTTTCTTAGAGGCTGAGTCCATCGATATCTACTGACCAAGGCAGATATAGTGGTCGACCTCTGCTATTGTGTGGCTGACAATTACGATCTTTGTCTTCCACATGGTCGTTGCACATGAATTTAGTTTTCGTCATGTTCATGCTCAATCCAATTTTTAAGCTGGTTTCGTTCAGTTCTACAAGCATTCGGCTTAGACGTTATTTGCTCTCAGCAAAAATTATGACATCGTCTGCCAATCTGAGATGGCTCAGGTATTCGCCGTCTATTCTGATTGCTTGATTATCCCAGCTTAGAAGTTCTCATTTCGCATGTAAAAAAAGGTGGATACTACACTGACTTTCGAGTCTGATTGTTTTCATGCAAATGCCTGATGCACACCACAATCACCTTTTCCTTGCCGAGGATTGCTTGATGGAACTTGATGGAAACAATATGCATGACCAGTTGTTGTGGTGTAGTGGTTAGTACAGCGGGCTACTGACTGGAAGGTTGTGGGTTCGAGTCCCAATCAGTCCTTTCAAAATCATTCTGGGATGCTTCGGCCCCAGTCCATTCGTACCCAGAGCTGAGCGTGTTATGGGCTTATCAGGAAGATTGTGACCACCCAGTTGAATCCTATCCACTTCATGGATGCTTCACTGGGGGAGTTGCTCAAATCTCCCTGATCAACACTGCAGGTGCCCGTATCTCTTGGGTCTGATTGTTGCCAGGACAGGTTATGACAGTAAACGCAGAGTCAAGCGTCTCAATCTCAGATGGAATTCTACAGCATCATGACTATCATTTTCATCGTTATCATATCATGGCATTGTAAAAACTGTCCCAGCTTCTGTGGTCATTACGGAGGCATATGAAATGGAACAGCAAGAAAAGATGAGTACAAAGGAAACAGTCTAAATGTAGTGATCCTTAACAAAACTGTAATGAAAGCACACTAGTGTAAAAGGGGATAAACAGGCATGCGTAAATGCAAATCTCATCATCATCAAGTGCCCTACCACATGGCGTTGGTGATCATGGCCCTCCATATGCATCTATCCCTTGTTGTCGCAAGTACGTCTTCCATCCTCTCTGTCCTCTCTACTCTACTAGTCCGTCCAATATTTTTTCCCTGGGTCTACCTGGTGCTCTCTTTCCCTCTTCCTTTCCTGTTGTGACCAGATGCTCTAATTTCCCTTCGCTCATAAAATGGCCTATAAATGTTGCCTGTATTTGCCTAATCTTCCTTATCAATGATCTTCTTGTGTCTGCCTCTATCAAGATTGCCTCGTTTGTTTTCTTTGCTGTCCATGGAACTCTCAACATTCTTTTCAGAAACCACATCTCTGCTGAGTCAATCTTGTTCTGACTTTGCTTGTTGACTTCCACACCTCACAACCGTATAACATTATCGGTTCTATATAGCATTTAAGAACTCTATTCCTGATGTTAATTGATAGGCATTTGTTGGTCAGAATGCTTTTCATCTTCTTGAATGCTTTTTTGGCTTGGCCGATTCTGCTGGCTATTTCTGATGTGCATCTGCCGCCTGGTGAGACGATCGTTCCCAGATATTTAAACTTATCAACCAATCTATTTTAACAAAACAAAATACTATGAAAACTACGCATGCAACGCATAAAATATCAGGTTCGAGAAAATTTAATGGTCCTGGTCATGTTTCTGTCCTTGCTCTTTTTTGTGTGTGGTTCTAAGTAGACTGAGATAAGATTAAACACAGTTCAAGGACTGTTAAATTGAAAACACGAAAGTGAAATTAGTAAACAATATTTTTGCGAAACATCGTTGCAAAGAATGACTGAACGAACGAACTTTATCAGGTAGTTTTCACAATAAGATGAAGTTACGTATTTTAGGGGTAACATAGCTTTTATGACCATGTTAAAAATTTGAAACTCTGAGTTTATGTAGAAGCACGTATGTGAACAGATGTTAAAAAAAACTAAATCAACAACAAAAAAGAAAAAGAACAACAAGAAAAGAGGAAGAAGTATAGGAAGGAGAAGAAAAAGAGAAAGGAGAAGGAGAAGAAAAAGAAGGAGGAGGAAGAGAAGAAGAAGAAAACAACAACAAGAACAACAACAACAAGAAAAACAAGAACAAGAACAAGAAGAACAGAAGAACAAGAACAAGAACAAGAAGAACAAAAACAAGAACAAGAAGAACAAGAAGAAGAAGAACAAGAAGAAGAACAAGAAGAAAAACAAGAAGAAGAAAGAAAAAGAAGAACAAGAACAAGAACAAGAAGAACAAGATGAAGAACAAGAAGAAGAACAAGAACAAGAAGAAGAAGAACAAGAAGAAGAACAAGAAGAAGAACAAGAACAAGAAGAAAAAAGAAGAAGAAGAAGAAGAAGAACAAGAAGAAGAACAAGAAGAACAAGAAGAAGAAGAAGAAAACACGGAGAGAAAAAACGAAGCAAGAGTTTTAAGAAACGCCTATGTGAGGGATGACACTTCGTCAAACACAGGGTTGTCCAGATGTTTTTGTCAAAGCAAGGCCTTCACTGAGACCTACAGAGCCGTACAGGTCAGATTCCCAACTTCATAGATGGCAGCGGTGCCCAAGTATGTGATGGAGTCCAGTTATCATGAGGGATCCAGCCGCTGGCCAAGACAGTGATTTTGTCACTGTACAAAGGCAATGTCACTATAATGTCTTTCATGGGGGTCCACCTAGTGATTTTGTCACCATACAGAGGCAACTGAAATGTAGTTTCTGAGAACAGTGTTGAGAGTTCCATCAACAGCAAGGAAAACAAACGAGAAAGCATTGAAGGAGGCAGACACAAGAAGATCATTAACAAAGAAGATCAGAAAAAGACAAGCACCATTTATAGGACGTTTTATGAAGAAAGAGAAATTAGAACACCTGGTCACAACAACAAAGCTGGATGGAAGGAAAAAAAAGAACATTTGGTAAACCCAGGGAGAAAATATTGGACGATTTGCAGGGTGGCTGAAGATGGAGAGGGTGGGAAATGTACCTGCAGCGACAAGGGACAGATTCGTATGGAGGGCCATGATCGCCAACGACATGTGGCAGGCCACATGATGATGACGATGATAATAATGATGATGATGATGATGATGATGATGACAAAGGCAATGTCACTATAATGTCTGTCATAGCTGTGTCTTTCGACAGTTGTCGGGGTCTTCCCTGTTATCGAAAGTTATCCACCACCATATACATAACGGCACCACCACTGCCACCACCACCACCATCACCACCACCACCACCACCATCACCACCACCATCCCACCACCACCACCAAATCCACCATTAGCACCACCTCTACTACCATCACCACCACTACCTCCACCACCACCATAACTACTACAACCTCTACCACCATCACCACCACTACCTCCACCACCACCACCACCACCATCACCACCACCACCACCATCACCACCACCACCACCACCACCACCATCACCACCACCATCCCACCACCACCACCAAATCCACCATTAGCACCACCTCTACTACCATCACCACCACTACCTCCACCACCACCATAACTACTACAACCTCTACCACCATCACCACCACTACCTCCACCACCACCACCACCACCACCATTTCCACCACCTCCAAAACCACCATCAGCATCACCACACCAGCATCACATACCTTCACGACATCCTGGCAAATAGAGTTGATGGAAGGTGTCAAGTCAAAGACATGGAAGTTAAGAGTGATGCGGTGTCCAGCAGGCACGGTGATCAGATAGCTACAACGCATGTTGTTGGAGTAGTTGGCAGGAAAGTTGGGAGAATGGAAACTTCCCTGCAAGGAAGTGAATGTGTCGTTGCATCCTGTTACGAAAAAGAAAAGAAAAAAATCATCATCATCATCATCAACTGCCATGCCACATGGCTTTGGCGAGCATGGCCCTCCATATGTATCTATCCCTTGTTGCCTCAAACACATCTTCCACCCTCTCTGTCTTCAGCTACTCTCCAAGTCCGTCCAATATTTTCTCCCTGGGTCTACCTGGTGCTCTCCTTCCCTCCAGCTTTCCTGTTGTGAGCAAGTGCTCCAATTCCCCTTTCTTCTTAAAATGGCATACAAATGTTGCCTATCTTTTCCTATTCTTCCTTATCAACGATCTTCTTCTGTTTGCCTCTATCACGACTGTCTCGTTTGTTTTCTTTGCTGTCCATGGAACTCTCAACATTCTTCTTAGAAATCACATGTCAGCTGCCTCAATCTTGTTCTGGCTTTGCTTGTTGACTGTCCACGCTTCATAAACGTATAACATTATCGGTTCTATATAAACATTCAAGAACTCCCTTCCTGATGTTAACTGATAGGCATTTGTTGGTAAGAACGCTTTTCATCTTCTTGAATGTTGTTTTGGCTTGATGATTCTGCTGGATATTTCTGATGTGCATCTGCCATCTAGTGAAATGATCGTTCTAGATATTTAAACTTAAAGAAAAGAACACGTGGGTAAAAACACTGTTGAGCGAAGGGAGGGGAGGAAGCGGTGTTTTTTTTTTTTTTTTACTTTGTTTTACATTACAAAGCTTGAGCGATCTGTTGGAAAGTGACTTGTTGGAGACCAGTTTAACCTTTTCACAACACTGCCTCACTACAGCTACTATGCCCTGTGCACACTGGGGGCAGGAAGCAGAAATGCCCGGAGGACACCCTATTTTGGTCATTTTTATATAATTTTCTTAAATAGGCCATCAAACATAGCTTACTGATATTAGAACACCTTTTGCAGATCATTCTTTTATCTCCCCAGTGAAGCAAAAACAGTGTCTGTAAAGATTCATTTAGTCAGTATTTTGTGCTTTTGAAAATGTCAACGTAAGTGTCGAAATAAAAAATCCCAAACAGCCACAGGAGATTCACACAAAGTGTTATTTTTAGCATATGATGGCCAAAAACTGTAGAAAAAAAAGACATAAAAGACAATATTTCAACATTTTAGAACATAATGGTAATATAATGGAAATAATGGTGTAGGGTCGGCGATCTTGTCAAAGACAAAGGGCTGCAAACCGCATGTTTCAGCAGCTGAGAAAACAGGTACTTGCGGAAACTTCCGAAGATTTTTGACCCAGCTGGTCCATCATTTTCATCGCCACTGTCGTCACTGGCAGTGTCAACCTCAGTGTCGGCTTCATATTGATCAGGACAACATATTTCTAGCTAAAAATCTGGCTCCAAGACGGAGTGATCTGTTGCCTTACTACCCGAGTGAAAGATGTCACTGTCAGCGACGATCGCACTTTGTTCGTCAGCTTCAACTTCGTCTTCATCCGTTGAATATGCGGGATCGTCGTCGTTTTGCGGCACATAATCCTCAAAATCTTCCACTTCAGCACTTTAGTTACTGCTTTTATAATGATCAACGTCTAGATTACCGTCAGAACCAGCCTGAATGATCAATTCTGCTACTTCGGCGGCCGTGAAAGTTGTCTGTCTGGCCATGTTTACAGTAGTGTGAACGATGCGGGTTGGTTGCTTTCAACACAAATTAACCCATGAAATTGCCCCTTTTAAGCCGAAAAAGTGACATCATATGACTTAGAAGGGTTCCCTTGTGTAGTTTCGACACGTTTTGAGGGAATTTCCAGTGACGTACTGACGCATTTAATTTTAGAACAGGCGTCGCGAACATTCTCGCTACGTGTCCACAGCAATTTTTCGGCCGTAGCGAGCGGGCTCGCTACTTGTCCTGACGGAATAGACAGGCATAGCGACGATTCTCGGGTCATGTCGCGAAAAGATTAATACAGAATAATGCAGACCAGTCGCCGTGGTGTAGTGGCTAATGCAACGGACTACCGACTGAAAGGTTGTGTCTTCGAATCCAAATTAGTCACTTCAAAAATCATTTGGGATTTTTCGCCTCTAACCGGCTCCTACCCAGAGCTGGGCGTGCTATGGGCTCATTGGGAAGACTGGGACCACACAGTCGAGTCTCATCTAGTTCATGGATGTGTCACTGAGGTTGTTGCTCCAATTTTCAGGCCAGCACCGCAGGTGCCTGTATTTCTCAGGCCTGGTTGATGACAGAATATATATTATGATAGTAAGCGTAGAGTACAGCCCTGTCACACAGCCTGTATCCTAGATGGAACTCCACAGCATCATGATTATCATCCTCATCGACATTATCGTCATTGCCTTGTAAAAACCGTGCCAGATTCTGTGGCCATTAAGGGAGCATAGAAAATGGGACGGAGAAAAAGAAAAAGGTGAGCACAAAGGTAACCTCTCTAAGTGCGATGATTCTAAAGAAATCATAAAAAAAAGAAAATGCAGACTGTGCAGCTCATCTCCTCTGTGATCAGTTGTCAGGACGCGTGATGTTAAACATGAAAAAACTGGACTTCCCTTAGTGCCAGAATACCAGGCTTTAAGAGAGGCGCACATCTCTTCTACCTCGCTGCTTTAACCCTTTGACTTCCTCATCCTGTCCACCAGCATCCTGCATTGTCAACCATGCAAGCAAAGCAAAAACGTAACCCTTGACACCCTATCCCTATCCACCAGCATCCTGGAGGAAGCCGGTCGATAGGGTGAGGGAGTCAAAGGGTTGTTTTTGCAGTTGGTGGATAGGGTGCAGGAGTCAAAGGGTTAAAATCCTCGTCCATAAAAACAGGCATGCTCCCATTTGTACCTGGTTGGACAAAAGGGATTAACATCCTCTTTCGCGAAGATGGACAGGTCCCCATTCACAGCTGGCTGGACAAGAATGATTAACATACCCTTCCGTAAAGAGGGACAGGTCCACATTCATACCTGGATGGACAGTGAGGATTCACATCCCCTTCTGTAAAGACAGAAAGTACTCCTTCCCCCTCGTGGGGATGCTGGGAGCTCTGTCAGTATAAATAGTATTCCCACCTTCCGGAAATTCTGTGATAGAAATTTCCTCTTTTCTGTCACTCTCTTTGTTTAGCCTTGTTCCTTTGCTTTCTGTCATTTCATCCTATCATTTTCTGCCTTAATGGTACATTCGCCTGCATGTGTTCGATCAAACCTTACTTACTGTTTCTCAGGACTGATAATTGGGTACACGTGTTAAGTGCATTTTTGGCTCAAGGGAGGTGAGATATGTGGAAGCAATTTTAGGTAATCTATGCCCGTTTTCATATATGTTTTGGTGTCCTTAGGTATGTTTCACAAGCTTCATTTATCGAACTTCTCAACTTTGTCCATTGTTCCTCACTGTCACCAACGTCTTCCAGAGCATTGAATTTGTTTTGAACATGTACATTCAATTTTTGACGTATCATTTCATCTGTCTTTAAGAGTCCTAGGTTTAGTTTGATGTTGCTTTTGGTCTGTTTCCTTTTCCTCAATTTCAGCCTAAACCTTCCCACTACAGGATTGTGGTCACTGTTGCAGTCTGCGCCTGTTAGTGTTTTTGCTGACAGTAAAGAATTTCTAAATCTTTTGTTGATCAGGATGTTGTCAATCTGATTTTTGGCATTATCTTCTGGACTCATCCAAGTCCATTTTCTTCTGTTAGTCTGCTCAAACCAGGTGTTTCCTACTATGAACTCATTCATCTGTGCCCATTCTACAAGTTCCCCTCCCCTTTCATTTTGTGTACCAAGGCCATGAGGTCCAACTATATCCTCCACCGTATCCTGTCCCACGTTAGCATTAAAATCTCCCATTATGACTGTAACTTCTTGTGATTTACGTTGGACCTTGACCATCTCTAAAACTTCGTAGAAGTTGTCGATGTCTCCCTGAGTACTTGCGGATGTTGGTGCATACACCTGTATGATGTTGATATCAAATGGTTTGCCTCTCAATTTGACCAGTAAAACTCTGTCGGCCACTGCCCAGTATCCCTTAACTGCTTTTGATTTGTCTTTGTCCATTATGATGCCTACCCTCTTTCATGTGAATTACCACCAGAGTATATCACTGTATATTCTCCTGATGTTATCATGCCTGCCCCCTTCCTTCTCACTTCCCCTAGTCCTAAAATACTGATGTTAAGCCTTTCCATCTCCTTTTTGATGTTGTCTAATTTACCTTTCTGCAACATTGTTCTGATGTTCCATGTTGCTATTTTGGTGTTTCAAAGTTTGACTTTGGGTTTAATTTTGGCCGCAGTAGCTGGCTGACGGTCTGGTGTCACCTGCGCCGCATGACAGTCTTCTTCCTCTTTCTTTTGTCCATGGTTTTCCTGGGGAAAACTACGAAGGTGGTTTCCCCTTGCCTTCCATCGTTTTTTTTTCAGGGTTAACTCCTTTAGCCTTACTCTCTCCCGAGATGTCCACAAGGCAGTGGATCTATTTACCCATAGCTTGGGGATCTGGTTCGTGGGCACCAGGGCGTATCCACACGCTGGTGGGCCTGCATGCCTCACGTCTGGGGGCCAGACCTCCTCCGAAGCTTGTGAAGAAATCCCTAAGGCAGATGGAAAAGCAAAAAAGAGCTGGATGACTAATGAAATTTTGGGCTTGACGGAGGAAAAGAGGAGGGCAAAGAGAAACGAGGAGATATACAGCAAGATAAACAAAGAAATCAAGTATAGGTGCAATGAAGCTAAGGAAGCTTGGCTGAACACAAAATGCAGAGAGATAGAAAAAACGGCACAAAATGGATCCTCAGGGTATGTACAGACGAATTGAAGAAATTATCCACAGGAAAAATACATGCACATCAACTGGTTGCTTAAAATCGAAAGATGGCACGCTTATCATGGAAAAAGACAAAATACTGGACAGATGGAGAGAGTACATTAAAGACCTTTTCGAGGATGACAGAAACGAAGAACACATTATAAAAAAGAACTTTGAAGGACCACCCATAATGAAAGATAAAGTTAGAGCAGCACTGAAAAAGATGAAACCAGGAAAAGCCCCAGGACCAGACAACATTACTACAGAGATGATTGAAGCCCTGGAGGAATTTGGCATAGAAAAAATAACAGTCCTCCTAAATGAAATTTATGACACCGGAAAAATCCCCAAGGATATGTCAAAATCAATTTTCATTGCACTTCCAAAGGAGACAGGGGCTATAGAATGCGAACTCCATCGCATAATCAGTTTGATGAGTCATGTAACAAAAATCCTGTTAAGAATAATCATGATGAGGACAAGGAATAGAATCAAAAGAGAAAGCAGAAGAACAGTGTGGATTTGTGGAAGGGAAAGGAACTATTAATGCCATATACATTCTAAGAACTATCATAGAGAGGTCAATTGAGATGAATAAGGATTTGTATTTATGCTTTGTTCAATATACCAAGGCTTTCGATTGGGTATGACATGAAGAATTGATCAACCAACTGGAGAGACTCAATGTTTATGGAAAAGATCTACGAATAATCAGGAATATGTACTGGGAACAAACAGCTGCAATGAGAATAGAAAACAATATACGCTCTTTCCAAAACATCAAAAGAGGAGTCAGACAGAGTTGTGTTTTGTCATCAGATCTGTTTTCACTATATAGCGAAAACATCATGAGAAACCTAGAAGAAGACCCTGGATTAAAGGTTGGAGGGAAAATGATAAACAACATTCGGTACGCAGATGACACCGTGCTAATTGCAAAAAATGAAAGGGACCTACAAAACCTTGTGAATATACTAGAAATAGAAAGCAAAGGTAAGGGGTTGGAACTAAACAGCAGGAAGACTGAAGTCATGGTGATCAATAAAAAACATGAAATCCCCTCACGCAAAATAACAGCAAATGGCACAACCTTGACCCAGGTTAATAAGTTCAAATACCTGGGAACGGTCATTTCATCAGATGGCAGATGCACATCGGAAATAGCTGGCAGAATCGGCCAAACCAAAACAGCACTCAAGAAGATGACAAGCATTCTTACTAACAAATGCCTATCAATTAACATCAGAAAGAGAGTCCTTGAATGTTAAATAGAACCAATACTGTTGTACGGCTGCGAGGCGTGGACAGTCAGCAAGTAAAGCCAGAGCAAGATTGAGGCAGCCGAGATGTGGTTTCTCAGAAGAATGTTATAACAATAATAATTACAATATTTATATAGCGCAAAATCTTGATAAAATCAAATCTAAGCGCTGAAACAGACAGACAGCACACCACACACACACACACACACACACACACACACACACACACACACACACACACATATATATATATATATATATATAATGTATGTATATATATATATACACATACACACATATATACATACCCGCACACACACACCACACACACACACACCACACACACACACACACACACACATATATATATATATATATATATATATATATATATATATACATATATATATATATTGTACACATATGTATATACATACATATATATACACATAAATACACACACACATATATATACTCGTACACACACACACACACACACACTACATGTGTGTGTGTGTGTGTGTGTGTGTGTGTGCGCGTGCGCACGTGCGCGTGTGCGTGCGCGTGCGTGCGCGTGTGTGCGTGTGTGTGTGTGGACAACCACACACGCACACCACTGACAGACTAATCTCTATGATGTAGACACGCTGATGATGGTGATGTAGACACACAGCTGATAATGATGTAGACACACTGTTGATGATGACGTAGAAACACTACTGATGATGATATAGACACACATGTTGAGAGTTCCATGGACAGCAAAGAAAACAAACGAGACAGTCTTGATGGAGGCAGACACAAGTAGATCACTCATAAGGAAGATTAGGAAAAGACAAGCAACATTTATAGGCCATTTTATGAGGAAGGGGGATTTGGAGCACCTGGTCACAACGGGAAAGCTGGAGAGAAAGAGAGCACCAGGTAGACCCAGGGAGAGAATGCTGGACGGACTTGCAGAGTGGCTGGGAATGAGGAGGGTGGGGGAGATGCTGGGGGCAACGAGAGATAGAGATGGTTGGAAGTCCATGGTCGCCAACGCCATGCGGCAGGGCACCTGATGATGATGATGATGATAGGTATGCTTAAATTTGTATTCAGATGTGTTTTTTTTAAATCCCCAGTGCGATAAATTGGACGGAGTAGTCAACGCAAGGAGGGGCATCTCCTTCGATTATGTCCGCGAATGCACTGATATGTGTACTTGATTTTCTTTTCTTATTTTTCCTGTTGCAGTTTTGTATAACCCTGATATGGCTCTACGAAGCCGGCTGGCTATAAACAATAATAAAACCCATTCGAGGGCCGAGTTTGTTCAGGCAGGACGCAAACCTGGTCACCTAGTCATTGCAACCAGGTTTGGTCGTACTTTTCATTAACCTCAGTTTGCGGGAATGAGTGCTCTGGTCACAAAGCTATCCCGTCTCTCAAAACGTGAATGGCACTGGCGCTGGCGCTGGTGCGTGTTGTGTGGCGACGCTATCAACCCTGGGGAAGATAAGTCGGTTTTCACACGGAAAGTCCGCTACGAGAAATGTAAACGCAGGACAATATAATAGAATACGATGCAATACAATACAATACAATACAATACAATACAATACAATACAATACATAATACAATACAATACAACACTACAATACAACACAACAATACAATACAATACAATACAACACAAACACACACAATTCAACACAACGCAACACAGCACAACACAACACAACACAATACAATACGTACAATACAATACAACACAACACAACATAACACAACGCAACCAACACAACACAACACAATACAACACAACACAACACAATGTAGTATAATTTTGACATGTTTCCACGTGTAATAACTTGTAGGCTCTGTTTATTTTACCGTCTTTCGTATGAAGTAATTAAAGATATATTTTCTGAGTAAACTGCGAATGAGTAAGATCCAGGAAGAAGGAAGTACTTCATTCAAGTACAAAGGATGGGCCCAAAAAGGAAGAGGAAGAGGGAAAAACAGACAGAGAAGGGCATTTGCACTGGACTCAAAGGTTTGTGTTATACAGACACAGAAACTGAAAATGGAATATCAGTAAAACACAAGCTATATGGCTTGAAAATAAGAAAAATTCCACAACCAAATATCTACCACATCTAAAAATGGAATGGAATCCATCAAATAATTTTGGGTATTTGGTTTACCGCAGACCTGACAGACTGTGAAAAACTTAATTATGATGATAATTTTCAGAAATATTAAAGTTATTTAGGATATGGATAAAAAGATTAATCACCCCACTGGGACGAATAGCTGTTCTAAAATCTTTAATTTTATCTAAAATCATACATCTGTGGAAGCTTCTCCCTAATCCACCTAACAGCTTTATTAAAAAGTTGTGTTTCAAATTTATATGGAAAGGAAAACCAGACCGCATTGATAGAAAGTCTGCAGTGAAACGTGTTCATAAAGGAGGGCTTGGTTTGATTGACATAAAGCAGTTTATAAACACGCTAAAACTTATCTGGATACAGAAATTAAACAATACAAACCATAAATGGAAAAACATTATAACTGTTATGTTTCCCATGATGAACAACCTCAGTATGTATGGATCATGTCTACCAGTTAATACCAAAGTCAACATGTTTTGGCAACACGTGTTAAATGCCTATAAAGAATTAACAGCAAAAATACACCCAGCAACTTCTGAAGAGTTTGCTACTGAACCTATATTTTGTAACGACAATATACGGATTGGAAATAAAACAATCTTATACCAAAAATGGATTGAAAAAAGGTATCGTCTGTGTTTCTCATCTTATGAAAAACAATGGTCACTTTCTGACATATGATGAATTCGGAACTTCATATGGACTAATTTCGAATTTTATCACCTATTTTGGAGTAATTCAAGCGATTAAAAAATACATAAGAAAAATAGACATTGATATTCATAATAACTATGCTTTAAATTTGAAGAAGTCCCTTCAGATCATTTATTCAAGCCACAAAGGAACGAAACCATACTACGATATACTAATTAACAACGGTCAAGACCCAAAGTGTTGTAGTAAGTGGAACACAAAACTACCAACAGATATAAACTGGAATTGTTTTCAATAAGATCCAGAAAATAAGTGATATCAAACTTAAATAGTTTCAAATCCGGATAGTTCACAGAATTATTGCAACAAACAAAACACTTAAGAATAGAAAATCAGTAACAACGATAAATGTACTTTTTGCAATAGAGAACCTGAGGATATTCAGCATTTATTCTGGCGATGTAACGCGGTTCGTCAATTTTGGTATTCTTTGGAATCTTCGTTAAATGAAAAATGTGTACATACACGTCATTTGAGATTGAACGAAGAATTAATTATACTTGGAACATCTGAGAGCTTTAAAACAGATGATACGTTTGATTTTCTTCTTACTTTTGCAAAATTCTTCTTATATAAATGTCGAATAGAGAAAAGTACAACCTATCTTTCATGTGTTCTTACAACAGCTTAAACGGAGGTTCATGATAGAAAGACACATAGCATATGTGAATATGTGCTATACAACATTCGTGTCAAAGTGGTCTTACTATAAACCTCTGATGTTTGACACATAAACAATTATCTCAACAATGTTCAGCAGAATGGCAAATGAGTTAATAAATAAAGATCATGTTATAACAAAAACAGATCGTGATGAATATAGAAGACATGCCTCTTTCTATAAATAACAAACATCCTCTGTTCAAAGATTTTTTCCCCCATGGACATCATTAGGAAAGAAAACCCAGCATGCAGTTATCCTTTAGTATGAAGCTGTTGGATTCCGATATTGTTCGTCCAATTATTTGTTTTTGTTTGCTTACTTGTGTGTGTGTTGTGTGTGTGTGTGTGTGTGTGTGTGTGTGTGTGTGTGTGTGTGTGTGTGGTGTGTGTGTGTGTGTGTGTGTGTGTGTGTGTGTGGATATTTTTCCCTATTGTTACACATGCATGTATACATTCGCGTAATTTTCTTCTTAAAATGTGAATTTATCTATGTCTCTTCATATGCTTCAGTTAGACATATGGATGTACATGTATGTGTGTGTATATGTGTATATGTATGTATATGTATATGTGTGTATATATGTGTGTATATGTTTGTGTGTATATGTTTCGTCCTAGTAATAATATCATCATTAACGTTAGGCGTACTTTAGTACACCCATTACAACGAGGGGAGGGAGAAGCGATTGTTGGGTGCTTTGTTCACTTTAACCATTTGGCTCCCACACCCTATCCGCAGAAATTGAACTCTTTGACTCCCTAGTCCTATCCTGCAGGAAGCTGGTGGATGGGGCACAAACACTAACTGAACTAACACGAAACTATTACATCTTAAAAAGAAACAACAACAAAAAACACAAACTCATCTGACCAGAAACTGGCCAGACCCCACCCC
>JAPXFY010000030.1:14514130-14519130 GCA_030674185.1 Monoplex corrugatus | reverse complement strand
GCCAAGCCAAAACAGCATTCAAGAAAATGAAAAGCATTCTTACCAACAAATGCCTATCAATAAACATCAGTTCTTGAATGTTATGTAGAACCGATAATGCTATACGCCTGTGAGGTGTGGATAGTCAACAAGCAAAGCCAGAACAAGATTGAGGCAGCCGAGATGTGGTTTCTAAGAAGAATGTTGAGAGTTCCATGGACAGCAAAGAAAACAAACGAGACAGTCTTGATGGAGGCAGACACAAGAAGATCATTCATAAGGAAGATTCAGAAAAGACAGGCAACATTTACAGGCCATTTTTTATGAAGAAAGGGGAATTAGAACACCTGGTCACAACAGGAAAATTGGAGGGAAAGAGAGCACCAGGTAGACCCAGGGAAAAATATTGGATGGACTTGCAGAGTGGCTGAGGACAGAGAGAGTGGAAGATGTGGTTGCAGCAACAAGGGATAGATACATATGGAGGGCCATGATCGCCAACACCATAATATGGGAGGGCACTTCATGAAGATGATAAGTGTGAGCATACTTCCCCACACCTCAAAGCAATTCATTGACTTCTTGTTCAGTCAAGAATCAGTCACGAACTGTCCTCATTATGCTTTACATCTGAGTCTGGAACAGGTCTTCTGACGTTCTTAACTTTTATACACCACGCAGGAAACTTCCTTCCTCTTCTGCTTTCAGACTCATTTGTCAGCCATCAGTCAGCTTGTTGATAAAGTAACAGCGGTTGAAAACCCCAATCCTGAGTTTCTGGTCTGGTACTTGGTGATTTTAATCACACTAAGATGAGCTCTTATCTGCCGAAATATAGACAGCACGTTACATGTGCTACGCGTGAGGACACGATTCTGGACCACTGTTATTGTACAATACCGTGGCACGCTCACCACTCGGCGCATCGGACCATGCCACCGTCCTTCTTCTGCCCACGTACAAACAAAAACTCAAGGCCGTGAAACCAGTGAAGGAATATGTGCAAAAACGGTCCGCAGTAGCTATTGACACTCTCAAGGGTTGTTTTGATTGTACCGACTGGTCTGTGTTCAGAAATGTATGTGAAAACTTTGATGAACATACTGACACTATTACCTCATACATAAGCTTTTGTGAACACCTTTGTATTCCCACAAAAACTGTAACTATTTATGGAAACGCAAAGCCCTGGTTCTCCAAAGATATTAGCCAAAAACTGCAGGTAAAAGACTCTTTACATGAGAGTGGGAATAAATTAGGTTACAGCCAAGCAAAGCGAGAAGCGCAGAAAGCAATCAAGCAAGCTAAGAGAAAGTACTGCCAAAAACTAGAGCAGCAGTTTGAGTCAAATGACACTCATGCAGTGTGGCAAGGTCTGCAAGCCATTACCTAGATAAAGCAGAAGTCAAATGTCTGTAACTGACCGCTGCCTTCCCAACCAGCTGAACCTTTTTTTATGTCCGCTTTGACAGACAAAATAACGACCCATCTCCCCAAACTCTGCTTTCTTATTTTGGTACCCCTACCTCTCCTCCTTTGTTGTAACTGAACAAGAAGTTAGATCCTGTTCAAAAAGCAAAACGCTAGAAAAGCTGCTGGGCTGGACAACGTGTCCACAGCCATACTTAAGTCCTGTGCTGACCAACTGGCCCCCATCTTCTGTGATATTTTCAATAAATCTCTAGAACTCTGTTAAGTTCCATCCTGCTTCAAGTCTGCCTATATTGTTCCTGTACCCAAAATGACAAAAGTCTCTTCCCTTAAAGATTACAGACCTGTTGCACTCACCTCTGTGGCCATGAAGGTGTTTGAAAGAATTGTTTTGCGATTCCTGAAATCCGTCACTGACCATCTACTCGACCCTTTACAGTTTGCGTATCGTGCAAACAGAACAATAGACGGTGCTGTCTCCCTTATAATGCACAACATCTGGCAGTACTTGGAATCCCCCAAAACATATGCACGCATTCTTTTTGTAGATTTTAGCTCTGCCTTTAACACAATTGTACCAGCAAAACTCTATAGCGAACTTCTAGAGCTCAAAATTAATCCTCAAATGTGTAAATGGGTTTTAGATTTCCCCCTAAATAGAAATCAAGTTGTCAAAATCAGCGGTCTCAGTTCTAGTCCCTTGACATTGAACACTGGCGCGCCTCAAGGTTGTGTCCTGTCACCGCTCTTATTCACTTTGTTTACATGTGAGTGTGTCTCTACTCATGACTCTGTGATGTTTTAAAGTTATCTGATGACACAATAGTTGATAATTGTGTCTCTACTCATGACTGTGATGTGATTGTGTCTCTACTCATGACTCTGTGATGTTTTTTAAGTTATCTGATGACACAATAGTTGATAATTGTGTCTCTACTCATGACTCTGTGATGTTTTTTAAGTTATCTGATGACACAATAGTTGTAGGGCTCATGAAAAATAGAGATGAGTCTCACTATTTAAGTGAGATAGACGGATTAGTTCGCTGGTGCAACAACAACAACTTAGAGTTAAACGTACTGAAAAAAAAGGAAATGATTATGGACAGTAGAAGAAAAAAGCCACCATTATCTGCCCTAGTGATCAAGGGAGACAAGGTAGAAGTAGTAAACACGTTTAAACTTTTGAGAACAACAATTTTGAATTTGTTAAAGTGGGAGGAAAACACAAAACTAATCATTAAAAAATCACGCAGTGTCTCTATTTCCTTCGTCAGCTTAAAAGTTTGGAGTTAGCCAGTCTGTCTTGACTCAGTTTTACCGAGCAGTGATAGAAAGTGTTCTAGCTTTCTCTATCACAGTCTGGTATGGTAACTGTGTAACAACTCAGAAAAATGGCTTAAACAGAATCGTCAGCACTGTCACTTTCAGGTCATCGGTATTACTCTTCCTTCCATTGATTCCATCTACGAAAAAAGAACTAAGAAGAAAGTTAAATCTATCAAAGCTGGCAAAGATCACCCAGCCAACAGTCTGTTCACTCCACTTCCGTCAGGAAAGCGCTTTCGTTCCATCAAAGCCAGAACGTGTCGCTTTAAAGACACCCTGTTTCCCTGTAGACCTCTTTTTGTTGTATCTGCTAAACCTACATCCTTACATCATTACATCCTCTTGCTTTTACTGATGTGTTCATGATTTGCATTCCACATTCGTGTCCTAGTATACAATTTTTTCTCTTACCCTTTGATGAACTTATTCTTAACCAAATTTATAAGAGCTACTTTTGTTGTCTTCGAGTTCTAAGTTTTAGTCTGCGTACTCGAGGGAGGGCTTATGGAAATTCGGTGACAGTTATTAGAAGGAACATTATATGTCTTGTATCTGTTCGTTACTACTGTTAACTGAGAAACTGTTTTAATTCTCCAGGCTTGGATTATAATGGAAGTTTTTCTCAACTCGCGATATTTTGTTATACATCAGAGCTTTTTTACCTGTCTTTGGATTTTAATCTTGTGCATGTGAGGAGGGGGGGGGGAAAGTGAGAAAATTATTTGTACCTTATGTTGTTTCAGTCCCATGCGCATGTGTGTGTGTGTGTGTGTGGTGTGTGTGTGTGGTGTGTGTGGGCGTGCGTGTGTGTGTGTGCGTGTGTGGTGTGTGTGTGTGTGTGTGTGCGGTGTGTGTGTGTGTGTGTGTGTGTGTGTGTGTGTGTGTGTGTGTCTGTGTGTGTGTGTGTGTGTGTGTGTGTGTGTGGTGTTTTCTTCGATTCCGTGGATGACTGACGAATGTCTTTTATGATGTTAAATATTATTGTGTTGTGAGGTGTGAGTGTGATTGTACGTATAGCCAAAACATTTTTCTTGTGTCTGTGCACTGGGCTAAAATAAAATCTGTTGTCTTGTTATCTTGTTCCATCTTTTAAAACAAAAATCTTTTGGTCAGCGTAGATTCGCTTGTCAAGGTCCAGCAGTATGGAATGGACTCTATGTCCACATCAGGCATTTAGCTTCACTCACTTCCGTCAATTCTGCTCTGAAAACCTTTTCAATTACAATTTGTGTTGATGTGAGTGAATAGGTGTGTGTGTGTGTGCGTGGGGTGTGTGTAATGTGAATGAATATGTGTGTTGGTGTGTGTGTGTGTGTGTGTGTGTATGTGTGATGTGAGTGAATAGGTGTGTGTGTGTGTGTGTGGTGAGTGTTGTGTGTGTGAGTGAGTGTGTGTGTGTGTGTGTGTGTGTGCGTGTGTATGCGTGTGTGTGTGTCTGTGTGTGTATGTTTGTGTGATGAGTGTGTGTGTGTGTGTCTGTGTGTGTGTCTGTGTGTATGTTCGTGTGTGAGTGTGTGTGGGGGGGAGGGGTGTTGCGTGTAGGCCTGTTTGTGTAGCGTGGGTGTGCATAAACGTGTATGCGAGTATGCGTGTGTGCGCGATGGTATCTGTGAGTTTGTGCAGTTTAGGCTTTTTTTTTTTTTACCAATAAACATATGAAGTGAAGTTTGGACATAATTCCTTTCTATTACTTCTTAACTGTTGTTGTTTTCCGGTTCATCTGTTTTCCCCACAGCAAGACAATTTCGCACGTATTTGCTTTCAATGTGTCTGACTTTGTCTCTCACGCTTTTGTGAAACGCTCAGTTTTTTTTTGTGAGACATATAACGCTGTACAAGTAACCATCATCATCAGCAGCAGCAACATCATCATCATCATCTTATCATCATCATCATTATTGTCATTATTATTACTAGTAGTAGTAGTAGTGTTATTATTATCGTAATATCATCATCATCATCATCATCATTGTCACAAGGTCAATGGATGGATCTCTTGACCTTTAGTGAAATGAAGTAAATGCAAAATCTAGAATGATTAAGGTCTGCACCAAGTGTGAGTCCTTTAAGGATTTTATCCAGTTACTTACTCAAGTAAAGTTCCATATAAAGGTACTGCTGATCTTCCTTAAATGCTATGAGTCTGACATCATTTGCTCCGCTTCTTTGCCAACCTACATCGACTCAGCAATCCAAGATATAATACACACAGAGTTCAGACGAGAAGAAAGAAACCTCTCAGACTTCATGACTAGGAAATAG
>JAPXFY010000030.1:14456630-14509130 GCA_030674185.1 Monoplex corrugatus | reverse complement strand
CAAGGGAATCATGCATGCAGTGGATATGAGTATGAAAAGTCGTGTTGTTTCAGTTATTCCTGTTTGTTCTCCAAAATAAGTGTGACTACCCGCGTTCAAGCAAACAGGAACCAGAAAAAAAAAACACGAAAAAAGAATAAAAAAGCATTTTGAATACAACAAGACAAGACAAGGGCAAATTTTCGGCCAACTGGCCCTTGTCAAGCGTGAGATCACAGACAAACAAACACCAGATACAAAAAGTTGGAGAAAAAGACTGAAACTTCCCTGCTGCTGGTCCAGTGTGAGAAAAGGAAAAAATTGAATGAAATGACATCAAAATGTGTTTTTGAGTAAATATGATTTCAGAGCGGAAGTGAGAAGAATTCTGCAATTCTGAAAAGTGGTCATGCCATTTTAATATTGTTCTATCCTGAAGAGGGTCCAGGGCTAAAATTAAAACTATGATGCACTAGGGAAGAATAGTGTTTGGAATGTAAAGGATCCCACTATTAGATAATGCATAAGAGAAAAAATATAAGCATGTGATCAACTGAATGGAAAAAGGTCTCATCAAGAGGTATGGCTGCTGTGAATGGATCGTGCCTAGTGCAATGAATCCAGTCTGACCTTGGATTAGGAAGAAAAACATCCTAAACCAACAGCCAAGGGGCTGAAGGGGAAAAAAAGAAAAAGAAAAAGATACCAACCAAAACAAACAAACAACAACAAAAAACTTAACCCTGTGGCTCCCTGACCATATTCACCAGCTCCCTGCATAAGGCTGGTGGGCAGGTAAGGGAGTGAGAGAGTAAAGTTTTTGCGGTTGGTGGATAGGGTGAGGAAGTCAGAAAGCAAAGTGTTTGCAGTTAGTGGATAAGATTTCGGGAGTCAAAGGGTTAATAATACCTCGTTGTTCCGGTTTGTTTGTGTGCCTGACCAACTGAGGGAATGTTCAAAGTGTTAAGGAGGGGGAGGGGTGTGCACGCAGTCCTCTCCCCACTCTTCCTACTTCCAACACTCGTGTTCCAGAGGTGCAGAAACGAAACGGTACGCTTATTAGAGAAGACTTACTGAATGACGATCATGATCAAAGACAGACAGAAACAGTATGAACATTGTGATCAAAGACAGACAGAAACCGTATGACGATTATGACCAAAGACAGACAGAAACCGTATGACGATTATGACCAAAGACAGACAAAACCGTATGACGATTATGACCAAAGACAGACAGAAACCGTATGACGATTATGACAAAGACAGACAAAAACCGTATGACGATTATGACCAAAAACAAACAAAAACAGTATGACGATTATATGTATAACCAAAGACAAACAAAAACCGTATGACGATTATGACAAAGATAAACAAAACCGTATGACGATTATGACAAAGACAAACAAAAACCGTATGACGATTATGATCAAAGACAAACAAAAACCGTATGACGATTATGACCAAAGACAAACAAAAACCGTATGACGATTATGTATAACAAAGACAAACAAAAACCGTATGACGATTATATGTATAACAAAGACAAACAAAAACCGTATGACGATTATGATCAAAGACAAACAAAAACCGTATGACGATTATATGATAACCAAAGACAAACAAAAACCGTATGACGATTATGATCAAAGACAAACAAAAACCGTATGACGATTATGATCAAAGACAAACAAAAACCGTATGACGATTATGATCAAAGACAAACAAAAACCGTATGACGATTATGACCAAAGACAAACAAAAACCGTATGACGATTATGATCAAAGACAAACAAAAACCGTATGACGATTATATGTATAACCAAAGACAAACAAAAACCGTATGACGATTATGATCAAAGACAAACAAAAACCGTATGACGATTATATGTATAACCAAAGACAAACAAAAACCGTATGACGATTATGATCAAAGACAGACAAAAACCGTATGACGATTATATGTATAACCAAAGACAAACAAAAACCGTATGACGATTATGATCAAAGACAGACAAAAACCGTATGATGATTATGATCAAAGACAAACAAAAACCGTATGACGATTATGATCAAAGACAAACAAAAACCGTATGACGATTATGACCAAAGACAAACAAAAACCGTATGACGATTATGATCAAAGACAAACAAAAACCGTATGACGATTATATGTATAACCAAAGACAAACAAAAACCGTATGACGATTATGATCAAAGACAAACAAAAACCGTATGACGATTATATGTATAACCAAAGACAAACAAAAACCGTATGACGATTATGATCAAAGACAGACAAAAACCGTATGACGATTATATGTATAACCAAAGACAAACAAAAACCGTATGACGATTATGATCAAAGACAGACAAAAACCGTATGACGATTATATGTATAACCAAAGACAAACAAAAACCGTATGACGATTATGATCAAAGACAGACATAAATCAGACACACAAAAACAGAAGGACACTGTGTATTTTATGGACGATACAAGATAGAACAGGAGCAAATTTTCGGACACTGGCCACATGTCAAACGTACACAAAAAACGAAAAAAACAGACCAGTCGCCGTGGTGTAGTGGTTAACGTAACGGACTACCGACTGGAAGGTTGTGGGTTCGAATCCCCATCAGTATCTTTAAAAAAATCATTGTGAGATTTTTTGGCTCTAACTGGCTCCTATTCAGAGTTTGGTGCTGCGCTATGGGCTCATTGGGAAGATTGGGACCACATAGTCGAGTCTCATCCACTTCACAGATGCGTCAGTAGTGGATGTTGCTCCAATCTTCTGATCAACACTGCAGGTGTCTGTGTCTCTAGGGTCTGGTTGATGCCAGGATATGTTACAATAGTAAGCGTAGAGTACAGCCCTGTCGAACGCAGTCTCAATCCTAGATGGAACTCCAAAGCATCATGATTATCACCCTCAACAACATCATCATCATCGCATTGTAAAAGAAAAAAAAGAGCTGTTCCAGCTTCTGTGTCCATTAAAGTGGCGTAGAAAATGGGTCCAAAAAAAGGTAAGCACAAAAGTAACCTCCCTGAGTGGAAAAATCCTAAAAGGGAATAAAAGAAAAAAGCGGAGAAACAAATTCACTGGATATAGGACGAGTATAACAAAGAGATCAACTCATCTGCATGATCAAGAGGCGGACAGAGAAGCAGACACACACAATCAAACACATCAACAGTCTTACCATTGATGCAGGAGGGGAAGCAGAAGAACAGGACGAAGCAGACGATGGTGACGACCTCTGCGTGCCGATGACCCATGGTCAGAGCTGATGGACATGAATTCAACATGGTCAGGCGATGTGATGTGGAGTGGTGTAGAGAGGTGTGAAGTGATCTGTGTGATAGAATAGAATAGAATCAAATGCCTTTCTTCATAGTGTTGGTGATCGTGGCCTTCCATTTAAATCTATCTTTTCCAATACCTCCATACAAATCTGTCTTTTCTGGCCCTCCTTACAAATCTGTCTTTTCTGGCCCTCCATACAAATCTATCTTTTCTGGCCCTCCATACAAATCTATCTTTTCTGGCCCTCCATACAAATCTATCTTTTCTGGCCCTCCATACAAATCTGTCTTTTCTGGCCCTCCATACAAATCTGTCTTTTCTGGCCCTCCATATAAATCTGTCTTTTCTGGCCCTCCATACAAATCTGTCTTTTCTGGCCCTCCATACAAATGTCTTTTCTGGCCCTCCATATAAATCTGTCTTTTCTGGCCCTCCATATAAATCTGTCTTTTCTGGCCCTCCATACAAATCTGTCTTTCCTGGCCCTCCATACAAATCTGTCTTTTCTGGCCCTCCATACAAATCTGTCTTTTCTGGCCCTCCATACAAATCTATCTTTTCTGGCCCTCCATACAAATCTGTCTTTTCTGGCCCTCCATACAAATCTGTCTTTTCTGGCCCTCCATACAAATCTGTCTTTTTCTGGCCCTCCATATAAATCTGTCTTTTCTGGCCCTCCATACAAATCTGTCTTTTTCTGGCCCTCCATACAAATCTGTCTTTTCTGGCCCTCCATACAAATCTGTCTTTTCTGGCCCTCCATACAAATCTGTCTTTTTCTGGCCCTCCATACAAATCTGTCTTTTCTGGCCCTCCATACAAATGTCTTTTCTGGCCCTCTATACAAATCTGTCTTTTCTGGCCCTTCATATAAATCTGTCTTTTCTGGCCCTTCATATAAATCTGTCTTTTCTGGCCCTCCATACAAATCTGTCTTTTCTGGCCCTCCATACAAATCTGTCTTTTTCTGGCCCTCTATACAAATCTATCTTTTCTGGCCCTCCATACAAATCTGTCTTTTCTGGCCCTCTATACAAATCTGTCTTTTCTGGCCCTCCATACAAATCTGTCTTTTCTGGCCCTCCATACAAATCTGTCTTTTCTGGCCCTCCATACAAATCTGTCTTTTTCTGGCCCTCTATACAAATCTATCTTTTCTGGCCCTCCATACAAATGTCTTTTCTGGCCCTCTATACAAATATGTCTTTTCTGGCCCTCCATACAAATATGTCTTTTGTCGCTGCAAGAAAATCTCCTATCCATTTTGTCCCACCTACTCTGCAAAACTGTCTAATACGTTACTGTCCTTGGGTCTACCTGGTGCTGTTTCTCCCTTACATTTTCCTGTCGTCACTAACTGTTTCTGTTTTCGTCTCGTAAAATGTCCTATAAATGTTGCTTGCCTATTCCTTGTCTTCTTCATTAATGTTCTTTTTGTGTTTGTTTCTTTTAAGAATTGTCTCATTTGTTTTCTTTGCTGTTCATGGGACTCTTAACATTGTTTTCAGAAACCATATTTAATATTTTCAGCTCTCTCAGTTTTGTTCTGACTTCGCTTGCTGTTTGTCCAAAAAAGCTCTGATGTTAAGCGATGAGCATCTGTTGGTAAGAACGCTTTTCATGTTCTTGAATGCTGTTTTGGTTTGGCCAAATCTGCTGGATATTTTTTATTATTCATCCGCCACCTGGTGAAATGACTGTTCTCATATATTTCAACTTATCAAGTGAACTCAGTGTTAATGTTGTGCCACTTGCTGTTATTTCACACACACACACACACACACACACACACACACACACACACACACATATATATATATATATATAGAGAGAGAGAGAGAGAGAGAGAGACAGACAGACAGACAGACAGGCTGACAGACAGACTGATAGACTGACAGACAGACAGACAAAGAGAGAGAAAGAACTCAGAACTGAGAGGCAGACAGACAGACAGACAGAAGAGAGACAAGAAAGAGAACTCAGAAATCAGAACTGAGAGAGAGAGAGAGAGAGAGAGAGAGAGAGAACAGACAGACAGACAGACAGAGACAGAGAACAGAGACAGATAGACAGACAGACAAGAGAGAGAACTCAGAACCGAGAGAGACAGACAGACAGACAGAGAGACAAACAGACAGACAGAGACACAGAGAAAGAGAAGCAGACAGACAGACCAAGACAGAGAAACGAAAAAATGACGTCTTCAACTATTTGAAATATTTGATGACCTCACTCGCTAGCGAGAACTTACTGAAAAGGATTTACATTATATCCTGTATACGTGTTTTCTTTCTTTTTTTCTTTCTTTTTTTTTTATTCTTTTTTTTTAATTCTTTTTCTTTCTCCCTCAACTCTGGCTACAAACAGCTGAAACTTTAACGATTCTGTTCACAGACGCAAATTCTGGCAGTCAAACATGAAATAATAACTCTTAAAGATATACACAAAAACAAATTTCCCACAAAAACATACACATAAAGAAACACAGACACAGACACACACACAGACACACACACAGACACACACACACAGACACACACACACAGACATACACACACACACACACACACACACACACACACACACACACACACACACACACACACACACACACACAAAAGTATTAAAATTGCTCTAGGTGTCCCTGCTCACGCTTCTAATCTGGAAACGTACAAAGTTACTGGAATTCTGCCTCTGAACAACTATCGTGAGTTAGCGACAGCAAAATTTGTCGTTAGAACTACTTCACAAACGGACAATTTTGTGAGTAAGGAAATTAAAATCAGGTCTGATGTTGACTTTCCAAAGCGAGCAAACAGCATTTCATCACAAATGACTGTTTGCAACTTACATATCTGACTTGGTCAAACAGTCTCACCTAATATGGATGAAATAGCTGAGACACCATCAACAACGCCTATCCCTACATGCGAAATGCAAAAAGCCTCTTTTGATATTGATTATACAGACGCTAAGAAACATGAAAGCGTCAACATTTCGATATCCACAGCAAGACAACAAAATTTAAAATAAAAAAGTCATTTTTCAATGGGGCAAACATATCTATATTCACAGCGGAATTAGTCGCTATTATACAAGCATTGCATTATCTAGTAAATCTTAAACCCTTGTTTTTGAAAGTAGTTCTCTTTGTTGACTCAAAATCTGTACTGTATGCCTTACGGTCTTTTGATGCCGACACAAGACCTGATTTAATTACTGAGGCAAATCATCTTGTACATCGTTTAAGGATAAAAGGTACAGATATCAGTTTATGCTGGGTGCCTTCTCACGTTGGTCTTCACGGCAACGAAGTAGTTGACAGAGCAGCTAAGCAAGGTGCAGAGAATTCTGTTAATTCTATAGAATTCCATGTTCATACTTCCGTAAAAGAAGCTTGCAACATGCTCGAATCAGCCTCATGGATTCGATTTCATGAACATTTCAATGAACAGTTTGTGTCACAACAAATGATAAAACTTTCAGTTCAAAATTTATATAAAAAATGCAGTATTCTTCCATGTATCATTTGCGATCGATTGTTGCTGTTCGTTTTCGTATTCAGCTAAACGCATTGAAAACAAAATATTGTAAAAATGTCAAGTGTATTTGCGGCAAACAGTTCACATTGTTTCACTGTTTATTTTATTGCAAAATGCTACGTTCTTTTCTACCGAAAATGTTTACACAAGAAAACTATTCTGAAACTCATTTCAAAAAAGTAACATCAGATCAATCTTTGCTTGTTAAAATTTCAGAATCATTAGTTCACAGTCCTGTTAATGCATTACTTTAACTTTATGCAGTTTATGTTTTAGTGTTAAATTTTCCCTTCACATTGTTGAAGTTAATTGTTACTAATGTTAGAGTTAAGATTTCGTTCCATCTTACTATTCTACCACCTATTTATGACTTTTTCCTCTGTCTCCCCTCTACCCCAATCCAACCTGTCCAACTATCGTTGTCCATTTTATTGTATATATACTTTTTCCCCGTCTCCCCCCCCCTCCCCCGTCTAATATCGCTTACAGTGAAAAGATGTTAAATCAAAGAACGAACGAAACACACACACACACACACACACACACACACACATACACACACACACACACACACACACAAACACACACGCACACACATAGAAACACATACACACAGACACACACACGCACACACATAGAAACACACACACATGCACACACACATACACGCACACATACACACACACACACACACACACACACACACACACACACACACACACACATACACACAAGCAGTCCAAGGGTAGTACACACCACAGTAAATCTCCTACCTGTGAAGCAAACAGAAAGATATCAGTAACAGTGTCTCCAACACGAGTATTTTCAGTGACTGACTGAACAATGCTGCCAGCCTGGGATTTGTTTTATACTGCTGACAAGGAAGTAAAACGCTCAATAGCTGCTACCACATACTGGCCCCTTTTGGCGCAGTAGGTTGCCATAGTCTAACGACTGCCCACAACGTCAGTTACCGAAAAAAAACACACACACACAAAAAAAACAACAACAACAAAAAACAAACAAAAAGCCAACAAACAAACAAACAAGAACCCTAGACCAGTCATCATCATCATCTCAGGTGCCCTGCCGCATGGCGTTGGCGACCATGGACTTCCATCCATCTCTATCTCTCGTTGTCCCTATCATCTCCCCCACCCTCCTCATCCCCAGCCACTCTGCAAGTCCGTCCAGCATTTCTCCCTGGGTCTACCTGGTGGTCTCTTTCCCTCCAGCTTTCCCGTTGTGACCAGGTGCTCCAATCCCCCTTCTCATGAAATGGCCTATAAATGTTGCCTGTCTTTTCTTAATCTTCCCTACGAGTGATCTACTTGTGTCTGCCTCCATCAAGACTGTCTCGTTTGTTTCCTTTGCTGTCCATTGAACTCTCAACATTCTTCTTAGAAACCACATTTTGGCTGCCTCAATCTTGTTTTGGCTTTGCGTGTTGACTGTCCATGCCTCACAAGCGTATGACATTATCGGTTCTATATAACATTCAAGAACTCTCTTCCTGATGTGAATTGATAAGCATTTGTTGTGTAAGAATGCTTTTCATCTTCTTGAAAGCTGTTTTGGCTCGGCCGATTCTGCTGGCTATTTCTGCTGTGCATCTGCCGTCTGGTGAAATGACCGTTTACCATACTGATGTGTTTGATATGGATACCGCCCGCTTTGATGACTGGACTCCAACATGGTACACTTAACTTCCTGCTACAGGACAATTGCTATACAGCAAGTGTCTGTGCAGGTCACAGCCTGGTCCCCGGAGGCTATAGAAACGTTGTATTGACGTTTTTGCTTAACAAATAGTCATACAAACACACACACACACACACACACACACAATGCACACACGCACACAACACACACACCACACACACACACACACACACACGCACGCACATTCACACACTCAGATACACATACATACTCATACACACACACACACATACACACACGTACACACATACACACACTCACACACACATACACACGCACACAAACATACACATACATACATTCACATACACACACATATACATACATACATATACCCACGCACACATATACATACTCGCACACACTTACACATACACACACTCACACACACATACACCCACACACACACACACATACACATACATACATTCACATACACACACACATCTATACACACACACACACACACGCACACATATACATACTCACACGCACACACACACGCACACACACACACAAACATACATGCATACAATACACACACACATGCACATATACACGCACACAATACACACACACACACACACACACACACACACACACACACACACACACACACACGAGATGGGTTTTTCTTTTCATCTGAGGAATATATTATAATGATATGGATCTATCACAGGAAGGATTTTTGGGTTGATGTTCTGGAATGTGGGGGAAGATTATGTGGAATTACCTTTCTATACAGAAATCACAAGCAACAAGAAGGAAGGAGAGAGACGAGTAGAAATGCTCTAAGCACACTAGCAATGACTTTCAAAAGCAGTCCACACGTAGCATTACAAGTCAATATAATTTCTTTAATTAAGCAAGTTCAACTTACAGCATAATCATTCATCTTCTTGTTCTTATTTGCCTACGTCCTAAAGTAATCCTACTCCTTTGTCCATCAGCCCTAACACTCGACATTGGAATAAGATTATCAGTGTACCTTCACGTCATGTTTCTGGCAAAGGCTCAGCACCTCTGCCAGGTTGAGTGGCCCATCTCCTAGCACAACCATGACTGACTGACCGTTCTGTCTCTCTCTGTGTCCGTAATGTCTCTTATGTGTTATTCCCCCCTTTCGTTTATAGAGCGTGGATCAGAACACACTGGGGCTCTGACCCCACCTGTCTTAACTCTTTCACCACCAAGTTTCCCCAGAAATGGCACTCCAAGTATATTTCGGGCAGCCAATTTTGCAGCACAGTATGCATTTTTAAAAGCTTATATCTCAAAGACTTAAAGATTTTCACTTTCTTTGTTTTGCTGTGTAAAGGGCAGATGTTGTGTTTATATATGAATGTTTGCTTATGTTTATTTTTGATCGATTATTCCACAGGTAATCTTATTATAAAGAAAAACAAACAATTTTTTTCATACGGTTTATTAGTTGTACTACTGACTTTATTTCGTGGAGTTGTGCGCCAGATATCATTATAATAAATGAGGAAAAGCAATGGAAAATCTACACACAAAGTCAGCTGTCTGCTTATTCTACTCAGAGTGGTAGACAATGTGTGTTGATTTGCAGCCATTTTGGAGAAAACGCTTCGGAGAAAACGTTACGTAAATTCCGACGGTTAACAAAGCCACACTTCGGCCTTGTTGCTGAAAAACTAGGTCGCTGGGTAAAGTTTAAAAATAGCACAGTCACCTGCATTCACCAGTGGAGCTGACAGAATCTTTATACCCCGTGAAAAGTTATCGTTTAGCATGACCCCTCCAAGTCGCACAAATGCGACTGTGGCGGTCGAATGGGAAGTCGCTTGATTGTGACCATGGCGAGAAAGGAGTTAAGATGACTTTCAAGAATGTTCTTCTACTTGTGAATGAATGAAAGAGGGGTTGACATGGACAAACACAGGCCAGAACCTGTCCACTGAGACAATGGACAGCTCCCTTTCACTGGGGCCATCTTCGAAAACATACCAGTAGAGCTGTATGTACACCTGGCTCTATTGTTTAATTGTCTCGTTTATAGTCGAACATAAGTGTGACTGGCTGTACTGCTAGATGTTGGTTAATCCTAAGCCATCAATTTAGAGGCTAGTTTGTCTGACTCGCCAGACACTGTCCACTTCATGTTTCAGACTGGAGTGCAGGTATGGGCCTGTTTCTACATGAGGGGTTCTACATCGGTTAATCCTAAGCTTTCACCAGCGGCTAGACATTGTCAACATCTTGTCTCAGACTGAAGACAGTGAAGTACAGGTATGGGTCTGTTTCTACCCAAGGTGATTCTGGGATAGATCTGTGGCAATACTCGAATACAATGCTTGAATAACATGTGGTTGAAAGGCACATTTGGGATTTATGTTATATTACCTTTTCATTACAATAACATTGCACACTACATTGAAACAGTTTCTTCTTGATTTGTTCGCTGCATTTGAAACGAGGACTAAAGTGTACTCGTCTGTCCTTGTACTCTGAAAGGTGTCTAGCTGCAGTGATGATCATTCACACGCTGTTGCCGTTCTCTTTTACTTTCAGGTTTGAGGTAAAATGTGAATTGCCTTTTTATTAAAATACCCCTCATAAGGATAAAAACCCCGAAAGATCATGTCTCGTGATATAAACGTGTGTGTATTTCTGTGTGTGTAAGTGTTACAAGGAAACTTTCAGCCTGCAGGAAAGCATGTGGTAATGATGACATCCCCCCAGACCTCATCAAGCACTGCAAGAACACCCTCCTGCAGCCCCTGAACGATGTCCTCCGTCAGTGTTGGAGAGATGGAACAGTACCACAAGACATGAGAGATGCCAAGATCATCACCCTACAAAAAAAAAGAAAGAAAAAGAACCCCCCCACACACACACAAAAAAACAAAACAAAACAAAACAAACAAAAACAAGGGAGACAGAAGTGACTGCAACAACTCTAGGGACATTTCCCTGCTGAACATCATAGGCAAACTGTACACCTGAGTCGTGTTGGTGTGCCCCTAAAAGCTAGCTGAGCGAATCTTCCCTGAGTCCCAGTTAGCTTCCTATCAGAACCCCCCACAGAGGACAAGATTTTTTGCTCCATCAACTGCAGGAGAAATGCAGAGAACAGCAAAAAAAAGAAAAGAAAAAAGAAAAAGAAAAACCCCTCTACATCGCCTTCATCGACTTCACCAAGGCCTTTGGCCTAGTCAGCAGGGATGGACTGTTCAACATTTTCTTGAAAATTTAATGCACCCCCCTCCCCCCCAAAGCTGCACAGCCTGATCAGATCATTCCATATGATGATTATGACGGCAACCATCCAGTACGAGAGCAGCATGCCCGAACTCTTGACATCATAAGTGGCGTGAAGCAAGGCTCTATCTTCGCTATCACCCTGTTTTGCGTCTTCTTCTCCATCCTCCTGAAACATAATGTTGGGACTGCAACGGAAGGAGTATACCTACGCACCAGATCCGACGGGTGACTCTTTTAATCTCGACAGACTGAAAGAGAACACAAATGTGCGCGAGGCCATTATCAGAGACCTGCTCTTCGCTGATGATGATGTTGTTACCTCACACACTGAACAACAATTCCAGTGCTACAACTCCAGTGCCTCCCAAGCATGTAAAGACTTTGGGCTGACCATAAGTCTGAAAAAGACGAACGTGCTGTTCTAAGGCGTGGACGCTCCACCCGTCATCACCATCGACTACTACGAACTTGATGTCGTCCACCAGTTCACACACCTCGGGTCTATCATCAGCAACCATTTCTCCCTCGATGCTGAGATCAACAAGCGTATTGGTATGGCTGCAGCAACTTCAGGCTGACTTACTGCTCGCGTCTGGGAGAACCCAAAGCTGACAACTTCGACCAAGATGGCAGTGTACAACGCCTGCAACATCAGCACTGTACTGTATGGCAGTGAAACATGGACAGCATATGCTAAATAAGACCAAAAATAGAACCGCTTTTACTTTCGTTGCCTTTGCCATGTCCTCGACATCAAGTGGAGTGACAAAATACAAACGCCCAGGACCTAGCATATGTGATCTCCCCGCCATGTGCACACTACTCAGACACTGCAGACTGCCCTGGCTTGGCTATGTGCGTCGGATGGAAAATGTACGTACCCCAAATGATATATTTTATAGTAAACTAGTCCCCGGAAAAAAAGATGTGGTAGCTGCCCCCAGCTATGATACAAAGATGTCTGCAAGAGCGATATGAGAGCTCTGGACATCAACACAGAGAGCTGGGAAGACACAGCAGTCGACCACAACAGATGGTGTAGTTTGTTCCAGTAACAACGCAGGTCAGGGGAAAACAGGATCCAGATCTTAACTGAGGAAAAGACAGTCAGACGGAAAGCGAGCTCCTGTGAAGGCAATTACATGGCCAGCATTCATACATGCAGCCAATGTGGTAGAGACTGCCTTTCCCGCATTGGCCTTACCAGCTACACCTGATACTGCTCCAGAGACGTCAACCTGACTCGACATGACACTAAGCCGCATCATCCATAGTCGACGCTGACTGACAGAAGCTTACAATGTGTTACAAGGAAACTCTCGATGGCCAACCTCTTTTCAACATGTGGTTTCAATAACACCAACTGGGAAAACCTTGCCCACAACAAAACGTGTTGGCGATAGTAGTACACATAAGCCACGATTACATTTTATCAGCACAGAACAGATGTTATTCATCAAAAGGAGAGGTGGGTGCTGTCTACTCTCGCCCACAAGACTCCTTCCCATCGATGTCTGTGGAAAATCATGGACCCTAAAGGTTGGTCGTCTATCGCTCGTGAAGACCCACACCCGGCACTGAAAGCCGGTATGTCGCCTTCTCATCCATCAGATCGACGAATGAGTCTGTCATCATCGTCGTCGTCAATGTGTCAATGCTCTGTAAAGACACTGCCTTATCAAACCTTTCTCGTTTGCTTCAGTTTCAGTTTCTCTAGATAACGCCTCTGCACTCAGAATAAATTCCATATGATTTTGATGCCAATGATGCCATGTGATGGGAGAAGATCCAAAAACTGATTGTAGTACAACCCTACAGCTTGCACTGTAACAACCCTACAGCTTGCACTGTAACAACCCTACAGCTGCACTGTAACAACCCTACAGCTTGCACTGTAACAACCCTACAGCTTGCACTGTAACAACCCTACAGCTTGCACTGTAACAACCTACAGCTGCACTGTAACAACCCTACAGCCTGCACTGTAACAACCCTACAGCCTGCACTGTAACAACCCTACAGCCTGCACTGTAACAACCCTACAGCCTGCACTGTAACAACCCTACAGCCTGCACTGTAACAACCCTACAGCATGTACTGTAACAACCCTACAGCCTGCACTGTAACAACCCTACAGCCTGCACTGTAACAACCCTACAGCCTGTACTGTAACAACCCTACAGCCTGCACTGTAACAACCCTACAGACTGTACTGTAACAACCCTACAGCCTGTACTGTAACAACCCTACAGCCTGCACTGTAACAACCCTACAGTCTGCACTGTAACAACCCTACAGCAGTAACAACCCTACAGCCTGCACTGTAACAACCCTACAGCCTGCACTGTAACAACCCTACAGCCTGCACTGTAACAACCCTATAGCCTGCACTGTAACAACCCTACAGCCTGCATTGTAACAACCCTACAGCCTGCACTGTAACAACCCTACAGCCTGCACTGTAAGCCCTACGTGTTAGCAGGATCTTGAAGTCTGTGTTGTGTGGTCGACATGGCTTAGTGGTCAGAGCATCACGCTCATAACGCAGGTGTCGTCGGTTCAATCCTCAGGCAAGCCAGAGATTTTTGTTCTTGATTTTTTTTTTTCACGCCACTTGCTTGGTTCTTTCGATAAAACCTGTGTAGACTCAAATTCTGATATCTCGAATTAAATTCCAGCCTGCAACTTTAAAAAATCGGCCTGTTCGCTGCCCAGTTTAACCTTTTGACTCCCGCAACCTGTCCACCAGCATCCTGCATTGTCAACCATGCTAGCAAAACAAAAACTTAACCCTTTGACTCTCTCAACCTGTGTCAAGAATCACAGGAAGATGAAATTCACTTTGTACTTTCGTGTCCAGTGTTAAAGTATATAAGAGCAGAATTCATACCACAAAAGTATTATAGAAATCCTTGTCTGTACAAGCTGATTTTACTTATGTCATCAGTGAACGAAGACACTGGAAAACGTTTTGAAGTTTACCTGTACAAAGTATTCAAAAATACGACATGTTGTCGCAATGTGATTAATGTTTGTATGAATGAGTGGTATTATTGTTTTTGTATAATCACCCTTCTGATGGGCCATGGCCTTTATGGATAAATAATCTGAATCTGAATCTCTCTCTCTTTGTCTCTCTGCCTCTGTCTCTCTGTCTGTTTCTCTCTCTCTCTCCCTCTCTCTCTCTCTCTCTCTCTCTGTCCCTCCCTCTTTCTCTCTTTCTTTCTTTCTCTCTCTTCCCCCTCCCTCCATCTCTCTCTCTCTCTCTCTCTCTCTCTCTCACACCCCATTTCTTTGTCTCTCTCTTTCTTCTTTCTTTGTTTCTCTTGTTTTTATGTTTGTAATGTGTGGTACATTTTTTGTTTTGTTATGTTTTTATTTTCAATTTTTATTTGATTTGTTTAGTTTTGTTACCAAATGTATTTCACTTTTATATGGCAGGAAGCAGATGGATAGGTGAGGGAGCCAAAGGGTTATGTTTTTGCTTCGCTAGCATGGTTGACATTGCAGGATGCTGGTGGACAGGGTGCGGGAGTCAAAGGATTAAGAACGTACTTAGTTGCTCTTTATTGTATCCTTGACTATCATCATCATCATCATCATCATCATCATCATCATCATCAGGTGCCCTGCCGCATGGCATTGGCGACCATGGACTTCCATCTGTCTCTATCTCTCGTTGCCCCTAGCATCTCCCCATCCTTCCTCATCCCCAGCCACTCTGCATGTCCGTCCAGCATTCTCTCCCTGGGGCTACCTGATGCTCTCTTTCTCTCCAGCTTTCCCGTTGTGACCAGGTGCTCCAAATCCCCCTTCCTCATAAAATGGCCTATAAATTTTGCCTGTCTTTTCCTAATCTTCCTTATGAGTGATCTACTTGCGTCTGCCTCCATCAAGACTGTCTCGTTTCCTTGACTATAGCATTTGGTATATGCATTAATTGTTCGTCTGTTTCTCTAACTTGACGTGGTAGTTGGCAAACCAGACGATGCAGCGAACAGAATGCTTCATCTTTTGTGTCTGAGGGAGGGCATAAGCTTAGGGGGGTATGCTGACGTCAGACAAGCCTTTGATACTTGCCACTAACACCCCATTATTTGATCTGCCATGGAATTACTTAACGTGGTTTATTGGTAAACCAGACGACGCTGCGAACAGAATGCTTCATGTTTTGAGTCTGAGGAAGGGCATAAGCTTATGGGGGTGGGGGGGGGGGGGTTATGCTGAAGTCAGACCAGTCTTTGATACTTGCCAGTAACATCCCGTTATTTAACTCTATTGTGACTGCACTTGCCACAGCTGAGCTCTCCTGCTTGGCCTAGGGCTGCCACAGTGAAATCACTGAGAACCAGGTGCAAGTATGTAAGCATGTATGTATCCATGTATACGCTCATATTATGTAGGTATGTGTGCATGTATACGCTCAGCGCTTAGATTGATTTTGTCAAGATTTGCGCTATATAATAAATATATTATTATTATTATTATTATTATCCATCGACTTTAGACAAAGAAATCGGCAAAATGTAGCTGAACGGAAGTTCCCTTCACAAGGGAAGCAACTGCCAAATACTAAATCATTAGCATAACAAAAATAGAGGGAGTTATATACCCTAGACCGTCTGTTACTATGATCGAAGTAGCCCGTCTTCAGTGAGAGCTCAGCTGTTACTTCAATCGAAGTAGCCCTACGTCAAAGAGTTAATCTCCGCCATGGAATTACTGAACGTGGTGTTGGCAAACCAGACAATGCTGAGAACAGAATGTTTCATCTTTTGTCTCTGAGGGAGGGCATAAGCTTTTGGGGTATGCTGAGGTTGGTCAAGTCTTTGATACTTGCCACTAACACCCGTTACTTGATCTCCGCCACAGCCTCCTTCCACGGAACCCTGAAGAATGGTCATGGGTGATGCGTGCGTGTGTGAAGACCATGCAGACTTCAAAACGGTCCTTTATTACTTGTTAAAGGCCCGACAGTCGATCCTTACGAGGAATAAGTAGGTGAGTGGAGCTAGTTTTCGCATCACACACACACACACATACACACACGCATGAATGCACACACGCACACACGAACACACGCACGCACGCACACACACACACGCAGCAGGACACACACACAAGGCCTGGCAATCGATCCCAATTAGGAGTAAGTGGGTGAGCGGAGATATTTTGGCCATCTCACACACACACACACACATACAGGCACGCCGCATGCACGCACACACTTACATACACACACGAAACACACACACACACACACACACACACACACACACACACACACACAACACACACACACACACACACACACACACAACACACAAACACACACCACACAAACACAAACACACACCCACACAAAACACACATGCACACGCACACACACGCACACACACGTACACACACAAACACACACACACACACACAAACACACGCACACACACACGCACACGCACACACACACATACACGCACACAAACACACACACTTATAGTGAAAAAACGTTAAATCAAAGAACGAACGAAACACACACACACGCGCACTCACACGCACACACACGTGCGCACACTCACACACGCAAACACACATACACACACGCACAAACACACACGCACAAACACACAAACACACTAACACACTAACACACAAACACACACACACATACACACACACACACACACACACACACACACACACACACACACACACACACACACACACACACACACACACACACACACACACACAAGTTATCTGACGTCTCAGAAATTGTTCTGCCAACCACCATTCAAATTTGCTTCGATTCAGAATTTTGCATGTGAAAAAAAAAAGCAGAGACAGGAAAAGATATGGTAGACAGCCCTTCAGTTTGAGAGCGGTAGTTATATCTCTGGAGGCAGACACAAGTAGATCACTCATAAGGAAGATTAGGAAAAGCCAGGCAACATTTGTAGGTCATTTTATGAGGAAGGGTGATTTGGAGCACCTGGTCACAAAGGGAAAGCTGGAGGGAAAGAGGGCACCAGGTAGACCTAGGGAGAGAATGCTGGACGGACTTGCAGAGTGGCTGGGGATGAGGAGGGTGGGGGAGATGCTAGGGGCAACGAGAGATAGAGACAGATGGAAGTCCATGGTCGCCAATGCCATGCTGCAGGGCACCTGATGATGATGATGATGATGATGATGATGATGGATGATGATGAGTTACATCGCAGTTGTACAAAGTGATCAGTCAGAAGGTCTACACGATCACATGTCAGTTGGCATTCAAAACACGTCAGTCCAACATGCTGGTGACGAAATCAAATTTTATTGTTATGGATTTCACATCTTGGAGCAATTCTGATAACATTGTTTACTTACAATTTAAAGAAATAATAGTTAATATGAAACACCACGAGCGTGTGGATGGAACCCAGAGCACCAATGCCTCGCCACTCTCTGGACAATCACATCCAAACCTCCCGATGCTACTCGATGATAGTCACTGCACCAAAGTAAAGGGAGGGGGAGGGGTGGCTGTCCATGGGCTGCATAACCCATTCAGACCCAGTCATCAGTTACCTTGTCTACAGTCCGAATGGCAAGGTGGGGAGATGACAAAGCCTTGGACATAGACACATAAAGTGCACCAACCAGGTCCTGCCCAGCCCAGTCTGGTCATCATCTCTCTTTCTAGCAGGAACCAGAAAAAAACACGAAAAAAAGAATAAGAACGCGTATTTAATACAACCTGACCAGATAGGCGCAAGACTGAAACTTCCCTGCCTCTTCGTCCAGTCCTAATGTTTGTATCTGGTGGGTTTTTGGGGTTGTTTTTTTTTTGTGATCTTACGCTTGACAAAGGCCAGTTGGCCCAAAATTTGCGCCTGTCTTGTCTGGTTGTATTAAGTACGTTCTGATCCTTTTTTCGTGTGTGTTTTTCTGTCTGATTCCTGTTTGCTTGAACGCGGGTAGTCACGCTTCTTTTGGATTTCTTTTTGGCAGCTTGCCTTGCCACCAGTTCGTATAGCTGACAAATCTTCTCACACCTGGAAACAATTATTTCAGTTACACCTTAGAGCAAGTCTGATAGCATTGTTTTATCACAATTTAAGGAAATAATAGAATAATAAGTAGACTTAAAGACAACATGACGGGGTTTCCTGTTTCTGACCGGAAGGGCAGCTGACGTCATCAACATGGCGGTGTTCTTCAGGATCGTGTCATTCTGTGTGTCTTTAGCCTTGTCCTTATAACTGATAAGCTCTACCTTCATCGTCAGCATGCTGGAATATGGGGAGCGGCTCCATCTGCAGTTTACGTGCACAGAAAGGTTTGGTCCTACATCAACTCTTTGTGACTCCGCATCCTGTCCTCCAGCATCCTGCATCGTCAACCATGCTAGCAAAGCAAAAACGTGACCTTTAACTCCCTCACCCGATCCACCAGCTTCCTGCAGGAAGCTGGTGGATAGGTGAGGGAGTTTAAGGACCTGGCCAGCTCATGGGTTTATGTGCATGCTTAAGGCATGTGCCATGATCACCATACGCATGGCACCTGTTACGTTAGTTCATGTGGAATTCGTCCCTAGCGCCTCGAGATTCTGAAACTGAAACTGAAAGGGTTAAGTTTTTGAAGCTGGTGGACAGGATGCAGGAGTCAAAGGGTTATATATCTGTCAATTTAACAAAACAACCAATCAAACAAACACACAAAAATAAACGCACACACAGATGCGCGCGCACACACACGCATGCACGCACGCACGTACGAGGACGCGCGAACACACACATACACACACACACACATACACACGCATGCACGCACACACGTACGAGGACGCGCGAAACACACACACACACACACACACACACACATACGCGTATGCACGCACGCACGCACAAACATACACACGCACACACATACACACACATGCATGCACGCACGCACGCACGCACACAAAGCAAGGGACATAGAGTAATGTAGCAGACGACTGTTTGTGGTGTAAGTTTGTAATATATGTACAATCATCTTGAAAAGACTGAAAGTGAAACTTGTATAGAAAATACGATTTCAACAAAAAAAATGTTCATCTCGGTTTGAGAGTGAGTGAGAGAGCTAGAGAGAGAGAGAGAGAGGAGAGAGAGAGTAGAGAGAGAGAGAGAGAGAGAGAGAGAGATACAGACAGACAGACAGACACAAAGACAGAGAGACATATAGAGACAGAGAGAGAAATATTGACAAACACAAAGACAGAAAATGCCACAGGAGAGAGAGAGGAGGGGGGGGGGGGGGGGAGTGAGTGAGAATATTTTAGTTGTCATGGAAGGGGAATAACTCAGCGTCTCGTACAATCACGAAACCCAGCGAAAAGTGTTTATCTCCCTTCGGGCAGATATTACGATGTCTGAGGCAGTTGCTCAGGTTTTCTGTTTTCGTCTTTTGTCTTGAGTGTGCGTGTGTGTGTGTGTGTGTGTGTGTGTGTGTGTGTGTGTGTGTGTGTGTGTGTGTGTTTGTGTGTGTGTGTGTGTGTATGTGTGTGTGTGTGTGTGTGTGTGTGTGTTGTGTGTGGTCTGTGTGTGTAAGTGTGTGTGTGTGTGTGTGTGTGTGGTGTGTGTGTGTGTGGTGTGTGTGTGTGTGTGTGTGTGTGTGTGTGTGTGTAAGTGTGTGTGTAAGTGCATGTGTGTGTGTGTGTGTGTGTGTGTGTGTTGTGTTGTGTGTGTGTGTGTGTGTGTGTGGTGTGTGTGTATGTGTGTGTGTGTGTGTGTGTGTGTGTGTGTGTGTGTGGTGTTGTGTGTGTGGAAATAGATTGACTCATAAAAACTAAACAAATCAAAGAAAGGATGAAAAATATAAAGTAAGATTCAGCATACACTTAAATTACAAACACAAAAACGCAAGAAAAATACAGAGAGAGATAGAGAGGGAAAGAGAGAAAAAGAGAGACAGACAGACAGACAGAAAGAAAGACAGACAGACAGACAGAAACATACACAGAGAGACAGACAGACAGACAGAAAGAAAGACAGACAGACAGACAGAAACATACACAGAGAGACAACAGACAGACAGAAAGAAAGACAGACAGACAGACAGAAACATACACAGAGAGACAGACAGACAGACAGACAGAAAGAAAGACAGACAGACAGACAGAACATACACAAGAGACAGACAGACAGAGACAGATAACAGAGAGAGAGACAAAGGGAGAGAGAGTAAAAGAGAGAGAGGAAGAGACAGATAGGGAAGAGGTAGAGAGAGAGAGGAGAGAGAGATACAGACATAAAGACAGACAGACAGACAGAGATACAAAGACAGAGAGACATATAGAGACAGAGAGAGAAATATTGACAAATACAAAGACAGAAAATGCCAGAGAGAGAGAGAGAGAGAGAGAAGGGGGGGGGGGGGGGGTTGAGTGAGAGAATATTTTAGTTGTCATGGAAGGGGAATAACTCAGCGTCTCGTACAATCACGAAACCCAGCGAAAAGTGTTTATCTCCCTTCGGGCAGTTATTACGATGTCTGAGGCAGTTGCTCTAGGGAGGTGGGATACGCAGAAGTAATTTTCGATAATTTATGCCTGTTTTTCTATGTTTTTGTGTCCTTAGGTATGCTTATATTTGTATTCACGTGTTTTTTAAATCCCCTGTGCGATAAATTGGAGTGCCCAACGCCGGGAGCATGTCCTTAGAATATGTGCGCGAATGCATTAATGTGTGTACTTAATTTTCCGTTCCTTTTTATTTTTCCTGTTGAAATTTTATGTTTTGAAGCGGTTATAGCCCTGATTGCAGAAAGTGAAAGCGACCTACAAAACCTTGTGAATATACTTGAAATAGAAAGCAATGGTAAGGGGTTGGAACTAAACGGCAGGAAGATTGAAGTCATGGTGATCAGTAAAAAACATGAAATCCCGGCCCCTCATGCAAAATAACAGCAAACGGCACAACCTTGACACAGGTTGATAAATTTACATACCTGGGAACGATCATTTCACCAGATGGCAGATGCACATCAGAAATAGCCAGCAGAATCGGCCCAGCAAAAACAACATTCAAGAAGATGGAGAGCATTCTTACCAACAAATGCCTATCAATTAACATCAGGAAGAGTTCTTGAATGTTATATAGAACCAATACTGTTGTACGGTTGCCAGGCGTGGACAGTCAACAAGCAAAACCAGAACAAGATTGAGGCAGCTGAGATGTGGTTTCTAAGAAGGATGTTGAGAGTTCCATGGACAGCAAAGAAAACAAACGAGACAGTCTTGATGGAGGCAGACACAAGTAGATCATTCATAAGGGAGAGTAGGAAAAGGCAGGCAACATTCATAGGCCATTTTATGAGGAAAGGGGAATTGGAACACCTGGTCACAACGGGAAAGCTGGAGGGAAGGAGAGCACCGGGTAGACCCAGGGAGAAGATACTAGACGGACTTGCAGAGTGGATGAAGACAGGGAGGGTGGAAGAGATGCTTGAGTCAACAAGAGAGAGACAGATGGAAGTCCATAATCACCAACGCCATGCGGCAAGGCACCTGATGATGATGATGATGTTATATCCCTGATATGGCTGCATGCGGTCGGTTAGGCTTTAAACAACAATAACATAACAACAATAACAATAACCTCCCTGCTCCCCGTTTAAAGAACTAATCATCACGTAAGGGGTTTGCGCAGGTTCAAGGAATAGGATCGGGTGATTGCTGCCAGATTCTGGTGGAGCGTATATGGAATTGTCTGAGTTCAATGAATTCATCTTGAAACTCCAAACATTATAACGCTTATCATCCCAACCTCACCCCCCGTGGGGATGCTGGAGATTCTTTCAGAATAGATAATATCCATACCTTCTGGAATTCTGTGCTAAAAATTTCTTTTCCGTCACTCTGTTTCTGCCTTGTTCCTTTGCTTTCTATCATTTCTTCCTATCATTTCCTGCCTTGCTGGTCCATTCACCTGTGTGTGTTCGATAAAGTTTCACGTACTCTCTCTTAGGATTGATAATTGGGTGCATGCACTAAGTGTATTTTTGGCTCTAGGGAAATGGCATAAGCGGAAGCAATTTAGGTTAATTGAAACCTGTTTTTATATGTTTAGTGTCCTCAGTTATATTTAAATTTATATTCGTGCATGATTTTTAAACCCATTGTGAGTTAAATTGGACGGAGTGGTCAATACCAGTGGCATCTCCTTAGATTATGTGCGCGAATGTGATATGTGTACTTACTTTTCTTCTCCTTTTTTTTTCCTGTTGAAGTATTATATAATGTTTTGAAACTGTTGTAGCCCTGATATCACTGTTCGCAGCCGGCTGGGCTTTAAATGAAATAAGATAACAATAACAATAAATCTGATCAACCTAGGATACAAGAAACCCAGATTCCATTACTGATCATATGTGTCTGCCCTCCCCTTTCCATTAGACCTTGAGTGGTGGTCTGATTGCTAGTCTTTAGATGAGATAATAAACTTAAGTGCCGTACACAGTATACATCTAGCACACGTGGAAGGTCATACGATAATAAAAGAATTGCATCTGTTAAAATTCTGTAAAAAAATATGGTGAATAAACAAAAATACACTATAAAAATGTTACAACACACATCGGCGATTTCCTTTCCCCAGAAAGAGCGACCCGTTTGTCACACGGGAAACTTGAAATTCGTTGTGAACAACAAAACACCACAATCCAGCCCAGTTCGGAGTTCAGTCCATCAGGTATATCGGTAACTGAAACAGTGCGCCCTTTTAATCCTAAGCACAACGAACACATCATGATCACAATATCGTGAACCATGATTATTACCGTTTTTTTTTTTTTTTATCCAGAACGGTGCGCCATTTCAATATCAGACACAACAAGCACAAGACCAAAATATTGTGAACCATGATTATTACCGTTTTTCATCCTTTTCAATTCCAGGCACAACAAGCACAAGCCATCACCAACCACCCCACCACCACCACCATCACCAACCACCACCACCATCACCCACCACCACCATCACCAACCACCATCATCACCACCATCACCAACCACCACCACCTTCATCAAAATATTGTGAACCATGCATGATTGTTACCGTTTTTATCCTGTGCCTTTTCAATTCCAGGCACAACAAGCACAAGACCAAAATATTGTGAACCATATTTTTGTATTTTTTTCCAGAACAATGCGCCTTTTAAATCCCTTTCACTGCCATGGTATATAGCCTTTTTTGCATTGCTGTGTGCCAGAGTAAATGTCTGCATTTTATGGTTGGTTCACTAAACTGCCCAGTATTCAGCCATTTTATTGAGATATCTCTAAGATGTTTTGCATGTTTTTTGGTTATACCCCTGGCTATGACGTGGTGTAGTAGAACTTGATTTTGTTGGTAATCATTTTGGGAGAGGTGGATATAATGTACATTTTGTACAAAAAATGACAAATTCGGAACATAAACACAGTCTTTACAGCACATAAAACCACAGAAAACACTGGAAATTGGTGCAGTTGTTTACTGAAGAACAGGACAAACATCTGGAATTCACATAACAGCCAGTAAATGTTTTTTCTGTCAGTACTCCATGTATATCTGGGGATACCGCAATCCAGATGTAAAGTTGATAAAATCTAGCTTTTTCAGAAGGTTCACTATTCTGTCCACTGCTCAGCCATTTACTGTGGTCGCTTGACTGGTCGAAGGGATATAACTGTGTCCTTACTGTGTCTACAATGGCCAGGAACCATTATCAGAGTTCCCTCCCTTCGTAGACCGTCAAAATCCGATGACCAAAAAGGTACGAGATGCTCTCGTATGTAGGCGCACAGAACACCGGAAATAGGTACGAGTGTATCTCGTAGCAGGCATAACAGGTTTTAAATCCCAGGCACAACAAATATATGACCAGAATATTGTGAATCATGATTATTGTTATACATTCTAATAAAAGTTCCTGTGTCCACAGAAATATGACAGACTGTGATCTTCCTTCACTGTGCCTTAAGTGGACAAAAAGCCCCGCACATCCAGGACCCGTGTCAACACTCCAAGACACCACAAGGCGTCATTTACACATTTCCCCGCCGTCTGGTCCATCTCGTCCAATCTTCATGAAGACCAGGTAAGTAGCTAGACCAGAACTGAAAACTGGGGGGTGGGGGTGGGGGGTGGGATGGGATGGATAGAGGAGGGGGAGGGGTTGCGAGAGGGGTAGTGAGGTGGTGAGGATTTCAATTTTTCTAGGGACCAGCATTGTGATGGCTGTGCCAATCTTTTCTCCATCTGATGACGGACTGACTCACAGCCCAGTACATCATTGGCATCTAGAACATAAGATCCTCCCCTCCTCTGTTCTGAGTCGGCCTGTGTATGTCCTTCAGGGCCTTGAGATCTCCTTGATCTGTTTGTGCCATGATATCCTTGGTCTTCCTCTTTCGCGTTTTCCTTCGTGCAAAAAAGTGGCAGAATAGTTAAGACGTTCGCCTGCCAATAACTAAATTCGCGGCTCCAGGGTTCGTTTACCGTAAGAGGCGTTGTATTTTCTCCTTAGTTTGACGGAAATCTAACCCTCCAGAAGGGGACGAAAAACGAATCAAACTCGTGTACCGTCTAGCCTGTGCACCCTAAAGAATCCACGGCAGTTGAAAGTCGTGAAGAGCAGGACATTCGCCCGGCTGACCTGGCAAAAACAACTATCGGTATTGGAGATGAAGGTTCACTTCTCAATTCCCTTCCCTTGAGGCTTAATTAGTCGTCTTGCCTTTCTGGGTTCTTGGTGGGAAAAAAAGTGACAGAGAAGACAGCTTGGGTCAATGGTCATTTGTCGAACAGGCTTGAGTGTACTCTAACTTAGTCATTTGTCGAACAGGCTTGAGTGTACTCTAACTTAGCATCGTGTGTGTGTGTACGTGCGTGCGTGCATGCGTGTGTGTGAGTGCGTGCGTGCGTGTGTGTGTGTGTGAGTGCGTTCGCGTGCATGCGTGTGTGTGTTGTGTGTGTGTGCGTGCGTGCGTGCGTGTGTGTGAGTGCGTGAGACAGAAGATGAAGGCTTGGGTCAGGGGTCACACGCCCCTACTCCTGTTCTGTTCCCTACCCCACCCACCACCCCAGTTTGCGTGTGTTTGTGCCCTGGAGGTTTGGTCGTTGTTGGCGATTGCTTTGGTGAATGATGGGAGTGCGTGCACAGAAAAAAAAACAAAAAAACGAGACGGTCTTGAAAGAGGCAAACACAAAAAGAACATTACTGAACAGGATTGGGGAAGGACGAGCAACACTTATAGGACATTTTATGAGGCAAGAGAAATTAGAGTACCTAGTTACAACATGAAAGGAAGAGCAAAAAGAGCACAAAATGAATCTAGGGAGAAAATACTGGACAGACTTGTGGCGTGGATGAAGGAAGAGGGTGGGAGATGTACTTTCAGCGACAAAAGACAGATTCGTGTGGAGGGCCATGATCATCAACGCCATGGCAGCAGGGCACATAATGATTTGGGGAACCTCCACACGTTGTTCAGCATTCTGAGCATGTTGATGGTCTTGCTGAGACGATGCTGGATGGTGTCTGCTCATCCATCGTGTCTCCCTCAGATGAAGACACCGCATGTCCTCTTTCAACTTCATCTTTGGCAGGAGTCGTGATTCACACTTCTGCAATATACGTATACAAAACAATGCATTAATGTATGTCTGTACAGACCTTGTACACATACAAAAGCATAACGGACAAAACGTTCTTTTACATGAAATTTTCACCATTCATGAATGTATTTTTATATGAAATCAACGTTCGAGGAAACCATCATCACCATCTACCAAACACCAACCACCACCACCACCAACCACCACCACCATCACCCACCACCACCACACCACCAACCACCACCACCACCAACCACCACCACCACCATCACCCACCACCACCACCTACCACCATCTACCACCACCACCACCATCACCACCACCACACGCACAGACAATAGGAATACATTTGATACCTTCTCCTTATTGACAGATGACTGAAGAAACTTCATGAACAACATCTAAGCTGGACACCATTCCAGACATCCCCAGAACGGACGATACTGATGAGTTCTAGGACTTTTCTGCTTTACATCAGAGGACGAAAACTGACGTCTGCCTTTGTCAACGTGGCTGACAAACCACACAGCCACACATATAAGGGTCCTGAATGTATTCGACGAAGGTAACTGAACAGAACGTGTGTGAGTGTATGTGTGTGTGTGTGTGTGTGTGTGTACGTGTGTGTGTGTGTGTTGTGTGTGTGTGTGTGTGTGTGTGTGTGTGTGTGTGTGTGTGTGCGTGCGTGTGCGCGTGTGAGTGCATGCGTGTGCGTGCGTGAGTGCATGTGTGTGTGTGTGCGTGCGTGTGTGTATGTGTGTGTGCGCGCGTGTATGTGTGCGTGTGCGCACGTGCATGTGTGCCTGTGAGTGAGTGTGTGTGTGTGCGCGCGCGCGCGTGCGTGTGCCTGTTCTTAAAAGCGCGCGTCCGTTAAGTTGCAGTCTGTGTATGTGTGGAGCGACAAATTACCAAACGCCCAGGTCCTAGCATGCGCTGGTCTCCCCACCATGCACACACTGTTCAGACAACGCAGGCTGCTATGGCTTGGCCATGTGCGCCGGAAGGATGGCCGTATCCCAAAGGATAACCTTTACGGTGAACTAACCCCTGACAAGAGATCGGTTCGCCGCCCCAAAAGTCGTCTGCAAGCGCGATATGAAAGCTTTGGACATCAACACAGAGAGCTGGGAAGACACAACAGCCGATCGCAATAGATGGCGCAGTGTGCTCCAGAAACAACTCGGGTTGGGGGAAAAGAAGATCCAGACCTCAGCTGAGGTGAAAGCCAGGTGGAAAGCAAGCTCTAGTGAAGGCAATCCCATGCCAGCATCCATACATGCCTCAATGTCGCAGAGATGTCTTTCCCGCATCGGCCTTACCAGCCACAGCGGATGCTGCTCCAGAGGCGTCAACTCAATCGAAATGACACTAGGGCGCATCATCCATAGTCGACGTCGACTGACGGAGGCCTACCACTACTAAACCCTTCTCATAAGCGAGATCTTGAGGCTTCCACCTATTCGGCGGAGATTTGAACCTCAGTCCTCTTGCCTAACAGGCGGTGATACTGACAAGTATACTACCGAGATCACAGAAATGGTCATCTGTAGTGAACTTGACCACAGTTTCAAACACTGTGTTAATTCTTCTGGTTTCATGCGACAAACGCTACGAAAGCCACAATCCAAAAATCTGTATTTAAAACAGAATATGGCCTAGTGGAAAGAGTACGCGTCTAGAAATCCAAGTTATATTTCCATCGGGTGGTGATTTTTCTCCTCCCTCCACTACACCTTGAGTAGTGGTCTGAGTGCTAGTCTTTCAGATGACACACTAAACCAAAATGCTGTACCCAAAAATGGGTGTGGGGTGGGGTGTGGATGCCGGAGGATCTTTAGTACAGATGGCATCCCCATCTTCGGAAAATTCAGTGCGAGAAATTTCCTCCTTTCTCTCATTCTCTCTGTTTCTTCATTGTTCCTTTTCTTTCTATCATTTTTTCCTATCATATTCTGCTATGCTGGCCTATTGACCTGTTTGTGTTCTGTGCACTTTCATGCTTTCTATTGATATTGGTTGTTGGTACAGGTATTAACTCCATTTTTGGCTCTAAGGAAACACGATAGGCGGAGGCAATATTCGGTAATTATTAAGGCCACGTTTTTATATGTTGTAGTGTCGTTAGTGATCTTTATGTTTGTGTTTAAGTTTTGTTTTTAAAACCTTATGGAGATAAATTTAAGAGAATGATCAATGCCGGGAGCATACCTTTAGATTAGTACGCAAATGCATTGTTATCTGTACTTAATTTCCTTTCCATTTTTTGTCAGGGTCATCGAGATGTGTACAATTTGCTATGGTTGTAGCACTGATATGGCTCTGCGCAGGCAGCTTGGCTTTGAACAGTAATAATGATTGTAATAAACGGAGATGCTGTAAGCAGCAATTATTTTGGGCATGTTGAACATCTGTGGCAGCAAAATTTTCCTTGGCAAAAGAAAACGCCCTTAGGTAAACAGAAATACAAGCATGTAGATATAACAAAGGGAGGTGGCGCCGTGCGATGGCGATGTGCTTTCTCCATGAAGGTCAACCACCATTTCACTTGGTAAAACTGCGTTACGTCCAAAACCAATGAACCCAATGCCATCCAATCCAATTCAGTCTAGTTTGTTCAATCAAAGCGACGAGAAAATTGTCCAACTGAGATTTTCTTTCTTGTTGTGAAATGTTATACAGCTCAAAATGATACATCCTTCAAACCAAGAGGAGTTCATTTTTAAACATAAACGGAAATAATCCTTAATTTGAGTGCAAGTGACCTGAAATGCTGTTCAAGTTTCCAGAACACAGTATATGCTATTTCCGTTTGATTCTGTTCCAGATTCGTGCAACTGTGTCAACCGTTCAGAGACTAATAAGCTTGTTTGTATGTTAAGTGCGTGTGACTAATTGATTGTCTGTTTTGATTGTTTTTCCGGTGTATGCATGTGTTTTGATTGTTTTTCTGGTGTGTGTATATGTTTTTGTTTTCCTATGAAACGAGTTTTCTACATGATTTGCCTAGAGGCAGTTCTTTTGTCGTGGAATCTTGTACTTCCATCCATCTGTCCGCCCCTGTCTATCGACATGTTTAAGCATGCATCCACTGTCTACCTTATGTCTGTATCCATTTACATTAAATCATTTGGACTTTTTAAATTTTTCTATTTGTCTATTTACGTATTTTATGTAAGTCTTCGCACATACAGTTTTGGTCTCACATTGTTGCAGTTTGCCCGTAATGACCTCACACCACGCCATGATAGTAGCGTACGCTCTGCATCGTAAAAAGCAGCAACAGTAGCAGCAGGAAGATCAAAACCAAGTAAGTCTTCCATTATATGTTACAGAAACCAGAAAAAAAAACATAAAGGAGAAACCAAACAAGAAAACAAGAAAAACAAATAAAAGAAAACACGCGAAAAATGTTAAATAACAAGAAGGAACAATAAGATGAAGAGGAAATGAAAAAGACACAAGGGAACACGAACAAGAAAGGCAAGAACAAGGACAACAAGAAAAATAGAAGAAGAGAGAGAAAAATAAAAAGCAAAACAACAAGAACAACAACAGATACAGCATAAAACCGAGCAAGAAGATAAGGAATCAATCACAAAGCTTGCACTATAAAACAAAACAACACAAACCAAAATTAAAACAAAAACACGCATTCAAGTAGAGAAACACACACAACAAGAAGAAAAGCCTACCCAATACGCAATATGAAGAAAACATGATTGTTATCATTACGCAGTTGAAAACAACAGCCAGAACAGGAACAACATGGAGAAACAGAAATGGAAACAAAAACAGTGGCTACAAGCAAACCAAGAGAACAGCAAGAGCAGAAACGATCAGAAGCAGAACGACAACAAACAGAAAAAGGACATCAATGATAAAACAGCGACAAAAACGCCACCAGCAAAACGCCAAGAACAGCATGAAGAAGAAGAGTAAAAGGGAAAACTCGAGAATAAGAAGTACATCAAGAATCAATTATACCAATAAGAGGAGGATCAAAGGAGTAAGAAAAGTAAAATAAAGCATTGAGGCCAAAGGCAGAACAGCGACAAAATTAAACGCGAAAACAACAGGAAGACAAGTAGACCATGATTAATAAAACTATCAACAAAATGGAATGAGAAAACAAAAGAAAGAGGAATATATGATCAAGAAAACAAGAAGGAAACAATAAAGAAAACAGAACTAAGACATAGCAACAACTGAAACAAGAACCTAAGAACACGATAACAAACAAAATCACGAAACAAAGAGAAGGGAAACAAAGAAACAAAAAGAATGGGAAAGAAACATTTGGCGGAAATGGAAAATAAAGCCAAGAACATTAAAAAAAAACCACAGAAATAAGTAAATAGAACAAGAAGACAGGGAAAAAACATGGGACAAGACAAACAAAAGAACTGGAATACAGACAAGACAAAAAGCAAGAAGGGCAAGTAAAACAAACTTGACCCCACAATCGAAAATAACCGAAACATACATGTAAACACAGAGCAAACCAAAGTGCACAAAAAGCAAGCCTCCTTCCACCACCCCCAAAAAATAAATGTCAAGAAAAAGAGGATTAAAAACAAAGATCAAGAAGAAAGAACAAGGGTAGAAGAGCAAAACCTGACATCACAACACCAACAGGAACAGGAAGAAGAAAATACAGAGCAGAACTCTTACAAGACAAAACAAACAAAAACAGGAAAACAAGAGCACAACAAGATACACAAAACATGGAAGCCTTACAGCACCAAGACCGCCAATATGAACAAAAAAAGAAAAATGTAACAAGTTGAACAAAAACAAGACAACGACGACGAGGAGAACAACAACGACGACGAAAACGAGAACAACGAGAACAACAACGAGAACAACAACAACAACAACGAGAACAACAACGAGAACAACAACAACGAGAACAACGAGAAATACAACAACGACAACAACAACCTCGAGGACAACAACAACAACGACAACAACAATAACAACAACGAGACACAACAAACAACAACGAGAACAACAACAACGAGAACAACTACGACGATTACAACAACAACGACAACAACAATAACAACAACAATAACAAGAACAACAACAACGAGAACAACTACGAGAACAACAACGAGAAAACAACAGAACAAGGACGAAAACAACGACGAGAACGAGAACAACAACAAGAACAACAACGACAACAACGAGAATAACAATGACGACAACGAGAAAAACAATGACAACGAGAAGTTGAACGACGAAACGAGAAGAACCACGACAATGAAAAGAAAAACAAGGACAACAACGAGAAGAACGACAACGACGACAACGAGAAGAACGACAACGACGGCAACGAGAACAACAACGACGACGACAAAGAGAACAAAAACAACGAGAACAACAACAACGAGAACAACAAAAACGAGAACAACAACAAAAACAACAACAACGAGAACACCAACGACGAGAACACCAACAACGAGAACAATAACAACAACCAGAACAACAACAACCAGAACAACATCAACGAGAACAACAAAAACGAGAACAACAACGAGAACAACAACGAGAACGACATCAACAAGAACGACGACAACGAGAAAAACAACGAGAACAATAACGAGGACAACGAGAACAATAACGAGGACAACGAGAACAAGAACGAGAAGAACAACAACGACAACGAGAAGAACAACAATGACAACTACGACAACGAGAAGAACAAGAACGACAATGAGAAAAACAACAAGGACGACAACGAGAAAAACAACAACAACGACAACGAGAAGAACATCAACGACGACAACGAGAAGAACATCAACGACCACAACGAGAAGAACATCAACGACGACAACGAGAATAACAACGATAACAACAAAGAGGACAAGAACAATGACACCAACAACAACGAGAACAACAACAACAACGAGAACAACAAAGACACCAACGAAAACAACGAGAACAACAAAAACACCAACGAGAACAACACCAACGAGAACAACACCAACGAGAACAACACCAACGAGAACACCAACAACGAGAACACCAACAACAAGAACAACGAGAACACCAACAACAACGAGAAGAACAACAAGGACGACAAAGAGAAGAACAAGGATTACAACGAGAAGAACAAGGACAACAACGAGAAGAACAACAAGGACGACAATGAGAAGAACAACAACGACGACAATAAGAACAACAACGACGACAAGAACGAAAAGAACAAGGACGACAACGAGAACAACAGCGACGACAACGAGAAGAATAACGACGACAACGAGAAGAACAACGACGACAACGAGAAGAACAACGACGACAACGAGATGAACAACGACGACAACAAGAACAACAACAACGCTGACAACAAGAAGAACAACGACGACAACTACAACCACAAGACCAACGACGACGACAACGAGAACAACAACAACGAGAACAACAACGACGACAACTACGACAACGAGAAGAAGAACAACGACGACGACAAGAACAGCAACGACGAGTAGAACAACAACGACGACAACGCGAAGAACAACGACAACGACAAGAACAACAAAGACAACGACAAGAACAACAAAGACAACGAGAATAACAAGGACGACAACAAGAAGAACGACAACAACGAGAAGAACAAGGAGGACAACGAAAACAAGGACGACAACGAGAATAACAAAGACGACAACAAGAACAACGACGACAACGAGAACAACAACAAGGAGGACAACGAGAAGAACTATAACGACGACGTCGAGAGGAACAACAACGATGACAACAAGAACAGCAACGACGACAACTACAATGAAAAGAACGACTTGTCTTCCTGTTGTTTTCGCGTTTAATTTTGTCGCTGTTCTGCCTTTGGCCTCAATGCTTTGTTTTCCTTTTCTAGCTCCTTTGATCCTCCTCTTATTGGTATAATTGATCTTGATGTACTTCTTATTCTCGAGTTTTCCCTTTTACTCTTCTTCTTCATGCTGTTCTTGGCGTTTTGCTGGTGGTGTTTTTGTCGCTGTTGTTATCATTGATGTCCTTTTTCTGTTTGTTGTCGTTCTGCTTCTCATCGTTTCTGCTCTTGCTGTTCTCTTGGTTTGCTTGTAGCCACTGTTTTTGTTTCCATTTCTGTTTCTCCATGTGTTCTGTTCTGTGTTGTTTCACTGCGTTAATGATACATCATTGTTTTCTTCATAGTGCGTATTGGTAGGCTTTTTTTGTTGTGTGTGTTTCTCTACTTGAATGCGTGTTTTTGTTTTACATTTTGGTTTGTGTGTTTGTTTTTATATGTGCAAGCTTTGTGATTGTTCCTTATCTTCTTGCTCGGTTTTATGCTGTATCTGTTGTTGTTCTTGTTGTTTTTGCTTTTATTTTTCTCTCTTCTTCTATTTTTCTTGTTGTCCTTGTTCTTGCCTTTCTTGTTCGTGTTCCTTGTGTCTTTTTCATTTCTCTTCATCTTATTGTTTCTTCTTGTTATTTAACATTTTTCGGTGTTTTCTTTTATTTTTTTCTTGTTTTCTTGTTTGGTTTCTCCTTATGTTTTTTTTTTCTGTTTCTATACATATAATGGAAGACTTACTTGGTTTTGATCTTCTCTGCTGCTGTTGCTGCTTTTTACGATGCAGAGCGTACGCTACTATCCTGGCGTGGTGTGAGGTCATTACGGGCAAACTGCAACAATGTGAGACCAAAACTGTATGTGCGAAGACTTACATAAAATACGTAAATAGACAAATAGAAAAATTTAAAAAGTCCAAATGATTTAATGTAAATGGATACAGACATAAGGTAGACAGTGGATGCATGCTTAAACATGTCGATAGACAGGGGCGGACAGATGGATGGAAGTACAAGATTCCACGACAAAAGAACTGCCTCTGGCAAATCATGTAGAAAACTCGTTTTCATAGGAAAACAAAAACATATACACACACCAGAAAAACAATCAAAACACATGCATACACCGGAAAAACAATCAAAACTGACAATCAATTAGTCACACGCACTTAACATACAAACAAGCTTATTAGTCTCTGAACGGTTGACACAGTTGCACGAATCTGGAACAGAATCAAACGGAAATAGCATATACTGTGTTCTGGAAACTTGAACAGCATTTCAGGTCACTGCACTCAAATTAAGGATTATTTCCGTTTATGTTTAAAAATGAACTCCTCTTGGTTTGAAGGATGTATCATTTTGAGCTGTATAACATTTCACAACAAGAAAGAAAATCTCAGTTGGACAATTTTCTCGTCGCTTTGATTGAACAAACTAGACTGGATTGGATTGGATGGCATTGGGTTCATTGGTTTTGGACGTAACGCAGTTTTACCAAGTGAAATGGTGGTTGACCTTCATGGAGAAAGCACATCGCCATCGCACAGCGCCACCTCCCTTTGTTATATCTACATGCATGTATTTCTGTTTACCTAAGGGCGTTTTCTTTTGCCAAGGAAAATTTTGCTGCCACAGATGTTCAACATGCCCAAAATAATTGCTGCTTACAGCATCTCCGTTTATTACAATCATTATTACTGTTCAAAGCCAAGCTGCCTGCGCAGAGCCATATCAGTGCTACAACCATAGCAACATGTACACATCTCGATGACCCTGACAAAAAATGGAAAGGAAATTAAGTACAGATAACAATGCATTTGCGTACTAATCTAAAGGTATGCTCCCGGCATTGATCATTCTCTTAAATTTATCTCCATAAGGTTTTAAAAACAAAACTTAAACACAAACATAAAGATCACTAACGACACTACAACATATAAAAACGTGGCCTTAATAATTACCGAATATTGCCTCCGCCTATCGTGTTTCCTTAGAGCCAAAAATGGAGTTAATACCTGTACCAACAACCAATATCAATAGAAAGCATGAAAGTGCACAGAACACAAACAGGTCAATAGGCCAGCATAGCAGAATATGATAGGAAAAAATGATAGAAAGAAAAGGAACAATGAAGAAACAGAGAGAATGAGAGAAAGGAGGAAATTTCTAGCACTGAATTTTCCGAAGATGGGGATGCCATCTGTACTAAAGATCCTCCGGCATCCACACCCCACCCCACACCCATTTTTGGGTACAGCATTTTGGTTTAGTGTGTCATCTGAAAGACTAGCACTCAGACCACTACTCAAGGTGTAGTGGAGGGAGGAGAAAAATCACCGCCCGATGGAAATATAACTTGGATTTCTAGACGCGTACTCTTTCCACTAGGCCATATTCTGTTTTAAATACAGATTTTTGGATTGTGGCTTTCGTAGCGTTTGTCGCATGAAACCAGAAGAATTAACACAGTGTTTGAAACTGTGGTCAAGTTCACTGCAGATGACCATTTCTGTGATCCTCGGTAGTATACTTGTCAGTATCACCGCCTGTTAGGCAAGAGGACTGAGGTTCAAATCTCCGCCGGTGGAAGCCTCAAGATCTCGCTTATGAGAAGGGTTTAGTAGTGGTAGGCCTCCGTCAGTCGACGTCGACTATGGATGATGCGCCCTAGTGTCATTTCGATTGAGTTGACGCCTCTGGAGCAGCATCCGCTGTGGCTAGTAAGGCCGATGCGGGAAAGACAGTCTCTGCGACATTGGATGCATGTATGGATGCTGACATGGGATTGCCTTCACTAGAGCTTGCTTTCCACCTGGCTTTCACCTCAGCGGAGGTCTGGATCTTCTTTTCCCCCAACCCGAGTTGTTTCTGGAGCACACTGGGCCATCTATTGCGATCGGCTGTTGTGTCTTCCCAGCTCTCTGTGTTGATGTCCAAAGCTTTCATATCGCGCTTGCAGACGACTTTTGGGGGCGGCGAACCGATCTCTTGTCAGGGGTTAGTTCACCGTAAAGGTTATCCTTTGGGATACGGCCATCCTTCCGGCGCACATGGCCAAGCCATAGCAGCCTGCGTTGTCTGAACAATGTGTGCATGGTGGGGAGACCAGCGCATGCTAGGACCTGGGCGTTTGGTAATTTGTCGCTCCACACATACACAGACTGCAACTTAACGCACGCGCGCTTTTAAGAACAGGCACACGCACGCGCGCGGCGCACACACACACACACTCACTCACAGGCACACATACACGTGCGCACACGCACACATGCACGCGCGCACACACACATACACACACGCACGCACACACACACACATGCACACACTCACGCACACGCATGCACTCACACGCGCACACGCACGCACACACACACACACACACACACACACACCACACACACACACACACACACACACACACTCACACACGTTCTGTTCAGTTACCTTCGTCGAATACATTCAGGACCCTTATATGTGTGACTGTGTGGTTTGTCAGCCACATCGACAAAGGCAGACGTCAGTTTTCGTCCTCTGATGTAAAGCAGAAAAGTCCTGGAACTCATCAGTATCGTCCGTTCTGGGGATGTCTGGAATGGTGTCCAGCTTAGACGTTGTTCGTGAAGTTTCTTCAGTCATCTGTCAATAAGGAGAAGGTATCAAATGTATTCCTATTGTCTGTGCGTGTGGTGGTGGTGATGGTGGTGGTGGTGGTAGATGGTGGTAGGTGGTGGTGGTGGGTGATGGTGGTGGTGGTGGTTGGTGGTGGTGGTGGTTGGTGGTGTGGTGGTGGTGGGTGATGGTGGTGGTGGTTGGTGGTGGTGGTGGTTGGTGTTTGGTAGATGGTGATGATGGTTTCCTCGAACGATGATTTCATATTTACATTCATGAATGGTGAAAATTTCATGTAAAAGAACGTTTTGTCCGTTATGCTTTTGTATGTGTACAAGGTCTGTACAGACATACATTAATGCATTGTTTTGTATACGTATATTGCAGAAGTGTGAATCACGACTCCTGCCAAAGATGAAGTTGAAAGAGGACATGCGGTGTCTTCATCTGAGGGAGACACGATGGATGAGCAGACACCATCCAGCATCGTCTCAGCAAGACCATCAACATGCTCAGAATGCTGAACAACGTGTGGAGGTTCCCCCAAATCATTATGTGCCGCCCTGCCGCATGGCGTTGATGATCATGGCCCTCCACACGAATCTGTCTTTTGTCGCTGCAAGTACATCTCCCACCCTCTTCCTTCATCCACGCCACAAGTCTGTCCAGTATTTTCTCCCTAGATTCATTTTGTGCTCTTTTTGCCTCTTCCTTTCATGTTGTGACTAGGTACTCTAATTTCTCTTGCCTCATAAAATGTCCTATAAGTGTTGCTCGTCCTTCCCCAATCCTATTCAGTAATGTTCTTTTTGTGTTTGCCTCTTTCAAGACCGTCTCGTTTTTTTGTTTTTTTTTCTGTGCACGCACTCCCATCATTCACCAAAGCAATCGCCAACAACGACCAAACCTCCAGGGCACAAACACACGCAAACTGGGGTGGTGGGTGGGGTAGGGAACAGGACAGGTGTAGGGGCGTGTGACCCCTGACCCAAGCCTTCATCTTCTGTCTCACGCACTCACACACACGCACGCACGCACGCACACACACACACACACACACACACACACACCGCATGCACGCGAACGCACTCACACACACACACACGCACGCACGCACTCACACACACGCATGCACGCACGCACGTACACACACACACGATGCTAAGTTAGAGTACACTCAAGCCTGTTCGACAAATGACAAAGTTAGAGTACACTCAAGCCTGTTCGACAAATGACCATTGACCCAAGCTGTCTTCTCTGTCACTTTTTTTCCCACCAAGAACCCAGAAAGGCAAGACGACTAATTAAGCCTCAAGGGAAGGGAATTGAGAAGTGAACCTTCATCTCCAATACCGATAGTTGTTTTTGCCAGGTCAGCCAGGCGAATGTCCTGCTCTTCACGATTTTCAACTGCCGTGGATTCTTTAGGGTGCACAGGCTAGACGGTACACGAGTTTGATTCGTTTTTCGTCCCCTTCTGGAGGGTTAGACGTCCAGTTCGATTTCCGGTCAAACTAAGGAGAAAAGACAACGCCTCTTACGGTAAACGAACCCTGGAGCCGCGAATTTAGTTATTGGCAGGCGAACGTCTTAACTATTCTGCCACTTTTTTGCACGAAGGAAAACGCGAAATAGGAAGACCAAGGATATCATGGCACAAACAGATCAAGGAGATCTCAAGGCCCTGAAGGACATACACAGGCCGACTCAGAACAGAGGAGGGGAGGATCTTATGTTCTAGATGCCAATGATGTACTGGGCTGTGAGTCAGTCCGTCATCAGATGGAGAAAAGATTGGCACAGCCATCACAATGCTGGTCCCTAGAAAAATTGAAATCCTCACCACCTCACTACCCCTCTTGCAACCCCTCCCCCCTCCTCTGTCCATCCCATCCCACCCCCCACCCCCACCCCCCAGTTTTCAGTTCTGGTCTAACTACTTACCGGGTCTTCATGAAGATTGGACGAGATGGACCAGACGGCGGGGAAAGGTGTAAATGACGCCTTGTGGTGTCTTGGGGTGTTGACACGGGTCATGGATGTGTGGGGCTTTTTGTCCACTTAAGGCACAGTGAAGGAAGATCATATTTCTGTGGACACAGGAACTTTTATTAGAATGTATAACAATAATCATGATTCACAGTATTCTGGTCATATATTTGTTGTGCCTGGGATTTAAAACCTGTTATGCCTGCTACGAGATACACTCGTACCTATTTCCGGTGTTCTGTGCGCCTAAATACGAGAGCATCTCGTACCTTTTTGGTCATCGGATTTTGACGGTCTACGAAGAGAGGGAACTCTGATAATGGTTCCTGGCCATTGTAGACACAGTAAGGACACAGTTATATCCCTTCGACCAGTCAAGCGACCACAGTAAATGGCTGAGCAGTGGACAGAATAGTGAACCTTCTGAAAAAGCTAGATTTTATCAACTTTACATCTGGATTGCGGTATCCCCAGGTATACATGGAGTACTGACAGAAAAACATTTACTGGCTGTTATGTGAATTCCAGATGTTTGTCCTGTTCTTCAGTAAACAACTGCACCAATTTCCAGTGTTTTCTGTGGTTTTATATGCTGTAAAGACTGTGTTTATGTTCCGAATTTGTCATTTTTTGTACAAAATGTACATTATATCCACCTCTACCAAAATGATTACCAACAAAATCAAGTTCTACTTACACCACGTCATAGCCAGGGGTATAACTAAAAAACATGCAAAACATCTTAGAGATATCTCAATAAAATGTCTGAATACTGGGCAGTTTAGTGAACCAACCATAAATGCAGACATTTATTCTGGCACACAACAGTGCAAAAAAGGCTATATACCATGGCAGTGAAGGGGTTTTAAAAGGCGCATTGTTCTGGAAAAAAATACAAAAATATGGTTCACAATATTTTGGTCTTGTGCTTGTTGTGCCTGGAATTGAAAAGCGCACCATTCTGGATAAAAACGGTAACAATCATGCATGGTTCACAATATTTTGATGAAGGTGGTGGTGGTTGGTGATGGTGGTGATGGTGGTGGTTGGTGATGGTGGTGGTGGTTGGTGATGTGGTGGTGGTTGGTGATGGTGGTGTGTGGTGGGTGGTTGGTGATGGCTTGTGCTTGTTGTGCCTGGAATTGAAAAGGCGCACGTTCTGGATAAAAAAAACAAAAACGGTAATAATCATGGTTCACGATATTGTGATCATGATGTGTTCGTTGTGCTTAGGATTAAAAGGGCGCACTGTTTCAGTTACCGATATACCTGATGGACTGAACTCCGAACTGGGCTGGATTGTGGTGTTTTGTTGTTCACAACGAATTTCAAAGTTTCCCGTGTGACAAACGGGTCGCTCTTTCCGGGGAAAGGAAATCGCCGATGTGTGTTGTAACATTTTTATAGTGTATTTTTGTTTATTCATTAACCATATTTTTCTACAGAATTTTAACAGATGCAATTCTTTTATTACCGTATGACCTTCCACGTGTGCTAGATGTATACTGTGTACGGCACTTAAGTTTATTATCTCATCTAAAGACTAGCAATCAGACCACCACTCAAGGTCTAATGGAAAGGGGAGGGCAGACACATACGATCAGTAATGGAACCTGGGTTTCTTGTATCCTAGGTTGATCAGATTTATTGTTATTGTTATCTTATTTCATTTAAAGCCCAGCCGGCTGCGAACAGTGATATCAGGGCTACAACAGTTTCAAAACATTATACATGTACAAATACTTCAACAGGAAAAAAAAGGAGAAGAAAAGTAAGTACCATGCTGTACCTGGGACACTCACAGAGATACTTTGATAAGTGATCACTTACCTATCATCATAACAATAATGACAACAACAGGATGAAAGACAGCACTCCTGACATTATACCAAAATATAATTACACGCGCGCTGATTGGTCCTTGTTTCAGACTGCTCTTGCTAAACAAGAATATAAGCATTATGAAAGTGAAAATGTAGACGCTATGTTTTCTAAGTTCCAGGAGTCAGTTCTAGCTGCTGCAGACCTCTCCATCCCGAAACTCAAAACTTTTAAGTCCAATAATCGTTTGGGTAATGTTTGGTGGACAGAGGCATGTGAGAAAGCAGTTCAGTATAAAAAAAGATAAATTCAAAATCTACATCAAAAGCAGAAAACCGGACGATCACATGGAAATGAAAAAAACTAACATCCAGTGTAATAAAATCATCGCTGAAGCAAAGAAAGATTATTGTGCATCATACTGCACCAAAGAAATTTCAGATTATAATGATTTCCATAAAGTCTGGACAAAAATGAATCAAATGCAAAATGGAGCCAACTTAGATATGTGTCCAGTAATGATTGATACATGTCACAAATTTCCTTCCGACATGGACAAAGCTGAAACTTTTGTAGAACTCTTTGCTGAAAATAGTAAAGTAGACGGTTTGTCTTCTACCTGCAAACACTACAGAGAAATGGCAGCTAACTACCCTATCTACACTGATCCAGTACCTCAAAATGATCGCTGGTTTAATTCTCCAATCACCTTAGACGAGCTAACTCTAAACAACAAAAGGAGTTCGGTAGGTGTCGATGATGTTTCAACTGAAATGATTAAGCATCTTCCAGAAAACTTTATTTTCTTACACAAAATTTTTCAGAAATGCTGGGTGAGTGGAACTCTTTCACAGGCATGGCAAAAGTCTATTGTTATACCCATATTAAAAGCTGGAAAGTCTAAAATCAGTAAAAACAGTTACAGACCTATTGCTTTGACGTCCCATACGAACAAACTAATGGAAAGATTGGTCTTAAACAGACTTATACATTACTGTGATAAAAATAACGTTATTCCGGTAAACCAGGCAGGTTTCAGAAAAGGGAGATCCACAGTTGAGCATCTGGTTAAACTTACAACTCAGATAAAACAACAGTTTGCCCGTAGAAAAAGTGTTTTAACAACTTTTTTTGATGTGAAAAAAGCTTATGATCAAGTTTGGCATACACGTTTATTGTACAAGCTGAAATCTATTGGTCTATCTGGCAATATGTATAATTATATTAAGTCCTATTTAGCCAATAGAATAGTTCAGGCAAGAGTGGGAACAAGTTATTCTACTTCACGACGTCTTGACATGGGAATTCCTCAAGGTTCAGTGATAGCACCTATTTTATCTAATATACTTTTACAGGATCTTCCAAATGCACTCTCAAATCGTGTTGTTTTAGTACAGTATGCTGATGATATATGTATCTGGATGAATATTACTTTAAAAAAGACAACTCCCCAGAGAGCGCAGCATTACATCAGGAAGTTGTATCAATCTGATCTTGATAGTCTTGGAAACTACATGTTAGAAACTGGTCTGTCGTTGTCCACGGAAAAAACTAACATGATGCTATTTAATCCTGGTGGTACTTTAAGTAACTTGTCTACTTTCAGACTGCATGATGAAGTGATACATTACAAACAGGTTGTAAAATTTCTGGGAGTCTTTATAACACCGAAATTAACTGGAATGTCCATTTTGATTATATTTTAACAAAAGCAAGAAAAGCCTTAAATTTTCTAAAGATAATAAGCAGATTACCCTGGGGAATGGATACAAACATACTACTTCATCTACCAACAGCACTTGTAAGATCCAAATTATCCTATGCGCAAGAAGTGTTCTTCAGTGCACCCAAATATTTACTAAAGAAGATTCAAAGTTTAGACTGCAAAAGTCTTAAAATTGCATTAGGTGTACCAGCCCATGCTTCAAATCTGGAAACGTACAAAGTTGCTGGTATTGTTTCTGAACAACTAACGTGAGCTAGCGACAGCAAAGTTTGCCGTAAGAACTACTTCACAAACGGACAGTTTTGTGAGCAAGGAAATTAAAATCAGGTCTGATGTTGACTTTCCGAAACGAGCAAACAACATTTCATCACAAATGACTGTTGCAACTTATGTACCTGACTTGGTCAAACAATCTAACATAAATCTGGATGAAATAGCTGAGACACCATCCACAACACCAATCCCTACATGGGAAATGCTTAAAGCTACTTTTGATATCGATTATACAGATGCTAAGAAATATGAAAACGTCAACGTTTCGATATGCACAGCAAAAGAACACATCGATGAAAGATACCGTACCCACCTCCATATTTTTACCGATGGATCAGTCTTAGAAAATAAATCGGCTGGAGCAGCATTTTATATCCCAAAATTTAAAATACAAAAGTCATTTTTCATTGGGCTAAATTTATCTATATTTACAGCGGAATTAGTCGCTATTATACACGCGTTGCATTATTATTAAACCTTAAACCTGTACATTTCAAAGTAGTTCTCTTTGTTGATTCAAAATCTGTATTATATGCCTCACAGTCTTTTGATACAGACACAAGACCTGATCTAATTACTGAGGCTAATCATCTTATACATCGTTTAAGGACAAAAGGCACAGATATCAGTTTATGCTGGGTGCCTTCTCACGTTGGTCTTCATGGCAACGAAGTAGTTGACACAGCAGCTAAGCAAGGTGCGCACAACTCTGATAATACTGTAGAATTACGTATTAAATCTTCCATAAAAGAAGCTTGCAGCTTGCTAGAATCAGCCTCATGGATTCGTTTTCATGATCATTTCAATGAAAAGTTTGTGACAAAACAAATGATAAAACTTTCATTTCAAAATGTATGTAAACATTGTAGTATTCGTCTATATATCATTCGAGATCGATTGTTGCTTTTCATTTTCGTATTCAGCTAAACGCATTGAAAACAAAATATTGTAAAAATGTCAAGTGTATTTGCGGGGAACAATTCACACTGTTTCACTGTTTATTTTACTGCAAAATGTTACGTTCTTTTTTACCAAAAATGTTTACACAAGAAAACTATTCTGAAACTCATTTTAAAGAAATAACTTCAGATCAATCTTTGTCAGTTAAAATTTCAGAATCACTGGTTAACAGTCCTGTTAATGCATTGTTTTAAGTTTATGATGTTTGTAGTTTAGCGTTAAAATGTTCCCTTCACATTGTTGATGTTAACTGTTAGTGTTCATTGTTAGTGTTAAGATCTTGTCCCATTTTTCTATTTTCCCACCTGCTTATGTCTCTTACTCTGTGTCCCCTCTGATCCCAATCCAACCCGCCCAAGTCTCATCCTCCATTTCCCCCCCGTCTAATATCACTCATAGTGAAAAGACGTTAAATCAAAGAACGAACCAACACACACACACACATACACATATGCCCATAGCCAACACACACACACACACACATGCCCATATCTCACACACACACACACACGCACACACACACACGCACACACACACACACGCACACACACACACCACACACACACACACACACACACAACACAAGACGCATACACACAAACACCATAATCACGACGAACAAACAAACAACAACACAACAACAACAACACCACGTACACACGCACACACACACACACACTCTCTCTCTCCTCTCTCTCTCTCTCTCTCTCTCTCTCTCTCTCTCTCTCCCCGGTCGATATAAAACAACATGAACTCACCCCCACCGCATTCCTTTTAGTAAAATTGAAAAAAAAATTGAAAGAGATGACTGACAGGAGATATTATTATAAGTGAAAGCAGTTCAGATCGCTTAGCATGAAAGGATCAAGGTAAACATGACCCTACCTCCATTGCCCCAACTCACACACACACACACACCACACACACACCACACACACACACGCACGCACGCACACATACACACACACACACACACACACACACACACCCGCGCGCTTACTGCACAGCCACCTGTGTGAACAAACACATAACTCAAGGGCGGGTGGGTTGGTTGCCAGCCCAGTTCCGCATGACTTAACATAATATGAGGTTGACCTGGCTATGGCAGCCGTGAGTAGGTACACGTTTTACACCCACACACACGCCACCCCTCCCCCAACCCCACCCTCCACCCCCCACCACACACACACACTATTTTGGCTACTTACTCAGAGACGTATACTTGTGTAGGTTTTGCTGCTACACACACACACACACACACACACACACAGGGTATTTCTGAGTTAGGTATCAGGCTTCAAAACAGCGACTCCGTCCCACGAAAACGTTTCTTCTCTTCCTTGTCGATGGTTGGACATGTTTTATGCGTTTGTGTGTTTGTCTGTTCGTGCACCTGACAGGGACAGCAGGAAGCCACGCGTGTGTTGGTCAGTGTGAACTGCTCTTTACTCAAAGTGAAGGATGACTGCTTCAAAGTGGAGGGTGGGACATGTTTCAAAGTAGTCGTGCAATTTATGCAGGAGTTGAACTAACCGTGAGTGGAAGATTTTAATTAACCCAAGTGTCGCTTTCAGTAGTCTAGACTTTATTTTGACGGTAGGAAGGAGTGAAGGTGGGTGTAGGGGTGGGCGAGAAGTATGCACTGACATTTTAATTTTGAAGACAAAACGAAAACAAGAGGTCTCGTAGGTTACAGAAAAAAATAAAGACATCAAAGCCTTTAATAAGGAATACAAGTTTATTGTGGACAACGATAAAGACATCAAAGCCTTTAATAAGGAATACAAGTTTATTGTGGACAACGATAAAGACATCAAAGCCTTTAATAAGGAATACAAGTTTATTGTGGACAACGATAAAGACATCAAAGCCTTTAATAAGGAATACAAGTTTATTGTGGACAACGATAAAGACATCAAAGCCTTTAATAAAGAATACAAGTTTATTGTGGACAACGATAAAGACATCAAAGCCTTTAATAAGGAATACAAGTTTATTGTGGACAACGATAAAGACATCAAAGCCTTTAATAAGGAATACAAGTGTATTGTGGACAACGATAAAGACATCAAAGCCTTTAGTAAGGAATACAAGTTTATTGTGGACAACGATAAAGACATCAAAGCTTTTAATAAGGAATACAAGTTTATCGTGGACGACGAATAATTCTAAATCTGTATCAAATGTATCCCAACTTAGATTAACTCCCACTTTCAAATCCCAACTTCACCCTTTGACTCCCTTACCCTGTCCACCAGCATCCATCATTATCAACCACGCTAGTAAAACAAAAACTTAATCCTTTGACTCCCTCACCTACCTATCCACCAGCTTCCTGCAGGAAGCTGGTGAATAGGCTGAGGGAGTCAAAGGGTTAAGTTTTTGCAGTTGGTAAGATAGGGTGCAGGAGTCAAAAGGGTTAATTAAACAACTCCACTCTGTCGTTATGTTAGCGTGACTACTCAATACTCAGTGTGAACGTTGTTTGTGTGCTGAAGTGTTGATTCAGTTGACTGTTATTGTTATTGTTTAAAGACCAGCCGTCTGCGTAGAGCCATATCAGGTTATAGCCGCTTCAAAACATACAAAACTTGAACAATTAAGTACACATATCAATGCATTCGCGCACATAACCTAAGGACATGCCCCTGGTGTTGACCACTCTGTCAAATTTATCGCACAGGGGAGATTTATAAAACACACCTGAATACAAATATAAAAATACATAAGGACACCAAAACATAAAAGTGAGCATAAATGACCTAAAATGGCTTCGGCATATCTCACCTCCTTAGAGCCAAAAACGACCTTAATACATGTACCCAATTATCAATCCTAAGAAAAAGAACGTAAGACTTCATCGAACACGAACAGATGAGTGCACTATTAAGGCAGAAAATGATAGGTAGAAATAGCAGAAAGTAAAGGGACAAAGCAGAAACAAAGAGAGTGACAGAAAAGAGGAAATTTTTAGCACAGAATTTCCAGAAGGTTGGGACATTATTTATACTGAAAGAGCCTCGGGCATCCCCATGGAGGGGGTGGGTGTAAGGGGGGGGGGGATTCAGTTGACTGGGAACGCGACAACTGAAGCACCTTTCTTCGATATGTGCGTGATCGGTGGTAGACTGTGGGCACGTGGTGTAACACTTGCGTGCGAAGGGTCGACCAAGGTGTTGTCTATAATTAGCAAATCTGCCGGCTTTAGTTCCAAGACTGGTGTTTTGAGACTTGTGTGCTGGCAGTGTTACCGGACGCTTGACTTGCTTGTCTCTGAATGCTCAAATGTTGAGTGGAAACTGTCTGTACTGTCAAGGTTATTTTTTATTGTTATTGTTGTTTTTGTTTAAAGCCCAGCCGACTGTGTAGAGCCATATCAGGGCTATAACCATTTCAAGACATACACAATACTTCAACAGGTAAAAAAAAAAAGAAAAGGAAATTAAGTACACATATCAATTGCATTCGTGCACGTAATCTAAGGAGATGCCCCTGGCATTGACCACTCCGTCCAATTTATCGCACAGGGGATTTAAAAAACACACCTGATTACAAATATAAGCATACATAAGGACAGCAAAACATATATTAAAACAGGCATACATTACCTAAAATTGCTTCGTCATATCTCATTTCCCCGAAGCCACAAACGCACTTAATACATGTACCTAGTTATCAATATTAAGAGAAAGTACGTAAGACTATATCGAACGCATACAGGTGAATGGACCATGAAGGCAGAAAATGATAGGAAGAAATGACAGAAAGCAAAGGTACAAGGCAGAAACAAAAAGAGTGACAGAAAAGAGGAAATTTATTTCTTGCACAGAATTTTCAGAAGGTGGGGATACTATTTATATAGAAAGGGCCCCCGGCATCCCCATGGGGGGATAGTGTTAAAATGAAGACCAGTCAAGTCTAGTATAACAATGGGCTGGAGAAAAAAAAAATGTTGACTAAAAAGTCCTTTTTGATCGTTAACAAAAATGTCGGTTTAAAACTTTTGAAGCAAAAAACAAAAACAAAAAACAAAAACAAAAAAAACAAAAAAACAAACAAACGAAAACAAAAATCATTTTACTTTCATTGAACTAAAAGAAAAAATATTCCTCTTGAAAATAAAACAAAACTTGAAACAAATGACAACCTAAATGTGTTCTTTGATTAAATTTCAAAATAAATGTCGTTTGTAAAGAAACATTCATGAAGTAAATCAGTCAGCTGAAGACGTCTCTTTAACCTATTCAGTACCTCGGGACAGAATGTTCGTCGACATCCTGCACACTGCTGTGAGATGTCAACATATCTTCCATTCATACCGACTTATCCTGTGTCATTATTTGGACCATATATTAAAAAGCTTTTTCAGGTGTATAGCTTATCCATTGTACCAATCTAAATCAAGAAATTCCCAAGCGTAACAGAAAATAGTCGATGTATTGAAAGGGTTTGTGAAAGGGTTACAAATGCCTGTCAATTAACATCAGAAAGACAGTTCTTGAATGCTATATAGAACCGATAATATTATACTGTTGTCAGGCGTGGATAGTCAACAAGCAAAGCCAGAACAAGATTGAGGCAGCCGAGATGAGATTTCTGAGAAGACTGTTGAGAGTTCCATGGACAGCAAAGAAACCAAATGAGACAGTCTTGATGGAGGCAGACACAAGAAGGTCATTCATAAGGAAGATTAGGAAAAGACAGGCAACATTTCCAGGCCATTTTATGAGGAAAGAGGAATTGGAGCACCTGGTCACAACAGGAAAGGTGGAGGAAAAGAGAGCACCAGGTAGACCCGGAAAGAAAATATTGGATGGACTTGCAGAGTGGCCGAAGACAGAGAGGATGGAAGATGTGCTTGCGGCAACAAAGGACAGATGCGTATGGAAGGCCATGATCGCCAATGCCATGTGGCAAGGCACTTGATGATGATGATGATGATGATGATGATGATGATGATGATGATGATGATGATGATGATGATGATGATGATGATGAGGTGATTGAAAGGGTTAAGAAAAGTTACTCGGGCTCACTGCTATCTGGCAATGACTTGTTCTGTGAACGGCTGACTTTGAGGAGAATTATGTTATCATGTTGGAATACCCGACACACAAAGACCGACTGCAAAACATAGCGTATGTTCGTAACACTACTTTTTGTTTGTTTGCTTGTTTATTTATAATTGATCAGTTAAACAGACAGATAGACAAATTGACTGGTAGATAAACAGACAGACAGATAAACAGACAGACAGATAGATAGATGGATGGATAGATAGATAGATAGATAGATAGATAGAGATAGATAGATAGATAGATGATAGATAGATAGATAGATGGATGGATGGATGGATGGATGGATGGATGGATGGATGGATGGATGGATGATGGATGGATGGATGGAGAGGCAGACAGACGGACAGACAGACTGATAGATAGATAGATAGATAGATAGATAGATAGATAGATAGATAGATAGATAGAGAGAGAGAGAGATAGAGAGAGAGAGAGAGATAGAAGGAGATGGAAAGACAGATAGATAGATAGACGGAGAGAGAGAGATACATACAAACATACATAGACAGACAGGTATGTAGCTAGAAAGACAGATAGACAGAAGCAGCAGACAGACAGATAGATAGATAGATAGACAGATAGATACATAGGTAGATAGATAGGTAGATAGATAGATAGATATGTAGATATGTAGCTATATAGACAGACAGGCAGGCAGACAGACAGACAGATAGATAGATAGATAGACAGATAGATAGACAAATAGATTGACAAGAATAGATAGACAAATAGATAGACAAATAGATACATACATACATATATACATACATACATAAATAGAAAGATATACAGACAGATAGATATGTAGCTAGATAGACAGGTAGACAGACAGACAGACAGATGATGATAGATAGATAGATAGATAGATAATAGATAGATAGATAGATAGATAGATAGATAGATAGATAGATAGATAGATAGACACAGACAGACGGATAGACAGATAGATAGACAAATAGATAGACAGATAGACACAAACAGACAGACAGATAGACAAGTAGATAGACAGATAGACAGATAGACAGACAGACAGACAGATAGACGGACAGACGGTTTAAAAGACGTTAAATCAAAGAACGAACACACGAACGGACAGACGGACGGACAGACAAACGAACACACGAACGGACAGACGGACGGACAGACAAACAAACACACAGACACAAAAAAGAAAAACAGACAGACAGACAGACAGACAGACAGACAGATACTACACTCTTTCCTGGCCTAGGTAATGTAAAATCTTAATCTTAACAAAACCTTTTCACAACTTTTCAGCCTGCAAACTACAGTCAGCGAAACCAAGACACAGACAGCACACCCGTGTGATCAGAGACTGCAGGACTGGAGACACAAAATGACACCGTGTTGACTAGTTGTGGGGGAGACTTTGACATCAGGAAGTACAGAGCTGCGAACGCTAAGAGTCATCATCTTGGAACTGGTAGTGGTCAGGTCTCTGCGCAGGCTGCGGAGGCTACACACCCGGTGTTTCGCTTTCGTCGCTGATTGTGAGTGAGTGAGTGAGTGTTCTGTTTGTGGACTTTTGTGCAGTTGTTGATGTCTGCGGTGGTGATAGTGTTGTTGTTGGTGTTGTTTGGTGTTTTGTTTTGTTTTTTGTTTTGTTCTGTTTTTTTTTGTTGTCCTTGATAGTCTTTTTCTTCTGTTTGTTTTTCTTCTTCTCTTCTTCTTCTTCTTCTGCTTTCTTCTGCTTCTGCTTCTGCTTCTGCTTTCTGCTCTTCTGTTCTTTCTTCTTCTTCTTCTCTTCTTCTTCTTCTTCTTCTTCTTCTTCTTCTTCTTCTTCTTCTTCTTCTTCTTCTTCTTCTTCTTCTTTTCTTCTTTTCTTCTTTCTTTTCTAATAATATAAAATTACATATTTATATAGCGTCAATCTTGATAAAATAATCTAAGCGTGAAACAGACACACACACGCACGCACCACCACCGCACCACGCACACACCACACCGCGCCGCGCGCGCGCACAAACAACAACAAACAACAGCACCAAATCTTATAAAATCAAACATAAAAGCTGAAAATATGGACATATTAACATATATACAATGGACCCCCACATCAATCATACATACATCACACATTGCGCGCAGCGCCGTAGGCGCGTCCCCCAACGTCTCTCACATCACTTCGTCTGCTGCACTCCATATAATATAGAAGAGACAGAAGATAGACATACAAGCAATAAAATAAGAAGACAGCAATGGAAGAAAGAGAGAGGAGGGATGAATGTGAATGTACAATGTGATATTCTCATTCATCTTCTATATCCATCTATCATCTTCTCTCATAGGGTGTCCCTCACGTAATTGGACGCGCAGTCGCGCAATAGTACAGTCGTCGTCAATCATACATCTTTTTCGTCTGTGCTGTACTTCTAATATAATTATAGATAAATGGAAGACAGATAGAATACATAATACATAATAAGACAGACATGGCAGATGGGAGTAGAGAGGAGATGGAGGGGATCGGGTCCGACTCTGTTCTCTGTCTCTGTCTGTCTCTGTCTCTCTCTCTCTCTTCTCTTCTCTCTGTCTCTCTCCTCTCTCTCCTCTTCTCTCTCTCCTCTCTCTCTCTCTCTCTCTCTGTGTATATGTGTGTGTGTGTGTTCCAATTCTCACTGAAACGTAGATCCTGGGAGAGGAGCAGATTTCAATATAGACAGATTGTAAGCGAATATGTAAAAGAATAGATAATAAAAAAATGTATATGATTAAAATGCATACGAATGAATAAATAAATACTGTTGATAAGTTTAAACAAATTGATGTAAATGTGTAAATAAACATATAGATGAATCCATAAATATGTGAATACATGTATACAAAGATAACAGAATACATAACGAAACAAGAAAAAAATAATAACGAACATAATGTCTCTGTCCATCACGTGTGTTGAGTCTCAAGAAGTGAGACTTTTGACACCGCCTGTCTCCCATAGGACACACAGGCCGGGCAAGTAGTACATGTATGTTTACCAACACTTATGTGTACTGGTCCCTCTTCATAACTCACTTTCTATTCATAACACACCAACTTAAATACATACCGGGGGGGGGGGGGGGGGGGGGGTTCCCATACAAACTGACAGTGAGAACAGTTGTCAAACTTGGGTGTTGTGAGACTCGAAAATTACGGTATCACGTTTTCTCTGTACGTGTGTACAAATTGTGCAAAGAACTGCGAGCTTTTTTTTTAACCCTTTGAATTCTGCACTCTACCCACATCAAATGTAAAAAGTTAACCCTTTGACTCCATAAACCTATCCATCAGTTTGTTTGTTTGTTTGTTTGTTTGTTTGCTTGTTTGTTTGTTTGTTTGTTTGTTTGTTTGTTTGTTTGTTTGTTTGTTTGTTTGATTGCTTGTTTTTCTGGAAGTTGGTGGATAGGAGCCCACAAGCACTGCCCAATTCTGGGTAGGAGCCGGTTAGAGTCGAAAAATCCCGCAATGACTTTTTGAAGGGACTGAAGGGGATTCGAACACCGACAACCTTCCAGACGGTAGTCCGTTGCACTAACCACTACACCACGGCTGACTGGTTGTGGTGGGTGACCTTATGGCGGTTTGATATCTTTGGCTCTTATGGGCTCCCTGGCGCTGGGCATGGAACTGAATGAACTGTGAGTTGGTAGGTGTTGGGGAACTGGTATGAGTGGCGTGGGAGTATGGCCACTCAGGTTGTTTATTGTTATTGTTATTGTTGTTGTTGTTGTTGCTGTTATTGTTATGGCTATTGTTGTTGTTGTTATTGTTATTGTTATGGTTACTGTTAATGTTATTGTTATGGTTACTGTTGTTGT
>JAPXFY010000030.1:14436630-14439130 GCA_030674185.1 Monoplex corrugatus | reverse complement strand
GAATTGATCGTTTCTCGAAAAGTACTCAGGCAAATATTGATCTTAGATTAGTCTTTTGTTGTGGCTACTGTTGCTACAGTTTATTCAGTGAGTCATTGATTGATTTTGAACTGACTGGAGTCAACTTGTGTATGGTGTCACACTCTGTAGTCCACTCTGTTTCTCACAGGGCCTGCTTAACCCTTTACCTACCAAGAAAATAGGTCACTGTACTAACTATTGACCAAGTAATGTTAGGAGAGAGACCTCAGAAACACTCAAATTACGCCTGGTTTTTGCCATTTTTGCCGCTTCAAACGTCGTGTAAACGTAGAAAGGAAATGACAAGAGTATACTCCCTTCGTCGGAAAAGGAATCACGTCAGCAATGCGGTCATTTTCTATTTATATACTCGAAACTAAAACTACGGTTCAGGGCACGAAATCCTCGTGACGCGATCCACGGAGAGAGAAAGCTGAGTCATGAGGATCTCGTGAATAATAATAATAATAATTACAATATTTATATAGCGCAAAATCTTGATAAAATCAAATCTAAGCGCTGAAGCAGACACACACGCACGCACGCACACACACACACACACACGCACGCATGGCTATAAATGGGGAGAAAGAATAAAAACAATAAAAGCAAGAATAAAAGCAATGGAAAATTATAGAGAGCATAGCATATACAATTATATATTATAACCATGTGATTCCCCTCCGAGTGGAGACAGGCTGCAGAGGGGGGGGGGGGGTTGAGTGAGGTACGGAATGTTTTAATCAAAGACAACTATTGGTATGGGGGTAACGCTGACCTATTTTAGAGGGAACGAGATAGAGGAGGGAGATGCGTATCTTCTGTTTGATAGTTAAGGAGAAGAGTGGCAGAATGGTTCAGACGTTCGTCTGCCAATAACTTAACTTGAGGTTCCAAGGTTCGCTCCCCATAGAGGCCTCGACTTTTCTCCTCAGTTTGACCGGAAAATCGAATGGAACGTCTAGTCCTTCGGAACGCGACGAAAAACGAGTCGGACCTGTGTTCTTCTGGCTGTGCACGCTAAAGATTCCATGATAGTTGAAAATCGTGAAGAGCAGGGCATTACCCGGCTGCCTTGGTAAAAAAAAAATTGGAGACAGAGGTTGATTTCCCAGATCCCACCCCTTGAAGACTAATTAGCCTTCTTGCCTTTCTGAAGTCTTGGTGAAAGAAAAAGGGAATATGAATTTGTAGCGAGGGAAAGGGGATGGGCACTGCCGTCATAATGCTGGCCCTGGGAAAAGTTGAGGTCTCTGTCACCTCGCTCCCCTACGACCTCAGGGTTATGGAACTATCTAGATAGGACCTCAGGATCTGGCCAGCTCTTGAGTTTATGTGCAGGCTTAAGGCGTGTGCCGTAATCATTCTGGATTTTCTCCATCACGTGGTACCTATGACGTTAGTGCATATGGAAGTCATTCAAAGCGCGGAGACGTCATCTTGAGAAATTGAAACTGAAACTGATACTGTTTGATAAACAAGGTTGTGACCATGGTCATCAGCAGTACTATCCACAGTTTTTTATCCCCAGCTTGCAATGTGTACGTATCATCATCATCATCATCATCATCATCATCATCATCACGTGCCCTGCCGCATGGCATTGGTGATCATGGCCCTCCAAATGTATCTATCCCTTGTTGCCGCAAGCACATCTTCCTCCCTCTCTGTCCTCAGCCATCCTGCAAGTCTGTCCAATATTTTTTCCCTGGGTCTACCTGGTGCTCTGCTCTTTTCCCTCCAGCTTTCCTGTTGTGACCAGGTGCTCTAATTCCCCTTTCCTCATAAAACAGCTTATAAATGTTGCCTGACTTTTCCTAATTTTCCTTATGAATGATCTTCTTGTGTCTGCCTCCATCAAGACTGTCTCGTTTGTTTTCTTTGCAGCCCATGGAACTCTCAACATTCTTCTTAGAAACCACATCTCGGCTACCTCAATCTTGTTCTGGCTTTGTGTGTTGACTGTCAATGCCTCACAACCGTATAACATTATCGGTTCTATATAACATTCAAGAACTCTCTTCCTGATGTTAATTGATAGGCATTTTTTGGAAAGAAATGCTTTTCATCTTCTTGATTGCATTTTTGTGTACTTGCGAACTGTTTAATCAGCACCATTTTTTCCTGAGTGTGTTAGAAGCAAGTCCAAGAAAAATTGGGCGTCTGTGATGCGTTGTGGAGCGTGTGTATGTGTGTGTGTGTGTGTGTGTGTGTGTGTGTGTGTGTTGTGTGTGTGTGTGTGTGGGGTGTGTGTGTGTGGTGTGTTTGTGTGTGTGTGTGCTTGTGTGTGTGTGTGTGTGTTTGTGTGTGTGTGTATATATATGTGTGTATATATGTGTGTGCGTGAATTGTGTGTGTGTGTGTGTGTGTGTTTGTGTTGTGTGTGAGTTTTGTGTGTGTGTGGTGTGGTGTGTGTGTGTGTGTGTGTGTGTGTGTGTGTGTGTGTGTGTGTGTTTATGTGTGCGTGAGTTTTGTGTGT
>JAPXFY010000030.1:14426630-14431630 GCA_030674185.1 Monoplex corrugatus | reverse complement strand
CACTGGTTAATAATCTGTTAGTGAATGGTTGTTGAAATCACTGATGTCCCTAAACACCTGTATGTAAAGTTCTCTGTGTGTGTCCGTGTGTTTGTCTGTGTGTCTGTGTGTCACTTTCTCTGTCTGTCTGTCTTTCTTTCTGTCTGTCTTTTTGTCTGTCTGTCTGTCTGTGTCTGTCCGTCTTTCGGTCTTTCTATCTGTCTGTCGCTCTCTCTCTCTCTCTCTGGCTGTCTGTCTGTCCGTCTCTCCCTCTCTCTCTCTCTCTCCTTCTCTCTCTCCATTCTCTCTCTATATCTATCTATCTATCTATCAATCAATCTATCTATATATCTATCTATCTATCTATCTATCTATTTATCTCTGTCTCTGTCTATCTATCTTTATATCTATCTATTTACTATCTGTCTGTCTATCTATCCATCTGTCTGTCTTTCTGTCTTTGTCTCTCTATCTTTGTCTCTGTCTCTGGCTCTGTCTCTGTCTGTCTGTCTATCTCTCTATCTGTCTGTCTCTCTCTCTCCCGCTCTCGTTCTCTTGCTCTCTCTCTCTCTCTTTCTCTCTCTTTCTCTCTCTCTCTCTCTATTTCTCTCGCTCTCTCCCGCTCTCGTTCTCTTGCTCCCCTCCCCCTTCTCTCTCTCTGTCCTCTCTCTCTCTCTCTCTCTCTTCTCTCCTCTCTCTCCTCTCTTCTCTCTCCTCCCGCTCTCGTTCTCTGCTCCCCCCCTACTCTCTCTGTCTCCTCTCTCTCTCTCTCTCTCCTCTCCTCTCCTCTCTCTCTCACTCTCTCCCACTCTCGTTCTCTTGCTCCCTCTCTCTCTTTCTCTCTCTCTCTCTCTCCCTCTCTTTCAATTTACTTTTACATTTTCTCTATGACTTCACCCTTCCAGGACCTCAGGTTTTTGTTGTTTGTTTTTTTGTTTTTTTGGGGGGTTGTTGTTGTTGTTGTTGTTGTTGTTGTTGTTGTTGTTTTAAGTAACCTTTACCTTTACATGTACCTTTTCCCACTTACGTTGAAAGTGCTAGAGGCGTAATACGGATTATCGTATCTTATGATTACGCCTTGTGGTGGGTGTCTTCAGTTTTTGCGTGGCTGTGGTTTATGTAGTGCATATTGACAGTGAGGGCGTGTGTGTTGGAGACTTGTGAGATATGACAGAGGAGTTCACAGAGTTATTTCCTCTTATTTCGGACGGCAAACTCAAAGACCCTGCATCGGTGAGTCGGTCTGTCTGTCAGTCTGTCCTGTCTGTCTGTCTGTCTGTCTGTCTGTCTGTCTCTGTCTCTATCTCTCCGTCTCTGTCTCTCTCTTTCTCTAGCTGTCTCTCACTCCACACACACACACACACACACACACACACACACACACACACACACACACACACACACACACATACACACACACACGCACACGCTCATACATACACACAAAATCTCTTCTTCTTCTCTTCTTCTTCTTCTTCCTTCTTCTTCTTCTTCTCTTCTTCTTCTTCTTCTTCTTCTCTTCTTCTTCTTCTTCTTCTTCTTCTTCTTCTTCTTCTTCTTCTTCTCTTCTTCTTCTTCTTCTTCTTCTTCTTCTTCTTCTTCTTCTTCTTTCTTCTTCTTCTTCTTCTTCTTCTTCTCTTCTTCTTCTTCTTCTTCTTCTTCTTCTTTCTTCTTCTTTCTTCTTCTTCTTCTTCTTCTTCTATCTTCTTCTTCTTCTTCTTCTTCTTCTTCTTCTTCGTATTCTTCTTCTTCTTCGTATTCTTCTTCTTTGTCTTCTTCTTCTTCTTCTTCTTTTCTTCTTCTTCTTCTTCTTCTTCTTCTTCTTCTTCTTCTTTGTGTTCTTCTTCTTCTTCTTCTTCTTCTTCGTATTCTTCTTCTTCTTCGTCTTCTGCTTCTTTCTTCTTCTTTTTCATCATCATTATCATACATTAGCAACACATTCAAGCATAATAAACAGACATAACTGTACATATTCAGAAGAAAAAAGTACTGGATATTTCCTCAGACCAGCGAACACCATCTTATTTGGTGTCGTAACTGGCACACCTAAGAATCTTTATTATGCCATCATATTATACCGTGCATGTTTTTTGTACGTTCCTTTCGTTTAAGCTTGCTTGTGAAGCTTATTATTATTTGTTATTGTAAATTTTGTTTAAAGCCCAGCCGACTGAGTAGAGCCATATCAGGGCTATAACCATTTCAAAACGTATGGAATACTTCAACAGGAAAAGAAATGGAAAAGAAAATTAAGTACACATCTCATTGCATTCACGAACATAATCTAAGGAGATGCCTCTGACGTTGACTACCCTGTCCAATTTATTACACAGAGGATTTAAAAAACATACTTGAACACAAATCCTGTCTGGTCTTCCTGCCTCCACCATTCACATCCTACAGCGCATTCAAAACAATGCTGTACGCCTTGTACTCAAAAAGAAAAAAGCTGACCACATATCTCCTCTCCTGGCACAACTTCACTGGCTCCCTGTATCAAAGCGCATACAGTACAAACTAGACACCACGTGCTACAAAAGCCTCAATAACGCAGCCCCCGATTACCTGTCAAGCCTACTTGAGATCTATCTTCCCTCACGTACCCTCCGCTCTGCCTCCGATCCTCTGACTTTTCGCTTTCCACGCACTAAGCTCAATACCTATGGTCCACGAGCCTTCTCTGTTTCTGGTCCACTCTCCTGGAACAAACTTCCTCTCTCAGTCCGTCAGCAACCTACTTTTGTCTCCTTCAAGTCCGCTCTCAAAACTCACCTTTTCTCCTCCGCATAAAATCCTAACCCCCCTCTGCAGCCTGTCTCCGCTCGGAGGGAATCACATGGTTATAATATATAATTGTATATGCTATGCTCTCTATAATTTTCCATTGTTTTATTCTTGCTTTTATTGCTTTTATTCTTTCTCCCCATTTATAGCCATGCGTGGTGTGTGTGTGTGTGTGTTGTGTGTGTGTGTGTGTGTTTGCGTGGCGTGTGTGTGCGTGCGTGCGTGCGTGCGTGCTTGCGTGTGTGTCTGCTTCAGCGCTTAGATTTGATTTTATCAAGATTTTGCGCTATATGAATATTGTAATTATTATTATTATTATTAATTATTATAAACATGATAAGGACACTAAAACATATATATATATATATAAAAGGCCTAAATGATCAAATATTGCTTTCGCATATCTCACCTCCGTAGAGGCAAAATGCGCTTACACGTGTTTCCAGATATCAGTCCTAAAAGAACAGTACATAAGACTTTATCGAACACATACAGGTGAATGGACCATTAAGGCAGAAAATGACAGGAAGAAATGACAGAAAGTAAAGGAACAAGACAGAAACAAAGAGAGTGACAGAAAAGAGGAAACTTCTAGAACAGAATTTCCAGAAGGTGGGAATGCTATTCATACTGAAAGAGCCCCCCCCCCCCCCCCCCGGCATTCCCACGGAGGAGAGGGGGAGTGGGGGACATAGCAGTTGCCTATAACAAGACTGACAGGCTTTGGCGATGAATTTCTGCATAGAGAGTTGAAAGTCGAGAACCACTTGTGTATTAATGAGACCACTCAAGTCATAATGTCTGACCCTGGCGGATGTAATCATTACTGAATAGTTGTTCCGCTCGCTGTGCAATGGTTCAAACATTGTCTGAATTCTAGCTTCGTCTGGCTTATTCCGTATTGCCATACGTTGTTTTCCCGCCGTTATTCTCTCTCTCTCTCTCTGTCTCTGTTTCTGTCTCTGTCTCTGTCTCTGTCTGTCTGTCTGTCTCTCTCTCTCTCTCTCTCTCCCCTGTCTCTTCTCTTTCTCTCTGTCTCTCTCTCTCTCTCTTCCTCCCCCTCTGTATCTTTCTCTCTCTCCCTCTCTCCATCTCTCTCTCTCCCTCTCTCTCTCTCTCCATCTCTCTCTCCATCTCTCTCCATCTCTCTCCATCTCTCTCTCCATCTCTCTCCCTCCCTCTCTCCCTCTTTCTCTCAATCTCTCTCTCTCCCTCCCCCCCCTCTCTCTCTCTCACAAGTGTAGGCCTCAGCCCGGAGAAAACTGTCGCTGTAATGCAGTCACACATTCTCTTGTCTATTTCTGTAGAAGTATTGTTGCGTAGCTATTCAAAAACAGCTTTTTCTATTACATTTGCCAGGGACAACTCAACTGTTACACGTTTAACTTAAGTCAACTTGAATATCGCTTATGAAATCCCTTGTGACACAGAATACAAGTAATGCAGTAACGTGAAATTATCATGCCCTATTTTGTGTGGTGATGTCATTTAAGGCTTTTATTATTGTATCTTTATTTTTCCCTTACGAAAATGATTTGTCGCTTCGGCCAAAACAGAAAAACACGATTTTCAAATTTCAGAAAATGAGATGAAAGGACAGACAAAACGATAAGATTTTGAACTTCTATTTTTCATTATGATTACGTGGGAGAAAATTACGTATGCTGTAATGTGTCAGTGGTTTCTATGACAGGTTTTGTTGTGTTGCGCATGTATGGGTCAATTGGTTTATGGCAGGAACGCTAAAAGCGAAATGAACAAACAGCCCCGTAAACTTAGCCCATATTCCAACTCCTCCCAACGTATTTTTGACGGGGGGGGGGGGGGGGTAAAGCAGTCTGAATGACACGGGTATAGTGTCATATGGACTCCGCCCAGTATGACATGCTGCCTAAAATGTTGTTATAAATTATTACCTGTCAAACAAATGTCAGATGTTATTAATTCATGACCAGTAGCAAGGCACGCTATGAATCTTGTTAATTCATCGGGCTACCGTTGTGACAAGCGTTGCGAAATGTTTATATTATTATGAGTTTCTTCACAGCGAAAACAATATATTAATCGTTCACAATTCATTTCCAAGAAAGGACGCTACAAATGTGTATGATTTATATTGCTAGCAGTGATAGACACACTGTGTGAAAGATTCGTCTAAATTGTTATCAAAGGAAAAAGCTATAGATAACTAATCAAATCTAAGCGACTTTGTGCTTCAAGCACCGACTGAGGGAGGA
>JAPXFY010000030.1:14414130-14419130 GCA_030674185.1 Monoplex corrugatus | reverse complement strand
GAATATAAACTAGCTACTCTTGCTTATCGGCATTTTGATGGTACCTTGCCTATCTACCTCTCTTCTGTGCTCAAAACATCCAGGCCTGAACGCAGTCTCAGGTGAAGCAACCAGAAGCTTCTGACAAAATCAAAATCAAAATACAAAACCATAGGACACCGAGCCTTCCGTTGCCAGGCTCCACTTGTCTGGAACGATCTGTCTTTTCTCTCTGCTGTTCATCATTTCTCTCTTCTTTCAAGGTGGGCCTCAGAACTCATATTTTTGATAAATACTACCAGTAATGAAACATCATTTTTGATTTTTCTGATTTAGTAATGTATATATCATTATTTGCTTGCAACAGATGTATAGTGTGTGTGTTGGGGGGGGGGAGGAACTAGGGAGTGGGGGTTAGTATAATTGACCATTAGGCATAGGGCTGATTGGGAAAAAATGAACTAATTAATGTAAAGCGCAGTGAGTCTTTACCTATTTGTAGGAGAATAGCGCTATATACGCTCGTAAGTCATTTATTATTATTATCATTATTAAGATGTTCTTGTTTCTCTTGTGACATATGTAAAACAAAGCTTGTTGTCTATTTGCCAAAAATACTGATGTAACAAAGTACATGACAGTTGCTGGTGATGTTGCAGAAGCTGAGCATGTCGAACAAGAAGTCATCAGGGGCAGGAGCGGAGGATGGAGACTTCGTGGCTCTTCGGGCGAGGAGGGAGGTGAGTACATCACTTTGACAAAACACACACGCACGTACGCACGCCGCTCGCACACACACACACCACACACACACACACACACACACACACACACACACACACACACACATACACAAACACAAACACAAACACAGACTCACACACACAGACTCACACCCACACACAAACACACACACTCACACACACACACACACACACACACACACACACACAACACACACACACACACACACAACACACACATCACAACACACACACAAACACACAAAACACAGCACACAAACACAACACAACACACACACACACTCACACACACACACACAACACACACACACACACACACACACACACACACAAACACACAACACACACACACACACAACAACACAAACACAAACACAGACTCACACACACACACTCACACCCACACACAAACACACACACTCACAACACACACACACACACACACACACACACACACAACACACACACACACAACACACACACACACACAAACACAACACACACACACACAACACACACACACACACACAAACACAAACACACAACACACACACACACAATACACACCACTACCACCACACCATCACCACCACCACAACAACAACAACAACAACAACAACAACACTAACAAGATAACAACCCTCTCTGTTCTCTTGTCCTAGCCTTTCTTCTCTTCACCTCTCTAATCCTTTCTGTCTCTTGTTCTCTTCCCCAGTAATATAATTCTCACCAGTTGTACACTTAACAACTTACCTTTGGAGCTTTCACTACCACACGTGATCTGTATTATGTCTTATGTTTATGTAATATTATCGAGCATAAGATTTCTCCCCATTTTCTTGTTTTTCGTCATTTTTCCGTTCCTGCTTATGGATCTTACCGGTTGTGAATTTCAAAAGTTTTCAGTTTGGAATTTTACGACAAATAAAGAAAGTTCCTGTAAATTTGTGTTATATGTATAATACATTATGCCATGTAATGCTATATTTTTGTTTGTGTGATAGTATCAAGTATGCAGTTTTCTGCCTTTCCTCGCATCTTTCTTCATTCCAATAATTGCATGGAGCTCATTGATTTTAATTCTAACAGTCTACATGTACAGTTTGGAAGTTTACTGTCAATAATGGAATGTATCATGCCACTATGTTAATGTTAATATGATGTCCAGCATGAGAATTTTCTTTCTTCCTTGTTCACTGTTTCCTGCCTGTGGCTGTGGATCCAGATGCACAAAGTTTTTCTTTCTCTTAGAAACAGTGTAAATGTTAACATTGTTTGAGTGTTTTCAGAAGTGTACGTAAAATTAAACAGAGGTTTAACGTTAAGAATGATTCTAAGGGACAGAATCTTGTTGTTCACCTGGGTCCTGACCTCTGACCAGTTTAAAATGTAAAAAAGATGATAATTTGAAATTCTACTATGAATACTAAAAGATGTTATGTTACACAGATTACAATTTGAAATTCTACTATGAATACTAAAAGATGTTATGTGACACAGATTACAATTTGAAATTCTACTATGAATACTAAAAGATGTTATGTTACACAGATTATAATTTGAAATGCTACTATGAATACTAAAAGATGTTATGTTACACAGATTACAATTTGAAATTCTACTATGAATACTAAAAGATGTTATGTTACACAGATTACAATTTGAAATTCTACTATGAATACTAAAAGATGTTATGTTACACAGATTACAATTTGAAATTCTACTATGAATACTAAAAGATGTTATGTTACACAGATTATAATTTGAAATGCTACTATGAATACTAAAAGATGTTATGTGACACATATTACAGTTTGAAATTCTACTATGAATACTAAAAGATGTTATGTTACACAGATTACAATTTGAAATTCTACTATGAATACTAAAAGATGTTATGTGACACAGATTATAATTTGAAATTCTACTATGAATACTAAAAGATGTTATGTTACACAGATTACAATTTGAAATTCTACTATGAATACTAAAAGATGTTATGTGACACAGATTATAATTTGAAATGCTACTATGAATACTAAAAGATGTTATGTGACACATATTACAGTTTGAAATTCTACTATGTATACTAAAAAATGTTACGGAACACGGATTACAATTCAAATTCTACTATGAATACTAAAAGATGTTATGTAACACAGATCATGATTTGAAATTCTACAATGAATACTAAAAGATGTTATACCATAGTGTTTATGCATCTTTACCAAGCATGGCTTTTGGACTGTCTTCTCTCTTCCTCTTCTTTTTCCTGCATAGGTAACTCAACGGTTTTGTATTTAAGATTACACCTTGAAATTTGGCATACTTCATGAAAAAAGGGCCTAAGACCCCTTTCTACAAGAAGCAAATTGATTGTCCTACATTTCAGTTTCTTTGGTGATGTATGCACACCACAAAGTTTATCAACATCAACAGTCACTCGGGTCCCTCCAAGCACCTTTTACCTGCACATGTAACTCAACAGTTTTAAATTTAAGAAAATATCTTGAAAGCTGACATATTTCATGGGGAAAAGAGGTCTAAGAACCACTTTTACAATAAGCAGTTCTATTTTCCTGCATTTCAGTTTTTTCTGTGATGTATGCACAGCACAAAGTTCATCAACAGTCACTCAGGCCTCTCCAAGCGTCCTAAACCTTAGAAGACCTCTTAATAGTGAAACATGTATTTTACCCTGACCCTTTGTGGCGTCCAACTGACACTGAACCGATAGACTTCATGTGCACACAGAAGATAACTCAATGGACACTAGAGAAGAAAAAAACGAAAAAAAAAACAGAACGTGTATTTAATACAACCAGACAAGACAGGCGCAAAATTTTCGGGCAACTGGCCTTTGTGAAGCGTAAGATCACAAGCAAACAAACACCAAATACAAAACTAGGAGAAAAAGACTGAAACTTCCCCACTGTTTCGTCCAGTCTTTTTCTCAAACTGGACGAAACAGCAGGGAAGTTTTAGTCTTTTTCTCAAACTGGACGAAGCAGCAGGGAAGTTTTAGTCTTTTTCTCACACTGGACGAAGCAGCAGGGAAGTTTTAGTCTTTTTCTCAAACTGGACGAGCAGCAGGGAAGTTTTAGTCTTTTTCTCACACTGGACGAAGCAGCAGGGAAGTTTTAGTCTTTTTCTCACACTGGACGAAGCAGCAGGGAAGTTTTAGTCTTTTTCTCAAACTGGACGAAGCAGCAGGGAAGTTTTAGTCTTTTTCTCACACTGGACGAAGCAGCAGGGAAGTTTCAATCTTTTATTCACACTGGACAAAGCAGCAGGGAAGTTTCAATCTTTTATTCACACTGGACAAAGCAGCAGGGAAGTTTCAGTCTTTTTCTCACACTGGACGAAGCAGCAGGGACGTTTCAGTCTCTTTCTCACACTGGACGAAGCATCAGGGAAGTTTCAGTCTCTTTCTCACACTGGACGAAGCAGCAGGGAAGGTTCAGTCGCTCTCTCTCACACTGGACGAATCAGCAGGGAACTTTCATATTTTTCTCACACTGGACGAAACAGCAAGGAAGTTTCAGTGTTTTTCTCACACTGGACGAAGCCGCAGGGAACTTTCAGTCTTTTTCTCACACTGGACGAAGCAGCAGGGACGTTTCAGTCTCTTTCTCACACTGGACGAAGCATCAGGGAAGTTTCAGTCTCTTTCTCACACTGGACGAAGCAGCAGGGAAGGTTCAGTCGCTCTCTCTCACACTGGACGAATCAGCAGGGAACTTTCATATTTTTCTCACACTGGACGAAACAGCAAGGAAGTTTCAGTGTTTTTCTCACACTGGACGAAGCCGCAGGGAACTTTCAGTCTTTTTCTCACACTGGACGAAGCAGCAGGGACGTTTCAGTCTCTTTCTCACACTGGACGAAGCATCAGGGAAGTTTCAGTCTCTTTCTCACACTGGACGAAGCAGCAGGGAAGGTTCAGTCGCTCTCTCTCACACTGGACGAATCAGCAGGGAACTTTCATATTTTTCTCACACTGGACGAAGCAGCAGGGAAGTTTCAGTGTTTTTCTCACACTGGACGGAGCCGCAGGGAACTTTCAGTGTTTTTTCTCACACTGGACGAAGCAGCAGGGAAGGTTCAGTCTTTTTCTCACACTGGACGAAGCAGCAGGGAACTTTCAGTGTTTTTCTCACACTGGACGAAGCAGCAGGGAAGTTTCAGTGTTTTTTCTCACACTGGACGAAACAGCAGGAAATTTCAGTCTCTTTCTCACACTGGACGAAACAGCAG
>JAPXFY010000030.1:14401630-14409130 GCA_030674185.1 Monoplex corrugatus | reverse complement strand
TGACAGTGCCAAATCAAAAAACACTGGAGTCTTGTTTCGGATAAAAGTGCTGTCAGTTTTGCGGAGTGTTGAAATTACTCCCATTTTTCAGGGTTTGATAATAACGGTTTGAATATTAATGTGTTCGTGAGTGTGACTGATATCAATCTGTTGATGTCGGAACTGAACAAGTTGTACATCACTTTGTCACATAAGACATTAAGAGATTACGTGGCTCAGCAAATAACACAGAGGGCATGACACAGGAACAGTAAATAGGTTCCGCCTGACGTACATCATGTGTATTTGGGAGAGTCCCATAGTACGACCACCTAACATTGACATACACCGAACAACCATCCATCTAACCCTCACACATTGACTCAACATGGAGACAACTCTCGCCGGGTACACGGAACTTCCGGTTGGGTTGATTCTGATTTTGATACTATAGGCAATGGGTTGTCCCTTCATTGTTCGTCTATGACACACGTCACTTCCTCTAGCATTTTGTGTGGACGTTGTTGGGCATGTCGCCATTTATTTACTTTACATGTTTGTTCCTTTTTTTTTTAAGGTAAGATACACACATACACATGTCATCTACATGTAACCAAGATTATTCCAGTGGTAGGTTGATAAAATACCAGTATGAAATATAGACTAGGTAAAACATAGTCTAGGTAGGGCCTCAGGACCTGGCCAGTTCATGGGTTTATGTGCAGGTTTAGAGTATTGTGCCATGATCACCATACACACGGCACCTGTAACGTTTGTTCATATGGAATTCGTTCTGAGTGCGGAGACGTCATCTTGAGAAACTGAAACAGAAACTGAAACTGAAATTGAAACTGTCGCCATGCATAGATAGTTATGAATATTTGATGGATCTCCAACTGGGCAGTTTGTTTGTCCATGGACGGAATCACAAGGAAACAGGTCTATCAGTTGTCCTGATATGTCCACACACAATTAGTGTACCATCAGTCATCCCATGGACATTTTTGTTCTCATGACATATAATGTATAAATAACTTTAACATGTATTTCGATTTCAAAGTGTTTCTTGGTTTATTTATTTGTTTATTAATACATCATCAGTAATTGAAACATCATGGTGTTCAAGTTTCAGTCTCAGTTTCATTGTCTTAAGATAAAGTCACAGTGTTCGGAAAAATTTCCATATGCACTGATGCCACTGACGCTATTGTGATGGAGAAGATCCAAAATGATCATGACATAATCCTTAAGCCTGCGCATAAGCCCTAAGATTTGGCAAGGTCTTGAAGTTCTACTCAGTTTATGGATTTTATGTCTTATCTCTGTATCAGTTTGTTATTGAAACAATCTAGGTTACTTTGCACTGAAATATTCATGTATTGAACAAATAGTACTTGCACTGAATGCATACTCGCGTTATTGAAACAATCTAGGTTACTTTGCACTGAAATGCATATTCACGTTATTGAAACAATCAGTACTGCATGAAATGCATCTCAGCGTTTGAACAGTCAGTTTGCACTGAAATGCATATCGTGTACGTTAAAGTATGTAGTGTTGTTTTTTTTAACTAACAAGCACCATCTGCTCTGGATTTTAGCACATATCTTAAAATTGAAACTGTGTGTAATAATAATATCATAAGGTTATGATAGTGCTGGTTCTCTTTCATTGTCTGCTCTGTCTGTCTGTCTGTCTGTCTGTCTCTGTCTGTCTTGTCTGTCTGTCTGCCTCTCTCTCTCTCTCTCTGTCTCTCTCTCTCTCTCTTCTGTCTGTCTGTCTCTCTCTCTGCCTGTCTGTCTGTCTGTCTCTCTGCCTGTCTGTCTCTGTCTGTCTCTCTCTCTGTCTGTCTGTCTGTCTGCTCTCTCTCTCTGCCTGTCTGTCTCTCTCTCTCTCTCTGTCTCTGTCTGTCTGTCTCTCTCTCTCTCTTCTGTCTGTCTGTCTGTCTCTCTCTCTGATCTCTCTTGTCTTCTGTCTGTCTGTTTGTCTCTCTCTCTCTCTCTCTCTCTCTCTCTCTCTCTCTCTCTCTCTCTCCCTCCCCACTTTGTTGATGTTTGTTACATGTATGATGCAGACCTTGCTTTTGTGATGGTTGGACCTATAAACGTGTTTATTTGCTTATTCCCCCTGTTGTCTTTGTAAAGTAGAAGCAAATCTTGTCCCCCTCTCTCTCTCTCTCTCTCTCTCTCCCTTTATCCATCCCTGCCTGTTACCTCTCCATCCCCCTTCTCTCTGTCTCTCCCCCTATAGTATAGTTACTGCTCTCTTTACAGTGATTCTGGTTATTGGTGTAGTCTTGTCAGTGGATATGTGTCTGTCAGTGAGCAGTCATGCTATTGCTGCTGGTGGAACATCACAACTGCACTATTGAAATAGACCAGTTCATTCAGCGAAAACAACCTGTGCAAAATGCCAGTACCCAGTTTATAGAGCCTATCAGTGTCTTATGGTCTATTGATGCCTGACCATTTCAATATCCCAGTTAAATACACGATAGTGTTAACAGGGAACAGCACTCTGTGTGAAAATGTAACGCCCTTTGAGCTGATGGTTGGTTATATTTGAAATAGATTGGATAGAAACGATGGTATGTTATAGATACAAATGACAGTATTTTACTTTTGAGACAGATATACACACAAATGATGATAATTACATTTGAAATAAGTATGGATGAAAATGACGGTACGTTACATTTTAAATTGGTATGGATACAAATGGTAGTGCGTCATATTTGAAATAGATATAGATAAAAGTAATGATAGTCATATTTCAAATGATATAGATAAACAAATGAGTGTTAGGTATATTTGAAAACAGACACGGATACAAATGATGGTACTTTACATTTGAAACCGCTATGGATAGAAATCCCCTCATGCAATCCCCTCATGCAAAATAACAGCAAATGGCGAAACCTTGACACAGTTTAATAAGTTCAAATACCTGGGAACGGCCATTTCATCAGACGGCAGATGCACATCGGAAATAGCTGGCAGAATCGGTCAAGCCAAAACAGCATTCAAGAAGATGACAAGCATTCTTACCAACAAGTGCCTATCAATTAACATCAGAAAGAGAGTCCTTGAATGTTATATAGAACCAATACTGTTGCCCGGATGCGAGGCGTGGACAGTCAGCAAGCAAAGCCAGAGCAAGATTGAGGCAGCCGAGATGTGGTTTCTCAGAAGAATGTTGAGAGTTCCATGGACAGCAAAGAAAACAAACGAGACAGTCTTGATGGAGGCAGACACAAGTAGATCACTCATAAGGAAGATTAGGAAAAGACAAGCAACATGTATAGGCCATTTTATAAGGAAGGGGGATTTGGAGCACCTGGTCACAACGAGAAAGCTGGAGGGAAAGACAGCACCGGGTAGACCCAGGGAGAGAATGCTGGACGGACTTGCAGAGTGGCTGGGGATGAGGAGGGTGGGCGAGATGCTGGGGACAGCGAGAGATAGAGATGGTTGGCAGTCCATGGTCGCCAACGTCATGCGGCAGGGCACCTGATGATGATGATGATGATGGTGGATAGAAATAGTGCTGCGTTATGATTAAAATAGATATGGATAGAAACAGAACGACCCTGCAATGTGCAAAAAGAAGTAGAAGAAGAAAGTGGAGGATAACAAAACAAAGAAGAAGAAAGAAGGAAGAAGAAATTAGAAATAGGGTGGGGGTGGGGGTGAAGAAAGACACAGAAACACGCTAAAGCCGCTCTTACAACCTTCTAACCCCCCCCCCCTCCTTTTTTTCCTTTTTTTTTATTACAAAGCCTGTTACAGAAATCCAAATTTTGTTCTTCTCAAGATCATTGTGACTTTGAAGATTGATTGGTTAAAACAGAACTGGACGCGTGTCAAGGACAGTGGCAGGTTGTCAAAACAGTGAAAACATAATGTAAATGTTGTCAGAAGTTTACACATCTTCCTGAGGTGTGATGGTCAAGCTCTCTCTCTCTCTCTCTCTCTCTCTCTCTCTCTCTCTCTCTCTCTCTCTCTCTCTCTCTCTCTCTCTGTCTTCATTTATTTAATTTTTTTGTCCATGCTGCCTTGACCTTAGCGCCATGACGACCAAACGAATGCAATCACCATTCCTCAACGACCCATAGCTTTGAGCCAAATTTGGTGAAGATCTATCAATAAACAGCCGAGAAAATCTTGCTAACACAGTTCGGTCACATACACACATTCGCAGAGACAGACAGACAGACTCGAACTTCTGTCCTGTCAATATGAAGTAATCTGCTTTCAATAAAAACGGAGGAGATTAAAAATTGAAGAAGAAGAAGAAGAAGAGGAAAACGAAGACAAAGAAGAAGAAGAAGAGAAACAAGAAGAAGAAGAGAAAAGAAGAAGAAAGAAGAAGAAGAGAAAGAAGAAGAAGAGAAAGAAGAAGAAGAAGAAGAGAAAGAAGAAGAAGAGAAAGAAGAAGAAGAAGAGAAAGAAGAAGAAGAAGAAGAGAAAGAAGAAGAAGAAGAAGAGAAAGAAGAAGAAGAGAAAGAAGAAGAAGAAGAGAAAGAAGAAGAAGATGATGATGTTGTTGCTGCTGCTGCTGATGATGATGATGATGATGATGATGAAGAAGAAGATGGTGAAGAAGATGGTGAAGAAGGAGAAGAAGAAGGAGAAGGAGAAGAAGGAGGAGAAGAAGAAGGAGAAGAAGAAGAGAGAAGAAGAAGGAGAAGAAGAAGGAGGAGAAGAAGAAGAAGAAGGAGAAGAAGAAGGAGAAGAAGGAGAAGAAGAAGGAGGAGAAGAAGAAGAAGAAGGAGAAGAAGAAGAAGATGGTGAAGAGAAGAGAAGAAGAAGAAAAAAGATGGTGAAAGAAGAAGAAGGTGGTAAGAAGAAGAAGAAGAAGATGGTGAAGAAGAAGATGGTGAAGAAGAAGAAGAAGAAGAAGATGGTGAAGAAGAAGAAGAAGAAGAAGATGGTGAAGAAGAAGATGGTGAAGAAGAAGGTGAAGAAGAAGAAGAAGAAGAAGAAGAAGAAGAAGAGAAGAAGAAGAAGAAGAAGAAGAAGAAGAAGACGAAGACGAAGACGAAGACAAAAAGAAGAAGAAGAAGAAGAAGACGAAGACGAAGACGAAAACAAAAAGAAGAAGATGGTGAAGAAGAAGAAGATGGTGAAGAAGAAGAAGATGGTGAAGAAGAAGAAGATACCTGCAAAAGGAAAATGAATAGGAAGAAACCCGCAACAGAATGAAAATGGACTTACTATTGGTCTCTAAGCCGAATACCTGCGATAATGAAACAGTGTATGTAAACAAACAAACAACAAAAAGAAAGTTGATGGTTTGTAATTAGCGACATTGTCGCACTGAAATGACCCTGTGCAGTTGTGGTGTAGCAGCACAAATCTGATCTATGTGACCTTTTTTCCCTCCTCTCTCAGTATGTAATCTATAGATTGTGTTCTTCAATATCTCTTCAGTATCAGGACAGCGAGTCTCATGTTGTACGCTTTCGAGCTTTCTACGTATGAGCGTTCTTTCAGAAGCCGTTGTAGATGATTGTATAAATCTTTTCGTCTCCTGTTTTTTCACAATATTGGTGAATATGCAATATCTCGTAGCAGTGTGGTGTAGCGTGATTCAGTAGTGAGTCTCTGGTGTTTATATTATTGGTTTTGTACTCGTTAGATGTTTTCGTTTTTCATGTTTTCCCCCATGTTCTCTCTCTCTCTCTCTCTCTCTCTCTCTCTCTTCTCTCTCTCTCTCTCTCTCTCTCTCTCTTTCTCTCCTCCTCTCGCTCTCTCGCTCTCTCTCTCTGATATTTGCACAGTGTCATATTAATCATTGATTTAAAGTTGAGTCCGTGTGTGTTGTGAGTTTGACAGCATAATCAATGGTTTAAATTTTATATCAGTTTGCATTGCAAATTTGACGGTATGATACATGGTTACGAGCTGAGACAGGCTGTGTTGTCAGTTTGATAATATAATGAATGGTTTAAAATCAAAGCAGGCTGTGTTATAAATTCGACAGCATAATGAATGGTTTAAAGTTGAGGCAGCTTGTGTTGTCAGTTTATTAATATGATGAATGGTTTAAAGTTCAGATAAGATGTGTTGTCAGTTTGACAGCATAATGAATGGTTTAAAATTGAGACAGGCTGTGTTCTGAATTTGACAGCATATTGAAGGGTTTAAAATTGAGACAGACTACGTTGTCAGTCTGACATTATAATGAAGGGTTTAAAATTGAGATAGACTATATTGTCAGTTTCACAGCGTAATGAATGGTTTAAAGTTGGCATAGGCTGTGTTGTCAGTTTGATAATATAATGAATGGTTTTAAAGTTGAGACAAGCTGTGTTGTCAGTTTGATAATATAATGAAGTGTTTAAAATCAAAGCAGCTTGTGTCGTACATTTGACAGCATGCCATAATGAATGGTTTAAAGTTGAGAAAGCTTGTGTTGTAATTAAATTGAGACAGACTACGTTGTCAGTCTGACAGCATAATGAATGGTTTAAAGCTGAGAGAAGCTGTGTTGTCAGTTTGATAATGTAATGAATGGTTTAAAATCAAAGCAGGTTGTGGTATAAAATTTGACAGCATAACGAATGGTTTAAAATTGAGACAGGTTTTGTTGTCTGTTTGACAGCATAATGAATGGTTTAAAATTGAGACAGGCTTTGTTGTCAGTTTGACATTATAATGAATGGTTTAAAATTGAGACAGGTTTTGTTGTCTGTTTGACAGCATAACGAATGGTTTAAAATTGAGACAGGCTTTGTTGTCAGTTTGACATTATAATGAATGGTTTAAAATTGAGACAGGCTTTGTTGTCAGTTTGACATTATAATGAATGGTTTAAAATTGAGACAGGCTTTGTTGTCAGTTTGACATTATAATGAATGGTTTAAAATTGAGACAGGCTTTGTTGTCAGTTTGACATTATAATGAATGGTTTAAAATCAAAGCAGGTTGTGGTATAAAATTTGACAGCATAACGAATGGTTTAAAATTGAGACAGGCTTTGTTGTCAGTTTGACAGCATAATGAATGGTTTAAAATTGAGACAGGCTTTGTTGTCAGTTTGACATTATAATGAATGGTTTAAAATTGAGACAGGCTTTGTTGTCAGTTTGACATTATAATGAATGGTTTAAAATTGAGACAGGCTTTGTTGTCAGTTTGACATTATAATGAATGGTTTAAAATTGAGACAGGCTGTGTTCTTAATTTGACAGCATATTGAAGGGTTTAAAATTGAGACAGGCTTTGTTGTCAGTTTGACATTATAATGAATGGTTTAAAATTGAGACAGGCTTTGTTGTCAGTTTGACATTATAATGAATGGTTTAAAATTGAGACAGGCTTTGTTGTCAGTTTGACATTATAATGAATGGTTTAAAATTGAGACAGGCTGTGTTCTTAATTTGACAGCATATTGAAGGGTTTAAAATTGAGACAGGTTTTTGTTGTCAGTTTGACATTATAATGAATGGTTTAAAATTGAGACAGGCTGTGTTCTTAATTTGACAGCATATTGAAGGGTTTAAAATTGAGACAGACT
>JAPXFY010000030.1:14394130-14396630 GCA_030674185.1 Monoplex corrugatus | reverse complement strand
TACGAAGTTTTCTGTAACTCACTGTTAAGAGCTGCTAACATTTCAATTCCAAAACTTACAGTGTCGAAAATAGGAAAACATCATGGAAATGTCTGGTGGAATGAGGATTGTCAAAAGGCAGTGAACGAAAAGAAAGAAAAATACAAAATCTATTTAGCAAACAGGTCACCTGAAAATCATACAGCGATGAAAAGTGCCAACATTAAGTGTAACAGAATCATAGAGCAAGCCAAAGAACAACACTGGACGTCTTTTTGTAAATGTGAAGTAAATGACCACAAAGACATGATAAAGATTTGGGAAAAACTAAAATTAATGAAAAACGGGATTAAGTTGCCATCAATTCCAGTAAAGCTAGAAAATAACCCTTTTCCTAGCTCACTGGAAAAAGCAGAAGCTTTTGCAGACGTGTTTGCTGAGACCTGTCGTGTAGAAGGACTTCCTGTCTCTAGTAGAGACTATAGGGAACGAGAAGAAAAGAAAGATGTATATAAGGATCCTGCCTCTGATAATACTCACTACATGAATGCATCACTCACACTTCAAGAATTAAAAGATGCCATTCAGTCCCTTCCAAGTAAAAAAACGTCAGTTGGACTAGATGCAATTTCCAATGAGATGCTGAAAAATTTACCAGAAAATTTTATAATTTTGCTACATGACATATTTCAAAAATGCTGGAATAGTGGGAAAATGCCCAACAACTGGAAAGAAACGATAGTGGTTCCTGTACTAAAATCAGGTAAATGTAATACCGATCTGAAAAACTACAGGCCAATTGCATTAACATCACACGTATGTAAACTAATGGAGAAAATAATCTTAAAGAGACTGATGCACTATTGTGAAAAGAATAAAATAATACCAGTAAATCAGGCAGGATTTCGAAAAGGCAGGTCACCAGTAGAAATCATAACAAAGCTAACTACTAACATAAAACAACAATTTGCAAGACGTCAATGTGTTTTAGCTACATTTTTTGATATAACGAAAGCATACGATCAAGTGTGGCACTCCAGATTGTTATTTAAATTTAAAAGTATTGGGCTGACAGGTCACATTTTTGACTATGTTAAGTGTTTCTTAGAAAACAGAGTATTTCAAACGAGGATTGAAAATGTATATTCCACGAAACGAATTCTTCAAATGGGTATCCCTCAGGGATCCGTTATAGCTCCCCTTCTTTTCATGATATTAATGCATGACTTACCCAGTAAAGTATCTAAGCATGTAGTTTTAGCTCAATATGCTGACGATTTATGCATGTGGATGCAGGTAAATATGAAAAGGAAAACTCCTTTGCGCTGTATTAATTATACACGCAAATGCTACCAATTAGAACTTGATAAAATAGCACGATACATGGTAGAAAATGGGTTACATCTATCCCTGGAAAAATCGAAAATAGTTTTATTCAATAATGGAGCTAACCCAGTAAATCTTCCCACTTTCAAACTGGGAGATACTCTTCTTCAGTTTAATGAGTCAATTAAATTCTTAGGAGTTTTTCTTACGGCAAAATTATCTTGGAATCAGCATATTGAATACTTATTAACCAAAGCTCAAAAAAGTTTAAATTTCTTAAAAATAGTTCGCAAACAGGCATGGGGTCAAGATTCATCAACACTTGTTCATCTTTGTAAATCGCTTGTTAGATCTAAATTAACCTATGCCCAAGAAATCTTCTTCAGTGCACCGAAACACTTAATGAAAAAACTGCAGAGCATAGATTGTAAAGGTTTCAAACTTGCACTGGGTCTTCCAATGCATGCTTCCTGTCTTCGCACATATACTGAAATCAAACTGTTGCCACTTGATGAGCAAAGGAAAGTCGCTTCTACTAAATTTTTGTTAAGACACACCACTGTAGAAAACATCTCTGAAACAGAAATTAAACTGAGATCAGATATCGACTTTCCAAAAAGAGCTAAATCAATATCTTCACAGGTCACTCTTGCAACATACACATCTGACGTCATGAAAGGTTCAGGAATTGATCTACACGTAGATCCTGTATCTATAAGACCTTCCTTTTCGCCAGTACCCAGTTGGGAACTCCAAAGAGCACAATTTGACGTACATCACACTAACTTAAAAAAAGGAGACAATGTAAACTTACTGGCAAGTCAGGTTAAATGTCATATAGACGACTTATATTCCGATCATTTGAAAATTTACACTGATGGATCAGTAATTGAAAGAAAAGCAGGCTCAGCGTTTTTAATACCTGCTCTCAAAATTGAAAAATCTTTCTACATAGGACTTGATAAATCTATCTTTACAGCTGAACTTTTTGCAATATTAATGGCTTTAAACTTTATGATAAGTTTTCCTAGGACAATTTTTCAAACACTTTTTTGCGTGGATTCAAAATCAGTACTTCAGGCTCTTGAATTATCAAAATTACAAACAAGATCAGAAATGATTCTGGAAATTAGTCACTTGATTCATAATTTATCTTTAAGAGGCACTGATATTACTTTCTGCTGGATACCTTCTC
>JAPXFY010000030.1:14376630-14386630 GCA_030674185.1 Monoplex corrugatus | reverse complement strand
ACATTTATAGGCCATTTTATGAGGAAGGGGGATTTGGAGCACCTGGTCACAATGGGAAGGCTGGAGGGAAAGAGAGCACCAGGTAGACCCAGGGAGAAAATGCTGTACGGACTTGCAGAGTGGCTGGGGACGAGGAGGGTGGGGGAGATGCTAGGGGCAACGAGAGATAGAGACAGATGGAAGTCCATGATCGCCAACGCCATGCGCCAGGGCACCTTATGATGATGATGATGATCTACTGTCTGGTGAAATGACCGTTCCCAGATATTTAAACTTATCAACCTGCTGCAAAATCGTGCCATTCGCTGTTATTTTGCTTAGGGGATTTCATGTTTTTACTGATTACCGTGATTTCAGTTGCCTTGCTATTTGCTCCAGTCCTTTATTTTCGCTTTATTTATGCTCTCTGGCCATAATTTCTTTGTTTTTTTTCTTCACTTTTTAGTACCTCTCTTTTACTTCAGCTGGTTTGAGCGCCATGATCATGCTTATAACACGGGGGTCTGGGGTTTGGCATTCTGGGGGGGTCACGCTTATTTTTCTTTTCTCTAGATGCTCTTTGTCTGGATTGGTCAGAGTATCATCTTATAACGTTATAACGCAGGGGTCCTGGGTTCCACTCTTAGGAGACCACATACTCGTTATAGCAAGACTTTGCCAACGTGCAAGGCTTAAGGCATGGTATAACTACAAGACTTGTGCTCTGATCATCTGGCATCTGACCCATCATACAGCATCATTGGCATCACTCAATGCATGTACCCAGTTAGCAATCCTAAGAGAAAGAAGATCACTGACAGAAGGAGACCATTGATAAAAAGATTAGGAAAAGTCAAGCAACGTTTACGGGCCATTTTATGAAGAAAGGGAATTAGAGCACCTGGTCACAACAGGAAAGCTGGAGGGAAAGAGAGCACCAGGTAGACCCAGGGAGAAAGTATTGGACGGACTTGCAGGGTGGCTGAGGACAGAGAGGGTGGAAGATGTGCTCGCGGCGACAAAGGATAGATGCATATGGAGGGCCATGATCGCCAACGCCATGCTGCAGGGCACTTGATGATGATGAATCAAAAAGAGTTTTGAAGCCCAGAAAACAAGCGTCCAAGGGTGACAATGTGGTAACATGTAACCTGCATATCTGTTGTGCAGATGGAACCACTTAGACATCGTGCGGGAGCTCCTGGACCGTAGAGCGGACGCCAACATCGAGAACGACAAAGGGTCCACAGCTCTGTACTGGGCAGTACGCTATGGACACACGGACACTGTGAGGCTCCTCATTTCTGCCGGACATGCCAAGTCAGCCAGACTCGCAAGCTGGGCCTGGTCTCTCCCATCATTCTGGCCTGTGCTCTGGGTTATCTGCCCATTGTTCGCCTCTTGGTGGAAGGAGGTACTGTTGGTTTGTTCTGTATTTGGTGTTTGATTGTGTGTAGTTTTCTGAGTTGTCTGGTTGTGTTTAGTTGTGTGTGTGTGTGTGTGTGTGTGTGTGTGTGTGTGTGTGTGTGTGTGTGGTGTGTGTGTGTGTGTGTGTGTGTGTGTGTGTGTGTGTGTGTGTGTGTGTTGTGTGTGTGGTGTATGTTGTGTGTGTGTATGTGTGGTGTGTGTGTGTGTGCGTGTGTGTGTGTATATATGTGTGGTGTGGTGTGTGTGTGTGTGTGTGTGTGTGTGTGTGTGTGTGTGTGTGTGTGTGTGTGTGTGTGTGTGTGTTGTCTGGTTGTGTGTAGTTTTTGTGTTGTCTGGTTGTGTGTGTTTGGTGTTTGGCTGTGTGTAGTTTTTGAATTCTCTGGTTGTGTGTAGTTTTTGTGTTGTCTGGTTGTGTGTAGTTTTTGTCTTGTTTAGCTGCGTGTAGTTTTTGTGTTGTTTGGTTGTGTGTAGTTTGTGTGTTGTCTGGTTGTGTGTAGTTTTTGTGTTGTCTGGTTGTGTGTAGTTTTTGTCTTGTTTGGTTGTGTGTAGTTTGTGTGTTGTCTGGTTGTGTGTAGTTTTTGTCTTGTTTGGTTGTGTGTAGTTTGTGTGTTGTCTGGTTGTGTGTAGTTTTTGTCTTGTTTGGTTGTGTGTAGTTTGTGTGTTGTCTGGTTGTGTCTAGTTTTTGTGTTGTTTGGTTGTGTGTAGTTTGTGTGTTGTCTGGTTGTGTGTAGTTTTGTGTTGTTTGGTTGTGTGTAGTTTGTGTGTTGTCTGGTTGTGTGTAGTTTTTGTGTTGTTTGGTTGTGTGTAGTTTGTGTATTGCCTGGTTGTGTGTAATTTTGTGTTGTTTAGCTGAGGGTATTTTTTGTTGTCTGTTTGTGTGTAGTTTTTGTGTTGTCTGGTTGTGTGTTGTTTTTGTGTTGTTTGGTTGTGTAAAGTTATTGTGTTGTCTGGCTGTGTGTCTTTGAGTGTGTGTGTGTTTATGCCTGTGTGTGTTTGTGTGTGTTTGTGTGTGTGTGTGTGTGTTGTGTGTGTGTGTGTGTGTGTGTTTTGTGTATTTTTGTATATATATATATATATATTTATATATATATATATATATCTGTGTGTGTGTGCGTGCGTGTGTGTTTGAGTGCCTGAGGACTTCAGACTTAACTAGACGTAGTTGTTGATTTTGTTGTTGTTGTTGTAATCTTCATGTCCCTTGCTTGCTAAAACGCCAAATGATGATATTTCAGGAGCCGATCCCAACACTTGCATACGAGGCAAGGAGCGTCCAATTCACCACGCCGCCCGCGAGGGTTACGCCGAAATTGTGGACTACCTGCTAAAGAAGAAAGCCAAACTGGACGAGAAGGACGAATCGGGCGACACAGCGCTTCTGCTCGCGGCCCGCTACGGGCACGCGCGCTGCTTGCAGTTGCTGTTAGCAACAGGGGCGGATCACACCGTGAAAAACCACAAGGGGGAAGACCTGATGACTTTGGCCGTAGATAGTGATAACCGTCAGATTTTGAAGGTGGGAATTTATAGACAGAGAGAGAGGGGGGGGAGAGAGAGAGGAGAGAGAGAGGGGAGAGAGAGAAAGAGAGGGGGGAGAGAGAGAGAGGAGAGAGAGAGAGAGGGAGGGAGAGAGAGAGTGTGTGTGTGTGTGTTTCTCTGAATGTCTGTGTCTGTGTCCTACACCAATCTCTCTCTGTCTCTCTGTCTCTGTCTCTATCTCTCTCTCTCTCTCTGTGTCTCTGTCTCTGTCTCTGTCTCTCTCTCTCTGTCTCTCTCTCTGTCTCTCTCTCTGTCTCTCCTCTCTCTCTCTCTCTCTCTCTCTGCAAAATTAGTCTGAGGATTCCAAACAGACCGTAAGACTCAAACTGGTGTGTGATAAATAAAGACCAAACATCAACAGTGAATGATTCACCTATTTAAGTGTTTTGGGTAAGGGTGGAAAGAGAACACCTATATGCAGGAATGCCACGAGTCTAATCCTTATATTCAGCCATGTTGAATAGGGGAAGGGAAATTACTCTTTTCTGTTAGCCATGAGTCTAATCTTTATCCAGCCATGTTGAATAGCGGAAGGGAAATAATTCTCTTCTATCGACCACGAGCCTGATCTGTCTTCAGCTATGCTGAAGAAGGGAAGGGAAATAACTCTCTTCTGTCAACCACGAGCCTGATCTTTACTCAGCCATGTTGAATAGGGGAAGGGAAATAACTCTTCTGTCAGCCACGAGCCTGATCTTTACTCAGTCATGTTGAATAGGGGAAGGGAAATAACTCTGTTCTGTCAACCACGAGCCTGATCTTTCTTCAGCCATGTTGAATAGGGGAAGGGAAATAATTCTCTTCTATCGACCACCAGCCTGATCTTTTTTCAGCCATGTTGAATAGGGGAAGGGAAATTACTCTCTTTTGTCAACCACGAGCCTGATCTTTATGCAGCCATGTTGAATAGGGGAAGGGGAAATAACTCTTCTGTCAGCCACGAGCCTGATCTTTTTCAGCCATGTTGAATAGGGGAAGGTAAATAACTCTTCTGTCAACCACGAGCCTGATCTTTTTTCAGCCATGTTGAATAGGGGAAGGGAAATAATTCTCTTCTATCGACCACCAGCCTGATCTTTCTTCAGCCATGTTGAATAGGGGAAGGGAAATTATTCTTTTCTGTCAGCCACGCGCCTAATCTTTATTCAGCCATGTTGAATAGGGGAAGGGAAATTACTCTCTTCGATCAACCACGAACCTGATCTTTATTCAGCCATGTTGAATAGGGGAAGGAGAACCACTAGTGATGTACATAGGGGCAGGGGAGACATGCTTTACTCTCACGAAATGAGCCATACAACATTTTGTCTATGACCAAATGTTACACGTCATACAGTGAGCATCAGCATCAACGGATGTATAAGTGCAAGGAGAACTAACAAGCTCACTGTTCTCCTAAATGGAGTTATGGACGTGTCCTGCTGCATGAGTTTGTGGATTATCTTCAGTGAGCTGTATAATAGGAAAAGAACCAGATGCTGTTATCGCTACTTTGGTCACACGTTGTGTGAAGTCTTCCGCCTTTTCTGCAGCATCTTATTGTTATTTTTGTCCAAAACCCAGCCGACTCCGTAGAGCCATATCAGGGATATAACCGTTTCAAAACAAACACAATACTTCCACAGTAAAAAAAAAAAAAAAAAAAAAGGAAAAGAAAATAAATTGAGTTCAGAGATGTGGTTTCTAAGAAAAATGTTGAGAGTTCCATGGACAGCAAAGAAAACAAACGAGACAATCTTGATGGAGGCAGACACAAGTAGATCACTCATAAGGAAGATTAGGAAAAGACAGGCAACATTTATAGACCATTTTATGAGGAAGGGGGTTTGGATCACCTGGTCCAACGGGAAGGCTGGATGGAAAGAGAGCACCAGGTAGACCCAGGGAGAAAATGCTGGACGGACTTTCAGAGTGGCTGGGGACGAGGAGTGTGGGAGAGATGCTAGGGGCAACGACAGATAGAGACAGACGGAAGTCCATGATCGCCAACGCCATGCGATAGGGCACCTGATGATGATGATGATCAATGTATTCGCGCATATAATCTAAGGTGATGCCCCAGGCGTTGACAGCCCCATCCAATTTATCACATAGGGAATTTAAAAATCATACCCTAGTACAGACTTAAACATAACTACGGACACTGAGACATATATAAGAACGGACCTAAATTACCTAAAATTGCTTCTGCGTATCTCATTTCCTTAGAGCCAAAAATGGACTGAATACACATAACCCAGTTGTCAATCCTAAGAGAAAACACGTAAGACTTTATAGAACAATCCAGGTGAATGAACCAGCAAGGCAGAAAATTATTAGGAAGAAATGACAGACAGCAAAGGAACAAGGCAGAAAGAAAAAACAGAGAGACAGAAAAGAAAATTTCTAGCACAGAATTTACAGAAGGTGGGGATACTATTTATACTGAAAGAACCCTGGCATCCCCACGGTTGTTCTGAAGTATTTGTAACGACATCACAAATCGAAAGGTTTTCGCCAAAAGCCATGTCTAAATGAACATGCTACTTTCCTATACTTAATGACGCTATACGCAAAAGAAACATGTTATTTCTTTGTACTGAATGATGCTGCAATCTAAAGGGGCATGTTTCTGTCATGTGCTGATATTTACAGATGCTGCTGCAGTTTAAAGGAACATGCTACTGTCGTACACTTAATGGTACTGTAGTCTCGAAGAAAATTAACTTTGAGATGATGCAGCAGTCTTAAGAAGCATGCTACTGTATTGTATTTTATGATGTACTCTATGTAGGAACATGGTACTTCCTTGTACTTACTGATGATAAACTCTAAATGAATTATGTTTTTTTTCTTGTATTTAATAGTGCGGCATTCTTAAGAAACGTTATTTGCTCTTGTATTAATGCAGTTTAGAAGAATATTGTACTTGTACTTAGTGGTTCTACAGTCTATAGCAAAGTACTACTGTGTTGTACTTATAGTTCTACAGTCTATAGGAAAGTGCTACTGTCTTGTACTTAATGGTTCTATAGTCTATAGCAAAGTACTACTGTCTTGTACTTAATGGTTCTACACTCTATAGGAAAGTGCTACTGTCTTGTACTTAATGGTTCTATAGTCTATAGGAAAGAGCTACTGTCTTGTTCTTATAGTTCTACACTCTATAGGAAAGTGTTACTCTCTTGTATTTAATGGTTCTATAGTCTATAGGAAAGTACTACTGTCTTGTACTTAATGGTTCTATAGTCTACAGCAAAGTACTACTGTCTTGTACTTATAGTTCTACACTCTATAGGAAAGTGCTACTGTCTTGTACTTAATGGTTCTATAGTCTATAGCAAAGTACTACAGTCTTGTATTTAATTGTTCTACACTCTATAGGAAATTGCTACTGTCTTGTACTTAATGGTTCTACACTCTATAGGAAAGTGCTACTGTCTTGTACTTAATGGTTCTATAGTCTATAGGAAAGTGCTACTGTCTTGTACTTATAGTTCTACACTCTATAGCAAAGTGTTATTGTCTTGTACTTATAGTTCTACACTCTATAGCAAAGTGTTACTGTCTTGTACTTATAGTTCTACAGTCTACAGGAAAGTGCTACTGTCTTGTACTTATAGTTCTACACTCTACAGGAAAGTGTTACTGTCTTGTACTTATAGTTCTACACTCTATAGGAAAGTGTTACTGTCTTGTACTTATAGTTCTACACTCTATAGGAAAGTGCTACTGTCTTGTACTTATAGTTCTACACTCTACAGGAAAGTGTTACTGTCTTGTACTTATAGTTCTACACTCTACAGGAAAGTGTTACTGTCTTGTACTTATAGTTCTACACTCTATAGGAAAGTGTTACTGTCTTGTACTTATAGTTCTACACTCTACAGGAAAGTGTTACTGTCTTGTACTTATAGTTCTACACTCTATAGGAAAGTGTTACTGTCTTGTACTTATAGTTCTACACTCTACAGGAAAGTGTTACTGTCTTGTACTTATAGTTCTACACCTTAAGGAAAGTGTTACTGTCTTGTACTTAATGGTTCTACACTCTATAGGAAAGTGCTACTGTCTTGTACTTATAGTTCTACACTCTATAGGAAAGAGCTACTGTCTTGTACTTAATGGTTCTACACTCTATAGGAAAGTGCTACTGTCTTGTACTTAATGGTTCTACAGTCTATAGGAAAGTGCTACTGTCTTGTACTTAATGGTTCTACATCTATAGGAAAGAGCTACTGTCTTGTACTTAATGGTTCTACACTCTATAGGAAAGAGCTACTGTCTTGTACTTAATGGTTCTACACTCTATAGGAAAGTGCTACTGTCTTGTACTTAATGGTTCTATAGTCTATAGGAAAGAGCTACTGTCTTGTACTTAATGGTTCTACACTCTATAGGAAAGGTTACTGTCTTGTACTTAATGGTTCTACACTCTATAGGAAAGTGCTACTGTCTTGTACTTAATGGTTCTACAGTCTATAGGAAAGTGTTACTGTCTTGTACTTAATGGTTCTACACTCTATAGGAAAGTGTTACTGTCTTGTACTTAATGGTTCTACACTCTATAGGAAAGTGCTACTGTCTTGTACTTAATGGTTCTACAGTCTATAGGAAAGTGTTACTGTCTTGTACTTAATGGTTCTACACTCTATAGAAAAGTGCTACTGTCTTGTACTTAATGGTTCTACAGTCTATAGGAAAGTACTACTGTCTTGTACTTAATGGTTCTACAGTCTATAGGAAAGTGCTACTGTCTTGTACTTAATGGTTCTACAGTCTATAGGAAAGTGCTACTGTCTTGTACTTAATGGTTCTATAGTCTATAGGAAAGTGCTACTGTTTGTACTTAATGGTTCTACAGCTATAGGAAAGTGCTACTGTTTTGTACTTAATGGTTCTATAGTCTATAGGAAAATGCTACTGTTTTGTACTTAATGATTCTACACTCTATAGGAAAGTGCTACTGTCTTGTACTTAATGGTTCTATAGTCTGTAGGAAAGTGCTACTATTTTGTTCTTAATGGTTCTACACTTTATAGGAAAGTGCTACTATTTTGTTCTTAATGGTTCTACACTTTATAGGAAAGTGCTACTGTCTTGTACTTAATGATTCTACACACTATACAAAAGTGCTACCATTTTGTACTTAATGGTTCTACACACTATACAAAAGTGCTACCATCTTGTACTTAATGGTTCTACACACTGTACAAAAGTGCTACCATCTTGTACTTAATGGTTCTACACACTGTACAAAAGTGCTACCATCTTGTACTTAATGGTTCTACACACTGTACAAAAGTGCTACCATCTTGTACTTAATGGTTCTACACACTGTACAAAAGTGCTCTGTCTTGTACTTAATGGATTCTACACTACTTACAAAAGTGCTACCATCTTGTACTTAATGGTTCACACACTGTACAAAAGTGCTACCATCTTGTACTTAATGGTTCTACACACTGTACAAAAGTGCTACCATTTGTACTTAATGGTTCTACACACTGTACAAAAGTGCTACATGTCTTGTACTTAATGGTTCTACACACTATACAAAAGTGCTACCATTTGTATTCAATGGTTCTACACACTGTACAAAAGTGCTACCATTTTGTACTCAATGGTTCTACACACTGTACAAAAGTGCTACCATCTTGTACTTAATGGTTCTACACACTGTACAAAAGTGCTACCATCTTGTACTTAATGGTTACTACACACTGTACAAAAGTGCTACCATTTTGTACTTAATGGTTCTACACACTGTACAAAAGTGCTACCATTTTGTACTTAATGGTACTACACACTGTACAAAAGTGCTACCATCTTGTACTTAATGGTTCTACACACTGTACAAAAGTGCTACCATTTGTACTTAATGGTTCTACACACTGTACAAAGTGCTACCATTTTGTACTTAATTGTTCTACACACTGTACAAAAGTGCTACCATTCTTGTACTTAATGTTCTACACACTGTACAAAAGTGCTACCATTCTTGTACAAATGGTTCTACACACTGTACAAAAGTGCTACCATCTTGTACTAATGGTTCTACACACTGTACAAAAGTGCTACCATTTTGTACTTAATGGTTCTACACACTGTACAAAAGTGCTACCATCTTGTACTTAATGGTTCTACACACTGTACAAAAGTGCTACCATTTTGTACTAAATGGTACTGCAGTCTCAAGAAACAAGTACTCTCGTGTTCTTACGATGATGCCATTGTCTTGTACTTACAGACGTGCCATGGTCTTGTACTTACAGACGGTGCATTGTCTTGTACTTACAGATGGTGCCATTGTCTTGTACTTACAGACGGTGCTATTGTCTTGTACTTACAGATGGTGCCATTGTCTTGTACTTACAGACGGTGCTATTGTCTTGTACTTACAGATGGTGCCATTGTCATGTACTTACAGATGGTGCCATTGTCTTGTACTTACAGATGGTGCCATTGTCTTGTACTTACAGATGGTGCATTGTCTTGTACTTACAGAGGTGCCATTGTCTTGTACTTACAGATGGTGGTCTTGTACTTACAGATGGTGCCATTGTCTTGTACTTACAGATGGTGGTCTTGTACTTACAGATGTGCCATTGTCTTGTACTTACAGATGGTGGTTCTTGTATTACAGAGGTGCCATTGTCTTGTACTTACAGATGGTGCCATTGTCTTGTACTTACAGATGGTGCCATTGTCTTGTACTTACAGATGGTGCCATTGTCTTGTACTTACAGATGGTGCCATTGTCTTGTACTTAAGATGGTGCATTGTCTTGTACTTACAGATGGTGCCATTGTCTTGTACTTACAGATGGTGCCATTGTCTTGTACTTACAGATGGTGCATTGTCTTGTACTTACAGATGGTTGGTCTTGTACTTACAGATGGTGCTTGTCTTGTTACTTACAGATGGTGCCATTGTCATGTACTTACAGATGGTGCCATTGTCTTGTACTTACAGATGGTGGTCTTGTACTTACAGATGGTGCCATTGTCTTGTACTTACAGATGGTGGTCTTGTACTTACAGATGGTGCCATTGTCTTGTACTTACAGATGGTG
>JAPXFY010000030.1:14354130-14356630 GCA_030674185.1 Monoplex corrugatus | reverse complement strand
GTGGTATACGTCTGTTATAGGTTTTTGACATGTGTGTTATATGTCTGTGACATGTGTGTTATACGTCTGTGACGTGTTTTAAATGCCTGTTATATGTCTGTGACATGTGTGTTATATGTCTGTTACATGTCTGTGACATGTGTATTATATGTCTGTTACGTGTCTGTGTATGCTTGCCTTCATTCAAGCAATCAACACATGGTCTGTTATCTGTTTGTTGAAGACCTGCGTTGCCTTTAACGGGTGGACTTCTTTTGTACGAAGGGCACAACATCGTGAGAGAGTTATTATCTTGTTAACGATGTAGCATTTTGTAACAGGTTCGCTGCCTTGTATGGAATTACAACTTCCATGTAACACGTGTACGAGCGAGTTTTATGAGAAAACATTAACCTTGTGATAAATGCAACGCCTTGTATTAAAAGAGAAATGTGACCTCCCACCACGAAATCAGTCTTAACTCATTGAGTGCCAGAGGGTTTTCCACGTTTGTGCCAGACCATTTTCGCGTGACTGAAAATTGTTTAGGGTGTGTTTATATCTGAGGTCACTGTGCATGTGATTATTCACATAAGTTAGTCATGTTAGATATCAAAAGAAAGGTAAGAGGACAGGCAATAAGGATATGCATGGAAAACAACAATATTGGAGATGTAAATTAGGATTATATGGGTTATAAAATGAGGACAAAAAAAAAAAAAAAAGTCATGCACATTTTTCATACAAATCAGACTGCCTATCGTCTGTGCAGATTCCCTTACAAAATCAGATGAATACTCCAAAAGGCACATCCAGTTGTGATATGAATGCTTTTTACAGCTTGAAAATATTCCAGTTAGTCACTGTTCTGTGCACATTTTTGTCTAAAACGTTTACTGGCAACGCCCGACGTACCTCCATTGTTTTGTTGAAAAAGATCCGAAAAACACGGTCAAAACAAACGTAAACACACAAGAACTGCTCAGGGCAGAAGCGACGGAAACTACAAGAGTTATCGGTCGTGTGGCTACAGTAAAAAGTCGGATCGGCTATCATCGGAAACTAAATGAAGCACACAAAGTTATATCAACGATATATCGTTGCCTGGCACAACTGCAGCCACCTATATCGACGATATATCGTCGATCGGCACGGAAAGAGTTAACTCGCAGTCAGTCGAACAGCACTAGGAGCTGAAAAGGTGACTGAGGGTCTATCTGGGGTGTTTTGACTTTTTCTCAAAATTGATTTCTGTAGACTATAATCTATCCCCACAGAAATGTTTTTCTTGAAAAAATATTGTTAATCAATTTAAAATAGTATTTTAATGCACTGATCGCAGCAGAAAGAACGCAATTTCTTACCAAAATTACCTCTTTTTGTCTCTTATTGCAAACTGTAACCTGTAATATACCGACAGAAAGCTCTTTGGCGAACCTTTCGGATAATGACAGCTAAAATTAGAAACAAATCGGGTCAAAGCCACCAAATAAACACATTTTAAAAAATGTGTAGGAAAGTAATTAAAAACTAAAGAGGCTATTTTCTCAAAACGGCCGTCATACAACTTAATGACTTTAAACACACATAACGGCAACATTTTTTTGAATACAAGCTTTATTCAAGTACCAAAATCATCACCAGAATGTACACTTTCCGGTGATATGTATATCTCAAAATACCCAAAATGCTAATTAAGACTGATTTTGTGCTGGGAGGTCACATATATATATTTGTATGTACATGTATGCCTGTATGGTCGCCGTACACAGATATTATACATTAAAACATGATGTTGAAATGAGCATAATAATGTGTGATGTTGTTGGATCATGTCACTGACTTTCAAATACCTCCTCGTACATATGTACCGCTACTTGACTATTCCTGCAGCATTTTTGACCACTGCAGGTGGTTTGTTCACCACTTTCATGATGTTATTCGGTGTTGTAAAGTTATGTCTGTCATTGTTATCAGCGACGAACATTATTATTATGTGTAAAGATGTACACTGTGAATCAGTAACAGAAGGAACATGTAGACATGTATATTGTAAGTCAGTGAAATGTATATGTGAGGATTACACTGAACGCTTTTTTGTTGTTGTTTCTTATCCCTACGCTGACTTGACCAGTGCCAGACCAAGATCCTGACCAAATTCCCAGAGCAGAAGATTATAGCTTATGAGATCTGTTGTTTGAAAACGGTCTTCAACATAGACACCTCAGTGTAGATATTGCTAGAAAGAAATTCTGGACAGCAGGAGCTTTTTAAAGGAGAAGCCATCCCCCGCCTCTTCCAGCAAGTGTTTTGGTCCTAAACTCTTAAACTGCTTACAGTCTTATCGTGTCGAGCCGCATTCTGCTCATGACTACTGGATGCCCTTCTGCTGTGGCCATTTTTTTTCCCACTTGGTTTCCATTCAGGGTCGCCCGGGTGGTTGGACACCTCAAGGTCCAAATCACCTTTGAAACCACAGTTTTAACCACTGAGCACACAGGGAAAGTTTGTGCCTTGTGAC
>JAPXFY010000030.1:14309130-14346630 GCA_030674185.1 Monoplex corrugatus | reverse complement strand
AATTATTCTGTCTTCGATTCAAGTGTTATTTCATCTCTTGTTTCTTTAAACTCACGGTAACCTTAAGGAGTATTCAGTCTGGGTTACCTGTTGAGCAGCTGCTTTCTCTCATCCGTTTGTAATATGATATTTTGATGGTCGGCAGTCACTGTGCATACGAAGGTAATCTCAACCGTTGTTACAGAAACAGTCAAACCATATACATAAAAACCTCATGTTATCATAAGGGTATTTTCTCATCTGTGAAAACAGAAACAAAACCTTCAAAAATCGAAGTGAACGTAATCGCTTTTAAAGGTTTAGCAATGGGTTTTAGTCACACTCACGAGTACCAACGTTTGGATGATTTTGGTTTAGTTCCAAGGTCATAAATACCAGACTTCTTAACACGTTAATACCCGCAGTTTAGTCATCAACCGCAAAAATTTAAGCCTTTGCCTCCCTCGCCCAATCCAACAGCTTGCTGCGTGAAGATGGTGGATAAGATGAAGGCATCAAAGGGTTAAGTTTTTTTTGTTTGTTTGTTTGATTTTTTGTTTTTGTTTTTGTTTTTTTTTGCTTTGCTACGCGTGGTTGGCAATGCAGGATGCTGGTGGACAGGGTGCGAGAGTCAAATGATTAATCGTCCATATCTCGCTATAGTTCTGAGAATTATGGGTCACATGCGAGTAAGTTTAATGTGTATTTTGTATTGTTGAATATCTTTTAATACGTTGTTAAAATTTTACTGACCTGGTTTTGCTTTCAAGGTCACCTGCATTTTTGTTGTCATCCGCATCATATAAAAGGAAAGAATATCAGTATGAGTTGACCATCCTATATCTTAATCGTTAACTGAACAGAGCGCCCTATTTTTGTGTGTGTGCGGGGGGGGGGGGGAGGGGTTTAGGGAGTGCATTTTATATTCTCTCTCTTTAAAAAGTACAGGAGGTGTGTGTGTGTGTGTGTGTGTGTGTTGTGTGTGTGTGTGTGTGTGTGTGTGTGTGTGTGTGTGTGTGTGTGTGTAAGTGGGTGTGTAAGTGGGGGAGTGTGCGTGTGTGTGTGTGTGTGTGTGTGTGTGTGTGGTGTGTGTGTGTGTGTGTGTGTGTGTGTGTGTGTGTGTGTGTGTGTGTGTGTGTGTTCGTTCTTTGATTTAACGTCTTTTCACTATGTGTGTGTGTGTGTGTGTGTGTGTGTGTGTGGTGTGTGTGTGTGTGTGTGTGTGTGTGTGTTGTGTGTGTGTGTGTGTGTGTGTGTGTGCGGGTAGATGGATGTTGAAGTGTGGGTATGTGTGTTGCGCGTGTCGCGTCGTGTCTGTCTGTCTGTCTGTCTGGCTGGCTGGCTGGCTGGCTGGCTGGCTGGCTGTCTGGCTGTGTGGCTGTCTGGCTGTCTGGCTGTCTGGCTGGCTGGCTGTCTGGCTGGCTGGCTGTCTGTCTGTCTGGCTGGCTGGCTGTCTGGCTGGCTGGCTGGCTGCTGGTCTGTCTGGCCGTCGGTGTCTGTCTGCCTGCCTGTCTGCCTGCCTGTCTGTCTGCCTGCGCTGCCTGCCTGTCTGCCAGCCTGTCTGTCTGTCTGTCTGCCTGCCTGCCTGCCTGTTGGTTGATAGGTTGAGGCAAAAATGCGTAAACAATATCTTAGATGTTTGTGGATGGATCTTCACCAAAGCTGAATGAGTTGTGTTGCCTGTTTAAATTAAGGTGTCACAAATGTATCATTCTGGAGGTCACGGCGCTACAGGCCTCTTGTTTGTTAACGAGTCACATATGTGTAAGTCTGTAAGTAACGACGCCAGAGGCCTGTTGTCCGTTAAGATGTCACAAATGTATAAGTTTAGATGTCACACGTCGCCACAGGCCTGTTGCCTGTTAAGGTGTCACAAATGTCTAAGCCTGCAGGTCACGCGTTACTACAGGCCTGTTGCCTGTTAAGGTGTCACAAATGTATAAGTCTGGATGTCACACGACGCCACAAGCCTGTTCTCTGTTAAGGTGTCACAAATGTATGTCTGGATGTCACACGACGCCACAATCCTGTTGCCTGTTAAGGTGTCACAAATGTAAGTCTGGATGTCACACGACGCCACAATCCTGTTGCCTGTTAAGGTGTCACAAATGTCTAAGTCTGGATGTCACATGTAGCCGCAGGCCTGTTGTCTGTTAAGGTGTCACAAATGTATAAGTCTGGATGTCACACGAAGCCACAGTCCTGTTGCCTGTTAAGGTGTCACAAATGTATAAGTCTGGATGTCACACGTAGCCGCAGGCCTGTTGTCTGTTAAGGTGTCACAAATGTATAAGTCTGGATGTCACACGACGCCACAGGCCTGTTGCCTGGGTTAAGGTGTCACAAATGTATAAGTCTGGAGGTCACGACCCCAGAGGCCTGTTGTCTGTTAAGGTGTCACAAATGTATAAGTCTGGAGGTCACGACCCCAGAGGCCTGTTGCCTGTTAAGGTGTCACAAATGTATAAGTCTGGATGTCACACGACGCCACAAGCTGTTCTCTGTTAAGGTGTCACAAATGAATAAGTCTGGATGTCACACGACGCCACAGTCCTGTTGCCTGTTAAGGTGTCACAAATGTCTAAGTCTGGAGGTCACACGTCGCCACAGGCCTGTTGTCTGTTAAGGTGTCACAAATGTATGTAAGTCTGGATGTCACACGACGCCACAGGCCTGTTGTCCGTTAAGGTGTCACAAATATCTAAGTCTGGATGTCACATGTCGCCACAGGCCTGTTGCCTGTTAAATTAAGATGTCACAAATGTATAAGTCTGGAGGTCACGACCCCAGAGGCCTGTTGCCTGTTAAGGTGTCACAAATGTATAAGTCTAGAGGTCACAGCGCCAGAGGCCTGTTGCCTGTTAAGATGTCACAAATGTATAAGTCCGGAGGTCACGACACCACAGGCCTGTTGCCTGTTAAGGTGTCACAAATGTATAAGTCTGGATGTCACACGACGCCACAGACCTGTTTCTGTTAAAGTGTCACAAATGTATAAGTCTGGAGGTCACAGCGCAAGAGGCCTGTTGCCTGTTAAGGTGTCACAAATGTATAAGTCTGGATGTCACATGTCGCCACAGGCCTGTTGTCTGTTAAGGTGTTACAAATGTATAAGTCTGGAGGTCACGTCGCCACAGGCCTGTTGTCTGTTAAGGTATCACAAATGTCTAAGTCTGGAGGTCACGACACCACAGGCCTGTTGTCTGTTAAGGTGTCACAAATGCATAAGTCTGGAGGTCACGACACCACAGGCCTGTTGTCTAGTAAGGTGTCACAAATGCATAAGTCTGAAGGTCACACGACACCACAGACCTGTTGCCTGTTAAGGTGTCACAAATGTCTAAGTCTGGAGGTCACGACCCCAGAGGCCTGTTGCCGGTTAAGGTGTCAAAATGTATAAGTTTGGAGGTCACAGCGCCAGTGGTAAGTAACATAGTTGATATTTAACATTCTCCCTGCTTCCCTCTTATTTCCTATAGTCTTCTTCGTTCTGTTTTTTCTGGGGGGTTTTCCACTGCCAACATTGCTATTATTGTAATAGTTCAAACAAGCAGTATTTCCTTCTGTGTCCTATCCGTTAGTTTTTTTGGTAAAATGTATGTGTTTGTTTCTTTCTTTTTTGATTTGTTTTGTTTTGTTTTGCTTTTCTGTCTCTCTTTCTCTCTCTCTTTCTCTCTCTCTCTCTCTTTTCTCTCTCTCTCGCTCTCTGTCTCTCTGTGTCTATAATTAATAATTACAATATTTATATAGCGCAAAATCTGTGTCTGTCTCTCTCTCTCTCTCTCTCTCTCTCTCTCTCTGTCCTCTCTCTTTCTCACTCTCTTTTCTTTTTCTCTCACTCTCTGTCTCTCTGTGTCTCTGTCTCTGTCTCTTTTTGTCTTTGTTCTTCTCTCTCTCTCTCTCTCTCTCTCTCTCTCTCTCTCTCTCTCTATCTATCTATCTATCTATCTATCTATCTATCTCTCTCTCTTTCTCTCTCTCTGTCCCCAATTTCATGCATTTGTATGTTGATTTATTGATTTAATTGGTTACATAATCACTGACTATAGTCTGTACTCTCCACATGTGCGACTTTGCTTGATTTTCCATTTAGAATTATCAAGTCGATTCTAATTATCTATGGTCTAGTATGTTGCTTGTAATGTTAAAGCTGTTTCTATGCTTCCTAGTGTCTTTTGTTATTACTGTTGTTGCTGCGGCTGCTGCCACTCTGTCTATTATTTATTTACTTATTTATTATTTGTTTATTTATTTATTTACTATTTTATTCATTTATGTATTTTATCTCCCATCTGGATTTGTCACTTTCACCTTTCTTCTTCTGTTCTTCATCTTGTCCTTGTCTTTATTCATTTATTTAATTAATTTGTTTATATTTTATCTGACGTCAGATGAATTGCATTTTAGACTTTCAAGGTTAATGGTGGGCATGATTTTGAACTGTTGTCTTGCAAAATAAGAGCAAATGGCATAACCTTGACACAGGTTGATAAATTCAAATACCTGGGAACGATCATTTCATCAGACGGCAGATGCACATCAGAAATAGCCGGCAGAATCGGCCGAGCCAAAACAGCATTCAAGAAGATGGCAAGCATTCTTACCAACAAATGCCTGTCAATTGACATCAGGAAGAGAGTTCTTGAATGTTATATAGAACCAATACTGTTGTACGGATGCGAGGCGTGGACAGTCAACAAACAAAGCCAGAACAAGATTGAGGCAGCTGAGATGTGGTTTCTAAGAAGAATGTTGAGAGTTCCATGGACAGCAAAGAAAACAAACGAGACAGTCTTGATGGAGGCAGACACAAGTAGATCACTCATAAGGAAAATTAGGAAAAGACAGGCAACATTTATAGGCCATTTTATGAGGAAGGGGGATTTGGAGCACCTGGTCACAACGGGAAAGCTGGAGGGTAAGAGAGCACCGGGTAGACCCAGGGAGAAAATGTTGGACGGACTTGCAGAGTGGCTGGGGACGAGGAGGGTGGGGGAGATGCTAGGGGCAACGAGAGATAGAGGCAGATGGAAGTCCATGATCGCCAACGCAATGCGGCAGGGCACCTGATGATGTGATGATGATGTCTTGCATCTTAATGGGTTGTCGTTTTTGACGTGGGTGCTAGCCCTGATATGGCTCTAATAGTCGGCTGGGCTATAAGCAATATGAACTTCAACTTGGACCTGGATGAGAAAGACTGCGATCACAGACAATTTCAGACTACAGTTCAGTTCCTGAACAGTCCTTTCACTGGTGGCACTGTCTCTGTCACCTCACACAGTGCTCTGCGGTCTAGGTCCTTCTTGTTAATTAACAATCTACCTGTGTTAGAGGTCCTTCTTGTTGATTAACAATCTGTGTTAGAGGTCCTTCTTGTTGATTAACAATCTATTTGTGTTAGAGGTCCTTCTCGTTAATTAACAGTGTATCTGTGTTAGAGGTCCTTCTCGTTGATTAACAATCTGTGTTAGACATCCTTCTCGTTTATTAACAATCTATCTGTGTTAGAGGTCCTTCTCATTAATTAACAATGTGTCTGTGTTAGAGGTCCTTCTCGTTAATTAACAACCTATCTGTGTTAGAGGTCTTTGTAGTTAATTAACAATGTATCTGTGTTAGAGGTCCTTCATGTTAATTAATAATCTATCTGTGTTAGAGGTCCTTCTCGCTGAGTAATAATTTATCTGTGTTAGAGGTCCTTCTCTTTAATTAGCAATCTGTCTGTGTTAGAGGTCCTTCTTGTTAATTAACAATCAATGTGTTAGACGTCCTTCTCGTTATTAACAATCTATCTGTGTTAGATGTCCTTTTCGTTAATTAACAATCTATCTGTGTTAGAGGTCCTTCTAGTTAATTAACAATCTATCTGTGTTAGAGGTCATTCTTGTTAATTAACAATCTATCTGTTAGACGTCCTTCTCGTTACTCTGGTGATGATCCATCCGCCATGTTTCCTGTGTGACATTTGTTGTTGGTTGGATGGTTTGTTGGTTGGTTGGTTTGGTTGGTTGGTTTGGTTGGTTGGTTGGTTGGTGGTGTGTTGTTGGTTGTTGGTTTGTTGTGGTTGGTTTGTTGGTTGTGTTGGTTTGTTGTGGTTGGTTGGTTGGTTGGTTGTTGTTGGGTTGGTTGGTTGGTTGGTTGGTTGGTTAGTTGGCTGGTTGGCTGGTTGGTTGGTTGGTCTTCTGGTTGTTGGTCGGTCGGTCAGTTGGTTGGTTGGTTGGTCGGTTGGTTGGTTGGCTGGGTTTTTTTGTTTTGTTAGCTGGTCAGTTGGTTTTGTTTTTGTTTCGTTTTGAAATAATTAGTTGGTGTTTCAGGAAAATGTATCACCGTCCATTATGTGAGCAGACAAACTCAAAGTAGATCGAGACAGACAGGCCAAATCGTACCAAGGAATTTTCAAAAAGTGCATTTATAACTTCATCGTGACGTTTCACATTTCGTGTTGTAAACATTTACAGCGATCTTGTGCATTTATAACTTCATGGTGACATTTCGCATTTCGTGTTGTTAACATTTACATTGATCTTTTTCATTTATAACTTCATTGACATTTACAGCGATCTTGTGCATTTATAACTTCATTGTGACATTTCACATTTCGTGTTGTAAACATTTACAGCGATCTTGTGCATTTATAACTTCATCATGACGTTTCACATTTCGTGTTGTAAATATTTACAGTGATCTTGTGCATTTATAATTTCATTGACATTTACAGTGATCTTGTGCACTTATAACTTCATGGTGACATTTCGCACTTCGTGTTGTAAACATTTACAGTGATCGTGTGCATTTATAACTTCAAGGTGACATTTCACATTTCGTGTTGTAAACATTTACAGTGATCTTGTGCATTTATAACTTCATCGTGACGTTTCGCATTTCGTATTGTAAATATTTACAGTGATCTTTTTCATTTATAACTTCATCGTGACGTTTCGCATTTCGTATTGTAAACATTTACAGTGATCTTGTGCATTTACAACTTCATTGTGGCGTTTCGCATTTCGTGTTGCAAACATTTACAGTGATCTTGTGCATTTATAACTTCATGGTGACATTTCGCATTTCGTATTGTAAACATTTACAGTGATCTTGTGCATTTACAACTTCATTGTGGCGTTTCGCATTTCGTGTTGCAAACATTTACAATCTTCCCAGGCAATAGGTTGAAACGTAAACTTAAATTAAGCTGAAAATTTCGTAACTACTGTTGGTGGAGACCAGTGTAGTTCTGTGACTCTTTTGGAGAGGTGAGTAGATAGGTGGGACTTTGGTGTGAATTGTGAATTGTGTCTTTCAATTTCAGGTGGGATGGAAGCAGTCCCATTTGTGTTCTGTGTTTGTGTGTAGTTATTTTTTGCGCAGGTTCGTTGCGGTTTGGGTTGATCCTGTGCAGTGGCTGCAGCGTTGACTGCTTTTTGTGAATGGTCGTAATTGTGAATAATTGTGTTTTAATTGGGTTTAACGAGTCGAAATTGGGTCGTATTTGGGCCAGCTTATTTCTGGTTGTTTGGTGCTGATTTGTGTGTGTGTGTGTGTGAGTTTGTGTGTAAGTCGAGTTTGGTTAAAAGGGGGGGGGGGTGCATTTCGAAGTTTTGTGTTTGGTGGTTGTGGAATTGTAAGTTTGTTTGAGGAGGCATGGTGCCTGTGGAGTTATGTTGTTGGTTGTTGTATGGATGGTGTGTTGTCCGCGTTTATGGATTAAATTTCTAGTTTCCCTAAGTTCCAAACGGGTTTGGGAGGTTTGCCCAACCGGTTTGTGTTACGTCGTAACGTAGGTTTGGGTTTATTCCTCGTCGTGAGTTGTAAATTCTGTGCGCCCACGGTTGTTGAATAGGCCTGGCGTTGTGAATCCAAGCCGCGACAGTAGGATAATCATTTTAATGTGCGGATAATAAGTATTTGTGCTGGTTTACCGTTTGAGGATAAACCTAGGGGAGCTTACTGTTTGGAGATAAGGTTATTGGTGTCATGTGACAGACTGACAGACAGATTGACAGAGGAAGTTAAAGATAAAATGGGCATGTAACTCTATTATTGAATACCAGTATGAGGGTGTGGCTGTCGTCAAGGGCCGGTTAATGTTTTTGGTGTTTTGGGCCCATGATCATGGTTACATTCTATGGTCACATTCATGTGGAGTTTGTCCTGGAAGCTTAGTTAGTAACTGTAGATGGGTCTTCGCTGTCGCGCCCACATTACCGGTTGTCTCGGTGTGTCTGATGATTTGTGTGTTTGGTTGTCTGTGTAAAATGTGATGTAAGAGAGATTATTTTCCTGGTGTGATGTGTAATCAACGACCGATTATTTGTATTTTCTACAGGTGATTCGTCCCTGTAACCTGATCCCTGTAACCGGTACCCTGTAACCGGTACCCTGTAACTGTACCTGTAACCTGTACTCTGTAACCTGTACACTGTAACCTGTACAACGCAGGGTTCTGATTCTACGCTCGACCATCATCAGACGATCTCCGTGGGAAGCACTGACGACTCAAGGCGACTGCAGTTATCTACAGCGCACGTGAAGATAGAGATCCTTTCGCCCCTCATCGAGCTCAGTGAGCAATTCGCCGTTTATGCGGATGGGATCAGGGAACTTCCTTCATGCGCGTTTGGCTACGTGCGTCAGTGCCGGGGCGTTCGTGGGTTAACTGTGAATGAATCGGGGAATGTATGGGGTTGTGTGTAGAGCAATCGGGTGTGTGCGTTGTCCTGGGTAACGTGTTGGCTACCTTCATATGTTTATAAGATCTTGTCAGGGCTAGGCTGAATCATCCACCTTGCCTTATGCAACGCGATGGTTGCTTATACCTGTCTGCTAGTTCATTTCGTTTTTTTTTGTGTGTGTGTGTGTGTGTGTGGTTTTGTTATAATTTGATTGTGCCCGTCTTCTTTGAAGTGTTGTGGAATATACAGTGTTAATTCATTGTCGTGCATTTGATGAATTAAGCTTGTTCCTGAGAACCAATTGTGTGGTTTAATCAGCCTGGGACTGCCAAGCTGAGTTAGACAGCGTTCTGGTATAGATGCCGAGAGCCAAAGGTATCGACAGTTCGACCGTGCAGACAATAACTCTGTGCGTTCGCTGTTAGAGTCCAGGCGCTGTGGTGTGTTTGGGCGTGGTTGTTTGAAAGATGTGTGGATGAAGCAATGTGTTTTGGGTGTGCAGTGATCAATTTTGTTTAAGATATGATGTTGATGTGTTATTTGTGAACTCCTGTATTGTTGAATGACAGAATTAAATATGTGTGAATGAAAAAATAATTGTTTGTTGACCATTACTTTGTGTTGGGGCGATAGGTAAATAGGTCTGTAAATTCTGTCTATCCTTCTTAGTAAGATCAGGTCTTAGCGAGCCTGACATATATGCTGTTTTCAACGAAATATACCGATACAGTTAAGCATACCCACAGGGCGTTACCACCGGTCTGTGTGCGGTCTGCACCTGTTGTTGGCTCTCTGTGTGCACAGGTTCAAATCCAACTACGATTAGAGCGAAAAGCACGTAAGAAAATGAAAGACACGAGCAAGTAACACACACATGTACACACACACACACACACGCACGCACACACACACACACACACACACACACACACACACACACACACACAAATATGCATATATACTCACGCACACAGACATGCACACATGCAAAAACCTGCGTACACACACAAATAGACACGCACCGTGGCATGCACGCACACACCACACGTACATAAAAGATACAGAAACACACACACAATGACACGAGCAACTGAAACAAAGGACAAAGACGGACCAGTGCTCAGACACCACCACCACCAACAACAACAACAGCAACAACAAAACCAGCAAACAAACATGTGGCAGGGAAACCAACAATTCCTAATGGCAGTTACCTTTCAGCACTCAAAATCCAGCCTGAAGACTGCACACACAAGTAACGTGAAACACTGACAGCACTCAGAACCCTGCCTGAAGACTGCACACTCAAATAACGTGAAACACTGACAGCACTCAGAACCCTGCCTGAAGACTGCACACTCAAAAAACGTGAAATACTAACAGCACTCAGAACCCAGCCTGAAGACTGCACACTCATGTAACGTGAAACACTGACTGCACTCAGAACCCTGCCTGAAGACTGAACACTCAAGTAACGTGAAACACTGACTGCACTCAGAATCCTGCCTGAAGACTGCACACTCAAGTAACGAAATTGACAACTTCTATGAAGTATTTGAGATGGCCAAGGCTCTATGCAAATCACAAGAAGTTACAATAATAATGGGAGATTTTAATGCTAAAGTGGGACAGGATAGGGTGGAGGATATAGTTGGACCTCATGGCCTTGGTACACAAAATGAAAGGGGAGAGAAACTTGTAGAATGGGCATAGATGAATGAGTTCATAGTAGAAAACACCTGGTTTGAGCAGCATAATAGAAGAAAATAAACATGAATGAGTCCAGAAGATAATACTAAAAATCAAATTGACTACAACCTGATCAATAAAAGATTTAGAAACTCTTTGCAAAAACACTAACAGCGCAGACTGCAACAGTGACCACAATCCTGTAATGGACGATTTAGGCTGAAACTAAAGAAAAGAAAACAGACCAAAAGTAACATCAAACTAAATCTTGGACTCTTGAAGACAGACGAAGCAACACTTAAAAAATAACGTACATGTCCAAAACAAATTCAGTCTCTGGAAGACGTTGGTGACAGCGAGGACAATGTACAAATTTGAGAAACTCGATAAAAGAAGCCTGTGAAGAAATCCCTGGAGTAGATACAAAAACAAAAAAGAACTGGATGACAAAAGACATTCTAGGCTTGATGGAGGAACGGCGGAAGGCAAAGGGAAAAGAGGAAAAATACAGAAAGATAAACAAAGAAATCAGGAATAGGTGCAATGAAGCTAAGGAAGCTTGTCTGAACACAAAGTGCAAAGAAATAGAAGACCGACACAGAACGGATCCTCAGGGTATGTACAGAAGAACTGAAGAAATTACCCACAGGGAAAAGACACGCACATCAACTGGTTGCTTAAAATCGAAAGATGGTACGCTTATCACGGAAAAAGACAAAATATTATATAGATGGGGGGAGTACATTAAAGACCTTTTTGAAGATGACAGAAACGAAGAATGCTTTATAAAAAAAGAACGTTAAAGGACCACCCATAATGAAAGATGAAGTTCGAGCAGCATTGAAAAAGATGAAACCAGGTAAAGTCCCAGGACCAGACAGTATTACTACAGAAATGATTGAAGCCCTGGAGGAATTCGGTCTTGAAAAAATAACAGTCTCCTAAATGAAACATGACACCGGAAAAATCCCCAAAAATATATCAAAGTCAATTTTCATTGCACTTCCAAAGAAAACAGAAGCTATAGAATGCGAACTCCATCGTACAAACAGCTTGATGAGTCATGTTATAAAAATCCAGGGAGAAAATATTGGACGGACTTGCAGAGTGGCTGAGGACAGAGTGGGTGGAAGATGTGCTTGCTGTAACAAGGGATAGACACATATGGAGGGCCATGATCGCCAACGCCATGCTGCAGGGCACATGATGATGATGGTGATATATATATATGTGTGACCTCCCACAACGAAATCAGTCTTAACTCGCTGTCAGTCAACAGCACTAGAAGCTGAAAAGGTGACTGAGGGTCTATCTGGGGTGTTTTGACTCTTTCTCAAAATTGATTTCTGTAGACTATAATCTATCTCCCACAGATATTTTTCTTGAAAAAATATTATTAATCAATTTAAAATGGTATTTAAATGCACTGATCGCAGCAGAAAGAACGCAATTTCCTATCAAAAGTACCTATTTTTGTCTCGTATTATGAACCGTGACCTGTACAGTACCCGTACATGTAATATACTGACAGAAAGCCCTTTGGTGCACCTTTCAGATAATGACAGCTAAAATTAGAAACAAATTGGGTCAAAGCCACCAAATAAAGAAATTTAAGGAAAATGTGTAGGAGAGCACACAAAAACTTTAGAGGCCGTTTTCTCAAAATGGCCGCCATACAACTTAATGACTTTAAACATACATAACTTCTACATTTTTTTCAGTACAAGCTTTATTCAAGTACCAAAATAATCATCAGAATGTACACTTTCCAGTGATATGCATATCTCATAATGCCCAAAATGCTAGTTAAGACTGATATATATATATATATATATATATATATATATATATATATATATGTGTGTGTGTGTGTGTGTGTGTGTTGCGTGTGTGTGTAGTATGTGCGAGGTTAATAGGTGAGTACATTAACTGTCTGATGATTATTTTGAGAAATTCTGTAATATTTGTTCACTTATGAATTAAATACTTTCATTTAGAGTCGGGAGAAGTGGATGTGAGAAAGTGAAGGGGTAGTATAAAGATAATTGCCATTTCATGTCCATGGTGTCAAATGCCGATTTTTAAGTCACCAAATTATTTTCACAGACCACAAACATAAATCCTCATTATGATTGAGACTAGTAATTCTGGAGGTTAACTGAGGTCTTTAGTTTTACATAATTAACAAAAACTACTGCAATTCTCTCTGTGTGTATGTGCGTGTTTGTGCGTGCGTGTGTGTGTGGTGCGTGCGTGCATACGTGTGTGCATGAGTGAGTGAGTGTGAGCCATAGAAACAACCAGCCTCAGTAATCGTATATCACAAATTCAGTGTTTTCTTTTTCAGACAAAATTTGAGTTACGGAAATGTCTGAAACCTGTTGTGTGGCATGGGGTTGTTCAAACAGAAAAAGACAAGGGAAATCGTTTCATATATAACGATGTGTGTATATATATATATATATATATATATATATATATATATATTATATATATATATGTGTGTGTGTGTGTGTGTGTGTGTGTGTGTGTGTGTGTGTGTGTGTGTGTGTGTGTGTGTGTGTGTGTGTGTGTGTGTGTGTGTGTGTGTGTGTGTGTGTGTGTGTGCGTGTATGTGTGATTGTGTGTGTGTGTTTGTGTGTGTGACTTTTCAAAAAATTTTCCCAAAGTGAGTGTATCGTGAAATCATTTATGATATAAAACAAATATTCAAATCTATTAAAAAAAATCATTTTTCTCAAAAAAAAACTGTGTTTTAAATCAACATGCTGAAGTGTTAACGTTTATTGGCATACGCATGATTGGCTGATCTCATTTGATCTCACATTCTCAACAATCTCCTCCTTGCAACTGATACTGGCAAAGTCTCTCTCCTCACACTCCTTGATCTGTCTGCAGCCTTTGATACCATTGATCATGGTATTCTCCTTTCTAGACTCCATCATACTTTTGGCATCTCTGACATTGCTCTCTCCTGGTTCACTTCATATCTATCAAACAGAAAACAAACTGTTCTCATCAATGGCACTTACTCTCAACCTGCATACCTGACCTGTGGTGTTCCACAAGGATCTGTCCTTGGCCCTGTTCTTTTCACTCTTTACACCTCCCCCCTGTCCACCATCATCAACTCCCACTCTATAAAACACCACTTCTATGCTGATGACACCCAACTTCAAGACAGTGACTCACCTGACAATATACAGCGCCTCTTGACTCGCACCACTGAGTGTTACTCGGACATTAAGAACTGGATGACATACAATAAACTTCAGCTTAATGACGACAAGACAGAAGCTATCCTCATTGGCACCCGTCAGAAACTTTCTCAGCTGCTTCCTCTTTCTCTCCCATTATGTAACACATCAGTCCCAATTTCTGATTCAGCTAAAAACCTTGGTGTCTGCATTGACTCTACCCTCTCCATGAACAACTTTGTTTTTCAAACTGCCAGATCTTGCTACTATCACCTCTATCGTATAAGCCTGATCAGGAAGTATCTCTCTGTCGAAACAACTGCAAAACTCGTTCTCTCCTTCATAATGTCTCGCATTGACTATTGCAATTCACTCCTGTCTGGTCTTCCTGCCTCTACCATTCACATCCTACAGCGCATTCAAAACAATGCTGCACGCCTTGTACTCAAAAAGAAAAAAGCTGACCACATATCTCCTCTCCTGGCACAACTTCACTGGCTCCCTGTATCAAAGCGCATACAGTACAAACTAGATACCATGTGCTACAAAAGCCTCAATAACGCAGCTCCCGATTACCTGTCAAGCCTACTTGAGATCCATGTTCCCTCACGTACCCTCCGCTCTGCCTCCGATCCTCTGACTTTTCGCTTTCCACGCACTAAGCTCAATACCTATGGTCCACGAGCCTTCTCTGTTTCTGGTCCACTCTCCTGGAACAAACTTCCTCTCTCAGTCCGTCAGCAACCTACTTTTGTCTCCTTCAAGTCCGCTCTCAAAACTCACCTTTTCTCCTCTGCATAAAATCCTGACCTCACTCAATCCCCTCTGCAGCCTGCCTCCACTCGGAGGGGAATCACATTGTAATATATAATTGTATATAATATGCTTTCTATAATTTTCCCCATTTATAGCCGTGTGCGCGCGCGCGCGCGTGTGTGTGTGTTGTGTGTGTGTGTGTGGTGTGTGTGTGTGTGTGTGTGTGCGTGCGTGTGTGCGTGCGTGTGTGTGCGTGCGTGCGTGTGTGTCTGTTTCAACGCTTAGATTTGATTTTATCAAGATTTTGCGCTATATAAATAAAATATTGTTGTTGTTGTTGATCGGGTGAATCTGATACTCTGTGTTTTTCATTGTTTCTGAATTTCTAAAGAATGAAGAAAAATGAAAATAATGGTTTGCAGCGCTGAAGAGGGACAGGTTTCAAACTGTGAAAAATATTCATCACAAATATTATACATAACGCATGTTCGTAACTTGTATAGAAATATACTCTGATACAACCGAGTTACATCATATATGACTTATGTTTGTGATGCAATCTCTCCAAGACTCTTTTGACATTTGTACAGAAATATTGCAAGCATCTTGACATCTTCATCTCTGGACAAAAAAAACAACAAAAAACAAAAAAAACAAAAAAACAACAACAACAAAAACAACAAAAAACACCCAACCTGAAACACACTTGCATTTTTATCATATCTAGATGGAATTTATTAGTACGTAAATCATTTAGACTGAGGCAGCATGAAACAACATGTACCCCATCTTCAGTGGAAGTCTGACAAAAACAACAGCTGACATTATGCTCATCAGGATGTTTGTATCTTACACGTGTAAGTGATCTGTGACACCAACAGTCAATTTACTTGACAGCTACAGATAGTTTATCTCCATAAACCACAAAACCACTTTGTTCTTTGTCACTGAATTAACTCGAACACACACCCGTGTGTGTGCGTGCGTATCTTTGTGCGTATGTTTGTGTGTGAGTGCGTACATACGTGCATGCGTGTGTGTGTGTATGTGTGTGTTAATCCCTCCCTCCCTTCCTCCCTCTCTCTCTCTCTCTCTCTCTCTCTCTCTCTCTCTCTCTCTCTCATGTGAATATTTCTATCGTTTATGGAGAACGCCACAGGAAGACAATGTGCAATTCTTGTTGTGTTGTCCAGCTTTATGATATCTCAGAGTAAAACTACTGCAGCGAAAAACCTATTCAGCCAAAATATTACAACAATCCATGTTATTTTATCGTGTCAGATTGAAGTTAAACATGTTGTGGAGTATGGCGTCTGCTGTTTGCAATCTAACATATAGCTAAGTAGGACTGGTTAGAATAACACCATAAATGTGTTACATGTTTAATGTTGAAGCTTGCTGCAGTCAATTTCTTTGATATCATTTGTTGTAATTGTCGAAATATTTCGTGTACGGATCAGGACGCTTACCCCTTTTTAATCTATTCATTTACTTTTCTGTTAGGCCCAAGTTCCCCCTTCAGTAAGAGACTTTGGTCTTTATGAGAAAATAAAAATCATAAGTGAATCGTGAATCTACGTCATTGTCCGTGAGTCATGTGTGTATGTGTGTGTGTGTTGTGTGCGCGTGCGTGTATGGGTGTGTATGTGCCCGTGCGTGTGGTTTATATATATATATATATATATATATATATATATATATATTGTGTGTGTGTGTGTGTGTGTGAGAGAGAGAGAGAGAGAGAGAGAGAGGAAGAGAGAGCCGAACTTTACACACACATGTACATTTAGACATACACACACACACACACACACACACACACACTCACGCACACACACTGTCTGTCTGTCTGTCTGTCTGTCAGTGTGTGTGTATGTGAGGAAGAGAGAGCCAAACTTTACACACACACATACAGTTAGACACACACACACATTCGTCCAAAAGCACATATGTGAATAGACGTTAAAAGAAATAACGAACGAACACACACACACCACACACACACACACACATCACACGCACGCTAGTAATGGGTCAACGGAGATTTCTTAAACAAACAAAAAAAAACATTTTAACGGCGCAGTCTGGATTTTCCCTCTGTCCTTCACTCATGTGCACAATGCAAAATGTAAAGAACAGGCAGCTTAGAGAAAGTAGGTCTCCATCATGGTGGTCACTTGGAGCTCGCGGCGGGGCGTTTCGCTCCAACGCTCACAGACGGGCGTGCGCTGTCTACGTTTATAGCTTTTTGAAGTGTTGTCAGCCAGCAAACAGTGGTGAGACCTGTGTCAGTGTGTGTGTGTGCGTGAGTGCGTGTGTGTGAACTTCCACGTGGTGATTGGCCCTGTCAAATCTTGCGATATGACCGTCTGGCTTTTTTAGCCACGGGACTCACCATCACAAGATACTTCTTCCCCTGTCTGCATTTTTCTGACACCACCACACAGAGTTCAGTGTCTTCACCTGGCTGCATTTTTCTGAGTGTCAAACGACTTGTGCTTAAACAGGCTACCCGTGGTTTGCTTTGTTAGTTCTGCCGTGGCTGGCTGGCTGAATGTGTTACATGAGGGTGCTACATCACTACAAGTTGCCAGGTGAGCTGTTGCGTGGCAATACTTGCCCCAGTTACCGGGGTCTAAATAACAACTACAGAAACAACACAAGGAATGAAATCTTAACATAAGGAATAAAGCTTTGTTTGTTGTGTTGTAGTTATTATAAGGCATGTAGCTTTGTTTGTTGTGTTGTAGTTACTTATAATAGGGGCCTGTAGTCGAGTGGTTAGAGCGCTCGTCTGCGGTGCGGAAGGTCGGTGGTTCGAATCCGCTAAACGCTGGTTCGATTTTTCCGGCCTGAAAACTCCCTCTGTCCACCCAGCAGTGAATGGGTACCTGACTTCGGTCGGGGGAGGTTTAAAAAGGCGGCGAAAGGAGAGGGATGGGCTCCGCCTTTCATAATGCCGTGCCCTAGACACTGTGAATCTTTAACAGTTCACCGCCCCTACGGCCATATTGACCATGGGACCTTTAACCTTTTTTTTTTTTAGTTATTTATAAGGAATAACGCTTTGTTTGTTGTGTTGTAGTTATTTATAAGGAATAAAGCTTTGTTGTGTTGTAGTTATTTATAAGGAATATAGCTTTGTTGTGTTGTAGTTATTTATAAGGAATATAGCTTTGTTGTGTTGTAGTTATTTATAAGGAATAAAGCTTTGTTGTGTTGTAGTTATTTATAAGGAATAAAGTTTTGTTTGTTGTGTTGTAGTTATTTATAAGGAATAAAGCTTTGTTGTGTTGTAGTTATTTATAAGGAATAAAGCTTGTTTGTTGTGTTGTAGTTATTTATAAGGAATAACGCTTTGTTTGTTGTGTTGTAGTTATTTATAAGGAATAAAGCTTTGTTGTGTTGTAGTTATAATAAGGAATAAAGCTTTGTTTGTTGTGTTGTAGTTATTTATAAGGAATAAAGCTTTGTTTGTTGTGTTGTTGTTATAAATAACGCTCAAGATTCGTTTTGCTGCACGCTTTAATGTGGAAAGCTTTACCTGTTGTGGATTTTTTTTTCTCCACAAATGTTTCGATTTTTCTTTGATGCGTCATGCGTGTTGTTTTCCCTACACTGTCTCGAGTACTGCGCAACGGTGTGGGACCCGTGCACAAAGCAGGATGTGTCACGCATCGAACAGGTCCAAAGATACGCAGCAAGATACGCCACTTGTGATTACGGTCGAACCAGTAGTGTGACCAAGATGCTACATGAGCTGAAGTGGGACTCGCTGTCTGAACGCCGTGTGTACTCGAGACTGGTCATGGCCTACCGCATCATCACTGGAGAAGTTGCCATCCCGAAAGATAAATTCTTCACTGAGACTTCCTCCAGAACCAGGTCCAACAACCAACGCAACCTGCAGTTAAACCAGCCCCGTGGCAACATGGATAAGTTTGCCTACGCACAGCGGACCGTCCCGGAATGGAACTCTCTCCCTGCCTAAATAGTCAACGCAGCATCCACCGAACGCTTCAGGGAGCTACTGTCACAGTATCTGGAGAACCTCCACCCTCGTCCGATTAGCCCGCGCACGCATACCACCATCCACGGGATAGGCCACGAGGCCCGTTGTGGATTATTCTACAGAACCAGAACCAGAACCTATGCAGGCAGCATGTAGGAATGTGACCAAAAAATTGAATTTTTTTACGTAATATAATTGATATCAGCATCAAGAGCAAAAAACAAACAAAAACCACAAAAAACAATAACTTTACGATGATACAAATCTTAAGATCGGTTTATTGTGACGAAAGTTATGATTTAAAAAAAAAAATTTACAATAGGCTTATATAAGAAAAATGGTGACCGTGTTTTTCTGTTTTGGAGATATAATGATGCATAACTTTTAATACAACAAGACAAAACTTCCTTTTCTCACACTGGAAGGAGCAGCAGGGAAGTTTCAGTCTTTTTCACCTAATTTTTGTACCTGATATTTGTTTGTGATCTTACGTTTGACAAAGGCTAGTTGGCTGAAAATTTGCGCGCCTGTATCAAAATAAGCGTTCTTATCCCTTTTTTAGTGTTTTTTGCTGGTTCTTGTTTGCTTGAACGTGGGCAGTCACACTTGTTTTGGATTTATTGTGATGCATAAATTTGTCAAATCTTGATCTATAAGCAACAACAAAAAAACAAAAAAGAGCAAAAAGAGCTTGGTTAGTCTGAGCTGACTGTGTCAATTTTGCACCGGTATATTATTTGATTAAGAGGTGATTAACTAATTGCCATAATGGACTCAACGTTTTTACATCTGTGAGCATAAAATTCTAGTTACTTTCTCATTTGACATCATATGAACCTGAAAATTGAAATACTTGTCCTGCAGACAACATTCTTGATATCAACTGACAGTAAGTCTCAGTATGCTTTAAAGAAACAATAAAAATTATGTATTTTCTATAAATTCGCAACCTTCGTAACTTGCAACTAGTTTCGTTATAATGATTTAAAGTTTATGGTAATGATAACATAATACGCTCACGAGTATTTCAGTGACGTTGAGTTGGAATCTGCAACACAAACATTTCAATGAGAATACTGTATGCTTAATAAATGTGACATTCAATAATGAATTATCTCTGTCAACTTGTCTGCCAAAAGAACCACACACACACACACACACACACACACACACACACACACACACACACACACACACAATATATATAATATATATATATATATATATATTATATATATACATACATACATACACACATAGACACACACATGCGTGCTTGCGCGACCCCTCCCCCCCTCCCACACACACACACACATACGCATGCACACACACGCCCACTCTCTCCCTCCCTCCCTCTGTGTCTCTCCCCTTCCTTCCCTCCCGCCACGTGTATTTTCTTTTGTGATTTATGTGAAGTAAACAACACGTTGGTGACAGTGAGGAACAATGGACAAAGTTGAGAAATTCGATAAATGAAGCTTGTGAAGAAACCCCTAAGGCAGATAGAAAAGCAAAAAAAAAAGCTGGATGACAAATGAAATTTTGGGTTTGATGGAGCAAAGGGGGAGGGCAAAGAGAAACGAGGAGATATACATGTACAGGAAGATAAACAAATCAGGTATAGGTGCAATGAAGCTAAGGACGCTTAGCTGAACACAAAATGCAAAGAGATAGAAGACCGACACAAAACGGATCCTCAGGGTATGTACAGACGAATTGAATTGTCCACAGGAAAAATACATGCACGTCAACTGGTTGCTTAAAATCGAAAGATGGTACGCTTATCATGGAAAAAGACAAAATACTGGACAGATGGGGGAGGTACATTAAAGACCTTTTTGAGGATGACAGAAACGAAGAACACATTATAAAAAAGAACTTTGAAGGACCACCCATAATGAAAGATGAAGTTAAAGCAGCACTGAAAAAGATGAAACCAGGAAAAGCCCCAGGACCAGACAACATTACTACAGAGATGACTGAAGCCATGGAGGAATTTGGCATAGAAAAAATCAGTCCTCCTAAATGAAATTTATGACACTAGAAAAATCCCCAAAGATATGTCAATCAATTTTCATTGCACTTCCAAAGAAAACAGGGGCTATAGAATGCGAACTCCATCGCACAATCAGTTTGATGAGTCATGTAACAAAAATCCTGTTAAGAATAATCATGATGAGTACAAGGAATAGAATCAAAAGAGAAATTGCAGAAGAACAGTGTGGACTTGTGGAAGGGAAGGGAACTATTAATGCCATATACATCCTAAGAACTATCATAGAGAGGTCAATTGAGATGAATAAGGATTTGTATTTATGCTTTGTTGACTATACCGAGGCTTTCGATCGGGTATGACATGAAGAATTGATCAACCAACTGGAGAGACTCAATGTTGATGAAAAAGATCTACGAATAATCAGGAATATGTACTGGGAACAAACAGCTGCAATGAGAATAGAAAACAATATATAAGCTCTTTCCAAAACATCAAAAGAAGAGTCAGAGAGGGTTGTGTTTTGTCACCAGATCTGTTTTCACTAAACAGCCAAAACATCATGAGAAACCTAGAAGAAGACCGTGGATTAAAGGTTGGAGGGAAAATGATAAACAACATTCGATACGCAGATAACACCGTGCTAATTGCAGAAAATGAAAAGGACCTACAAAACCTTGTGAATATACTAGAAATAGAAAGCAAAGGTAAGGGGTTGGAACTAAACAGCAGGAAGACTGAAGTCATGGTGATCAGTAAAAAACATGAAATCCCCTCGTGCAAAATAACAGCAAATGGCACAACCTTGACACAGGTTAATAAGTTCAAATACCTGGGAACGGTCATTTCATCAGATGGCAGATGCACATCGGAAATAGCCGGCAGAATCGGCCAAGCCAAAACAGCATTCAAGAAGATGACAAGCATTCTTACCAACAAATGCCTATCAATTAACATCAGGAAGAGAGTCCTTGAATGTTATATAGAACCAATAATGTTATACGGATGTGAGGCATGGACAGTCAGCAAGCAAAGCCAGAGCAAGATTGAGGCAGCCGAGATGTGGTTTCTAAGAAGAATGTTGAGAGTTCCATGGACAGCAAAGAAAACAAACGAGACAGTCTTGATGGAGGCAGACACAAGTAGATCACTCATAAGGAAGATTAGGAAAAGACAGGCAACATTTATAGGCCATTTTACGAGGAAGGGGGATTTGGAGCACCTGGTCATAACGGGAAAGCTGGAGGGAAAGAGAGCAACGGGTAGACCCAGGGAGAAAATGCTGGACGGACTTGCAGAATGGCTGGGGGCGAGGGGATATGCTGGGGGCAACAAGAGATAGAGACAGATGGAAGTCCATGATCGCCAACACCATGCGGCAGGGCACCTGATGATGATGATGAAACAAACAAGAAACCTAAAATTATAAACTTTTTTTTATGAAATGGAAATTTTCCATCAGTGTGGTGTGAACGTCACGTGCATATACGTGCGTGTGTGTGTGTGTGTGTGTGTGTGTGTGTGTGTGTGTGTGTGTGTGTGTGTGTGTGTGTGTGTGTGTGTGTGTTGGAAATACTGAGAACACATTCAGGCTACAAACATTGAGTCTACTAAATAAAATTTAAAAAAACATTAGTTTTAAGAGTGACACAAACTCATCACTAAATGACAGAAAAAAAAGACTAAAGGAAAAAATACCATGAATTAAGGCAATGAAAATAACGGAAAAAGTTTGCTTTGAATGACAAAACCTAGGAAAAAGAAAGATTTTGTACTGATCTGATTTAATAAATTTACGTTAAACAACTAGTAAAAGCTAGCTGCATAGGCCTGAGCTCTGCATAGTATGTAAAAAATGCAGCAGACCAATCAAAAGGTGGGAACGACACCACGTGATCAGCACTTTTCGAGCAGACGACAGTATGAGTGGGCCAAATAATACTCTTAAACACTGCACGATAGCATGTTTAAGCGTAACCCAAGGTTAACCAAATTATCAAACATATCATAAAATCATGTCTGTTAAAGCAGACATTTTTCTATTAGTCCTGATCAAGAGATTTTCTTCGACTGACGTGTCACAACAACCGACTTGCCTTCTCCCTGGTTTCCGACATCGATCGCGAGAACAGTGCACTCCTTGCGCGCCCAACAAAATAAGTGCAAACGTAATACTGCATGAAAATTTGCAGACTAATGAATGACTGTCGAGTGCATATAACACATACGTTTCAAAGGCCAGTGCTTCTCATTTTCAATGATTATTTTAAGTTTTGTTGAGAGTAAAGTGTTGATAATCAATTCTTCAGCTGTCGATGCGAGTGTTACAATTAAACGGTTAGGATGATGAAGAGCAACAATCTCGCGACGTCACGACGAACTGTGGGTTTTAGTACAATGACGCATAAACAAGCCTCCAAATGGTGCCCTACTGCAGACGACACGGAACCGCGGGCCATCTTTTTGGTCATACGGCGAGAACGGGAAACGACGAGACTATTATGTTCCCACAGCATGTTGCTGTACAGTCTGACTGCATATGATCTATCGATATTTAGCGTACACTGCAGACTTCTCTTTCACTTGGCAAAGGTCCTGGGCTCGAAACGTCATGCTTTTATACAGCAGTGTCGGAGAGAAGTACTCCACCCACACTTAGCGAACGAAAGCATCATAAAAAAATTTTTAAAAAGATATAACCTCAAGTAATTTAAATCAACATCTATGATGGAACAATACTATGAATCATTATAAACAGCACGCATTGGTTTTTGCACCATGGAAAATAATACGTATAGAACTAATAAGAGATATGTTAAACGGAAACGAAAAGAGGCTTTTAAACGTGTGAGGAATAATGGGTAAACAAGACAAGACTATGCCAATGTAAAACACGAAACATTAAAAAGTACCTTGTTTATGAAAGATCCTTTGGAGTTTAAAAACACGACGTTTCGAGCTCAGGCCCTTTGTCAAGTGAAAGAAGTGGAAAATGAAAATGACAGAGCAGTATTGAAAAGAGTTCAAGGAGAGAGTGTTGCTCAGGATAGACAATGAATTATGCAGTTAAAACCAAACTTAGTGACGAGCAGAACTGAAAGCAATTCAAAGGTAGACTGTTGAGTTAAAAAATAAAGAAGGGATGGGGGCTGGGGTGGGGGAGAAGAGGGGGAAACAGTAGGGATTAGTAGGACAAGGAAGGGACCCGGGCTCTGCTACGCATCGACAGTTCTGGTGTTCAGGCCCGCCGGCTGGACTGTTCCCAGTCGGTGGATGATGAAGTTTTTCGTGTATTTCCTGTATCGTCGGTCTCTGGTGTTTTGCCACACTGCTGAAATCTGTGCATAGACGTAGCTGTGTTGAGGGCTATTGAAATGTTGGCCTATTGGATTGTTGTGGTTCAGTTTCATGGATCTTAAATGTTCTACAAAACGGTCATCCAATGAGCGGTATGTCTCGCCCACATACAGTTTTCAGCACACTGAGCATGACAGGATGTAAACAACTGCATACTTTCTCTATTGTCTATCCTGAGCAACACTCTGTCCTTGAACTGTTTTCAATACTGCTCTGTCATTTTTATTTTCCACTTCTCTTTCACTTGACAAAGGGCCTGGGCTCGCAACGTCGTGATTTTATACTCCAAAAGATCTTTACAAACAAGGTACTTTTTAATCCTTTGTGTTTTACGCTCAAGATCCAGCAGTCATACTTTGTTTTATCTTCAGTGGAGATGCCAATGTAATATTTCAGTATACTGCATTGATAAAAGCGATACCCAGTCACATAATAATGGAAACTGGAAGATACGACACCAGTTCACAAAGCATCTTAAAGTGATTAAGAGAAACTATATCCAAACATGAAACAAAACTATGTGCAGATTGATCTGGATTCATGAAATTTGACTGGAAATTGACGAGAATGTCTGGAATCTCCCCCAAAGAGCAACAACAGAAGTAAGATTAAAAGATTTACAGTGGAAAATACTGTATTAGATACATCCTATCAAATTACTGCATCTGCCCATTCCATAGACAGTATACTGTATTGTAAAGTTTTAACCTGATGTTTTCTTCCCTCCAGATTTCCTGTTGTGACCAGGTGTTCTAATTTCTCTTTCCTCATAAAATGTCCTATAAATGTTGCTTGTCTATCTTTTTTTTTTTTTTTTTTTTTTTTATTAATGGTCTTCTTGTGTTTGCCTGCTTCAAGACTGTCATGTGTACGGTATTGTTCGTTACAGTTGAAGTCGTTGACATATGATAGTGTATTATATGCCTGTAACGAGTTGTAATGTGTATTACACATTTGTTGTGTGCACAATATTGTGCACTGTTATTGTAGTAATATGCTTGTGAGATGCCTGTTAAGTGTTGTAATATGGTTGAGCGTTGTGTTGTAATGTGATTCTACATTATTTGTTTGATAAGCCTTAAAATATTGTTCGTGGTAGCTGTTATTGTTCCAAGTCAAGGTCTGTGTCGAATTATTTCCGAATAGAAATTGCCCTGTGGTCTTATACACAAAAATATCACTGACACGCAACATAAAATCGATCTGTTCTTTAGAATACAGGGAGTGGGCCAGGAGCGTGCAGTTTTTCCAGTACTGTTCATCTTGCTAATGGAGATCATCTTGAAAGCAGCAATGATTAGTTCAGATACAGTAAACCTAAAAAATGGATAGCACGTGCCCCCTCTAAAAGCGTTCATGGATAACACATTACTTTCCACAGTAGAAGAGGAAACGCACAAATTCCTGAAGCAGATGGACGAGATAGTAGTAACTTCATCCAGAATAAGGTAAACTGGGGGAAAAAACATGGAGAGGCAAAAATAACCGAAACATCATGGTTTACTGTTGCCAGTCAAGCCATTCCATCAGTGATGAAGAAAAATCCATAACAGCCTTAGAAGATGGTATGATGACTCCTTAAGATATACAAAAAGGGGTAAGGAAACCAAGCAGACGAACACCTGCAAACGATAGACCAGTGTGGCCTTCTTGGCAAATACAAAGTCTGGTGCCTGCAGTTCATGCTGATGCCAAAGTTCCTCTGGCCTCTGTTGATGCACAATATCAGTACTAGCACGGTGGAATCAGTGGAGGCCTAAATCAACAAATACACAAGGAAATGGTATGGTGTCCTACATGGTGTCACTGACCTTGCGCTCTATTGTCACCAGGCAAAGCTGACTCTTCCCCTAAAATCTATAGTCGACGAATACGAGGTGGAAAATGTCAGGTTTCTTGGTTCGCTTGGGGACTCAGGAGACAAGGGTGTGAGATCAGGCCAGCTCAAGATGAGGACTGGCACAAAACGGAAAGTCCAAGAGGCAGTGGAGGTATCTTTAGGGATTTTTCAGGTGTCGTAAGTTTCATTTAAGAGGACTGTTAATTTTTTCAATACCAAATTCATCTAGAGCCTCGGTCATTTCTGTAGTAATATTATCTGTGTCGTTTGTATCGCTCTGTTTTGTGACAGTCCCTCTGGTTCTGTTTGCAGGAAAGGTGAGCACAGTGACGGGCACAGTACAGTGACTTCAGACTGCCTGGTACTGAAAGAACGATGGATTTGAGTCTCGCCCTATAACTGTCACTTCTTCAACATCGCTTTGTCAATATCATTGAACATCATTTCTTGTCCGTCACTTCTTTCAACACCCCTTCTTGACCTTCTTCAACATCACTTCTTCAGCATCAGTCCTCGCTCTTCACTTAACATCACTTCTTCAACATCACTTCTTCGAGGTCACTTCCTGCAAATCACTTCTTCAGCATCACGTCCTCGGTATCACTTCTTCAATATCAACTCTTCAGTGCTAGTGCAGAGAACTAGTAACGTCTTAGCAATGACAGTTATTGAATACCATCTCATAGGATGTCTGCTGGTCACTACTAGAAGAAATAGCCAGCTGGATAAAAACTAAGAACATCAGAACACTAGGTGTTACTGAGCATGTGTCGTATGGCGAGTGTTTGATGATTACTGAGAACTTGCTTTCGTCAGGAGACCTTGTCTCATGAGGACGTTCTCTCCATACTGCCACCCACTCTTTCTCGTCATATGAGTCCTTCAAAAATATTTTATTACATTTTGTGGGAAGACTAAAGTACAAATCTTAGTGGGCTGACGCTGACAGGTAAATGGTACAGATAAACAAAGTGTATTCAAACAACAACAAACCCCCAAACGATCAGACAGCCAGAGAAAGTGTTGAGGTACAGAAAGCGAGTAAGGTACATGGGTTTTCTTTACTGATATGGTACATGGTTTTTTTTCAGTTGCTTTTTGCAAATGTTGGTTTGTAGAACCCAGGTGTGTTGCTGCTGTGTAAAGGAGAAAGCGTTTTGAAAGCACAGCAAAGAAATAACGAGAGAGAGAGAGATAGACAGGCAGACAGACAGACGGAGAGATAGAGACAGACAGTGATATATAAAAGCCAAAATAACTTCAGGATGGGAAGGTTCACCAGCAAACGGTCTTTACGACATCAATTCATCATTGTATTGAAAATATCAGTCATCGTCATAGCCACCATTTCTCTCATCACCCCTCTCCGTAACATGCTGATGCCGGAAATGTTCTGGTACGGACCCTGGAATGACATGTCCTCCCTCAAGCTGCTGCGTATCCACCTGTCAGACCTCTTTTACCACATCGACCGTTCGCCCTACACCGGCCCTTGTGACGACATTCACCGTCAGCTGAAGCCGCTCCAGAGCATCCGTCCTGATGACCTCCACGTCTACACTCGGCAGGACTGGCAGGAGGGGCTGGAGAAGGCGAGACATCAGCTGAGTGCTGAAGATTTGTGGAAATTAGAGCATTTCCAGCCCTCTCTGACAGCGGAGGAGCAGCGACAGCTGTTATACTCGGTTCTAGTGTTGACTAGAGCCTTCGACATCTTCAACATCACATACTTCATGGCAGAGGGCTCCTTGATCGGTGTGCGGCGCCATCAAGGCCTGATTCCTTGGGACGATGATGCGGACGTGACGATAAAGGCTTCCCAGTGGCCTCTGGCTCGTCAGGTCCTCTCCTGCATCCCCGATTTCTCCCTCAGCATGGGCAGAGACTTCATGTGGAAGTTCATGTGGAACAAGTCCAAGCTGTGGCAAGGCGAGTCCTTCATTCGGTTCCCTTATGTCGACGTTTTTCCCTACAACGAAGACGCGGAGCACCTATGGGCACTCACCATCTGGATGAAGCGAGGCATTATATGGCGCAAGGAATTCGCGTATCCTCCCCAAAAACTGCCTCTGGGAGGGCATCTAGTATCCGTCCCAGCTAATATTCCAGCCATTTTAGAACCGAGATACGGTGCGGAAATAATCCAAGTGTGTGCTTCTAGAATTTTCGATCGGAAGAAAAGAGAACTATATCCCATGTCTGAGAGAGTCGAAATACCATGTAGTTATCTCTATGACATATATCCTTTCGTGTTTCACTATAACAGTGTTCAGGATGTTGCCACTGCTCAGATTAGAAAAGTAAACAACAAGATCCTCAGTATCTTCAAGCCCAGCTAATACATATTGTTGTTATTTTTGTTTAAGGCCCAGCCGACTGCGTGGAGCCATATCAGGGCTATAAACGCTTCAAACATTCACAATACTTCAACAGGACAAAATAGGAAAAGAAATTTAAATACATATATCAATGCATTCGAGCTTATGCTCTAAGGAGATGCCCCTGGCGTTGACCATTCCATCCAATTTATCGCTCAGGGGATTTAAAAAAACATACCTGAAAACAAATTTAAGCATAACAAAGGACACTAAAACATACATAAAACGGCCTAAATTACCTGAAATTGCTTCTGCACATCTCATTTCCTTAGAGCCAAAAATACACCATACATGTACCCAATTATCAATCCTAAGAGAAACCACGTAAGACCATATTGAACACATACAGGTGAATGGACCATCAAGGCAAAAAATGACAGGTAGAAATGACAGAAAGCAAAGAAACGAGGCAGAAACAGAGTGACAGAAAACAGGAAATTTCTAGCACAGAATTTCCAGAAGGTGGGGATAGTATTCATACTGAAAGAGCCCCCGGCATCCCCACGGGGGGAACTAATACTTATTATCATTATTATAATAACTCATTTTTGTATAAAGCTGTTTTCTGACTCACTGCGTTATTACACATAATCAGAGTTTTAGTGATAGTGTGGTTTTGTTCGTTGGTAATTTACACCTTAAAGCGCATTCTTCCTTTCGTCATAACCACTTTATCATAGATTTAAAAGAAAAACGAAAACATTCAAATTCAAATCAGTTTAGCTCAATACAATTCAGTTTAGGTCGGGTCAGTTCTATCCAGTATAATACAGTTCACATCCGTTCCATTTAGTATGGTATAATACAGATCAAATCAATTCCATCAGTATAAAACGATGCAGTTCAAATCAGTTCAATTCAATATGGTATATACATATGGTCGACTATCGTGGTCGATAAAGTCCAACCTAGCACTTTATCTGTGTACCCTCATGTGGGATCTCAATGTTTGTGAGGGGGTTTGGCGCCAGGTGCTACGCGCTCAGCAACTCTCCACCTGCCACCACAAGCCCAGGGCAAACCGAGGTAAGACAGCTGTTCTCATAGAAGACACAGACGGCTGAACAAAGTACAGTGGAAACCTGATATAACAGGGATGATGGGACCAAATCAAAATCCCTGTTATATCAGATCCCTGTTATATCAGATATCAAGGGAAATAAGGACTGATCAACTAACTCTTTGACTTTTGTAAATCATGGGTTTTGTCCCTTGACAAAAAAAAATTGAACAGGGGTGTAGTAGGCCCATTTTCTCTCAGTAGTGTCATTGAGCTTTTTTTTTTGCTTTTTTTTTTTTTTTATAAAGGCACAAGTGAGAACCAGTTGGCTTCAGGCGTACGCCCCCCACCAAAAGGTACTATCCCTCCTTGGCCATTTATTTTTATATTAAGGGGAAACAGTTCAGTAGGGTCTCTTTATTTCTTTTTAAAAAATCATCCATCTTTTTCTGTTTGCGTCGGCTGATGGCGGAATCTTGCACGAAACTTTTCACATTTGAAAGTTGCTGCATATACCTATCACTGTCAGCTTGTTGCAAGAGGTAAGACATTGCTGTATGGAGGGCCTCTAGACATTGTCTGCTGGTAACAGGAGGAGTTGCCATGCTCTCATCTTCTTCCTCTGGCTGTGATAGGTCTTTTTGGCTTGTCTGCTGAACAGCTGTCACTATGTCCTCCTCAGTCAGTGGGGCTGAAGTTGGGAATTCGCTGTCAACTTCTATCAGGGTCTCAGCACTGGGCACATCATCAATGCTGTCTTTCTTTCTCAATTGGTCCAAAAGTTGTCCCACTTCACTTTTGTTACCATCAAGGAAAGAGTGTAGACTCTCCTCTTCACCCATTGGCTGTGGCTGTGATGTGTCCTTGACAAATCCCGCATGCCTGAAACAATTTGCAATTGTCTCTTGCTTGACGTCATTCCAGGCATCAGCAGCAGTGATCATCGCATCCAAAATGCTCATCTTTTGGTGGAATTTTGCATCTCCTCCTGCATCGATGTTGGCAACAACCTCCTTCAACATCCTTTTCCTGTAGTGGACTTTCAACGATTGTATGATGCCCTGGTCACAAGGCTGGAGGACGCTGGTTGTGTTTGGAGGGAGATAGATGATCTTGATTGCTTTCAAGTCAGGGATGACAGGATGAGCTGCACAGTTATCAATGATGAGAGCTATGCTTCTGCCCTGTAGCAAAAACTTCCTGTCCAGTTTCCTCACCCACTCCTCAAAAATGGTTGTCATCCAGGCCTTGCGATTCCACTTGTAGTCAGTAGGCAGAGTCCTTACATTTTTCATACATCTTGGCTTCTCGAATTTGCCGATCGTCAAGAGGGGAAGCTTGTCTGTGCCCGTCATGTTTACTGCTACAAGCAGTGTCAGCCGGTCTTTTGGTGCTTTGGGTCCACTGGTATTCTCTCCCTTCTGTGCCAGTGTGCGAGTCGGAAGACATTTGTAAAATAGACCCGTCTCATCAGCATTATAAATGTCGGCTGGGTCATACTCCTCCAACACAACTTTGAGCGTTGTGTTAATCCACTCGTCCGTTGTTTCAACCGACATTGTTGCAGATTCGCCACATATCGTCTTCATATTGATCCCGTGTCGTTCCTTGAAACGCCCAAGCCATCCTAAACTCCCAGTGAAGTTCTTGACTCCAAGACGAGCAGCAAAGTCCTGAGCCTTCTCTATCAATATCGGGCCTGATAGCGGCACCAACTTCGCCCTCGCGTCCTTAAACCACAGGAGGAGAGCTAGATCAACGTCGTCTGCGTTCGGCAATCTCAGTTTCTTCCTGTCATTGGCAAACTTCCCTTGAGAATAGGCCGCCGATATCTTCTCTTTATCTTTGATGATGGTGTGGATCGATCCCTGTGGAATTTCGAACTGACGGCTAATCTCTGCGAGCGATGCTTGCTTTTTCTCGACAGCCTGGATGATCTCATATTTCTTCTCAATTGAAAGGCATTTTCTTTTACGTTTGTTGTCAGCGGTGGCCATTATGAGCAATAGCAATGAGAATCAGAATCAGCAAGAAAGCTAAGAAAATAGAAAGATAAACAGTAGATCTAGGCCTAGATCTGGTCTGGTGTAAGTGTGCAGTAAGCTTACAAACTGAATGATGGCGCAGTCAGTCACTGACTCAGTGGCCTCAGGCCTACACGCTTGCGCGCGCATCACGCTCGCATTGCGAAGCGTTCTTTTAGTGTACAGTACACAGTATACCAAGGCTAGCCTAGATCTAGGCCTACTGCGTGGCGTGCTGAGTCTAGGCCTAGGCCTTTCTGCTGCAGAGCCCGTCTCGGCATCCCTGCTATAACCGATCGAGCCCTCTTGTCTCCCTGTTATTGCCGATATGTTTTAATAGAGACAAAGAGGAAGAAAAAATGGGGATTGAAAAAAGCCCTGTTATATCCGGATTCCTGTTATAACCGGTCCTGTTATAAATGGTTTCCACTGTAGATGGCAAGTTGCAGCATATGGCCAAAACCACGAGCGGTGCTCTGTGGCAATGCAGTATGCGACTGCGGGGTTTTCTGTCTGGGTTTACTCCCATAGCCTTTACCCACCTAAGGGGTAACTCACAAGGCAGCGGAGATTGGCGCAGGTCGCACAGTCTACTGTCAAACTGTAGGAGAGACTTCGCTGTGATCTGACAACCCTTCTTTTCTTCCCTGGGACTATGACGGTCTAGTGAAAGGAAACAACCCCTCTGACGGTTCTAGTTAAGGAAACAACCCCTCTTTCCCTCTCTGGGACTATGACGGTCTAGTGAAAGGAAACATCTCCTCTTTCCCTCTCTGGGTCTATGACGGTCTAGTGAAAGGAAACATCTCCTTTTTCCCTCTTTGAGACTTTGATGATCTAGTTAATGGAAACAACCCCTCTTTCCCTCTTTGAGACTTTGATGATCTAGTTAAAGGAAACAACCCCTCTTTCCCTCTTTGAGACTTTGATGATCTAGTTAAAGGAAACGACCCCTCTTTCCCTCTTTGAGACTTTGATGATCTAGTTAAAGGAAACAACCCCTCTTTCCCTCTTTGAGACTTTGATGATCTAGTTAAAGGAAACAACCCCTCTTTCCCTCTTTGAGACTTTGATGATCTAGTTAAAGGAAACAACCCCTCTTTCCCTCTTTGAGACTTTGATGATCTAGTTAAAGGAAACAACCCCTCTTTCCCTTTTTGAGACTTTGATGATCTAGTTAAAGGAAACAACCCCTCTTTCCCTCTTTGAGACTTTGATGGTCTAGTTAAAGGAAACAACCCCTCTTTCCCTCTTTGGGACTATGATGGTCTAGTGAAAGGAAACAACCCCTCTTTCCCTCTTTGGGACTATGACGGTCTAGTGAAAGGAAACAACCCAACTTTCGATCTCTGGGGCTATGATGGTCTAGTAAAAGGAAACAACCCCTCTTTCCCCCTTTGAGACTTTGATGATCTAGTGAAATGAAACATCCTTTCCCTCTTTGGGACTTTGATGGTCTAGTGAAAGGAAACATCCCCTCTTTCCCTCTTTGAGACTTTGATGATCTAGTGAAATGAAACATCCTTTCCCTCTTTGGGACTTTGATGGTCTAGTGAAAGGAAAAATCCCCTCTTTCCCTCTTTGAGACTTTGATGATCTAGTGAAATGAAACAACCTTTCCCTCTTTGGGACTTTGATGGTCTAGTGAAAGGAAACATCCCCTCTTTCCTTCTTTGAGACATGATGGTCTAGTGAAAAGAAACAACCTTTCCCTCTTTGGGACTATGATGGTCTAGTGAAAGGAAACAACCCCTCTTTCCTCTCTGGACTATGATGGTCTAGTGAAAGGAAACAACCCTTTTCCCTTTGGGACTATGACGGTCTAGTGAAAGGAAACAACCCCTCTTTCCCTCTCTGGGACTGTGATGGTCTAGTGAAAGGAAACAACCCTCTTTCCCTCTCTGGGACTATGATGGTCTAGTGAAAGGAAACAACCCCTCTTTCCCTCTCTGGGACTGTGATGGTCTAGTGAAAGAAACAACCCCTCTTTCCCTCTCTGGGACTATGATGGTCTAGTGAAAGGAAACAACCCTCTTTCCCTTCTGGGACTATGGTCTAGTGAAAGGAAACAACCCCTCTTTCCCTCTCTGGGACTATGATGGTCTAGTGAAAGGAAACAACCCCTCTTTCCCTCTCTGGGACTATGATGGTCTAGTGAAAGGAAACAACCCCTCTTTCCCTCTCTGGACTATGATGGTCTAGTGAAAGGAAACAACCCCTCTTTCCCTCTCTGGACTATGATGGTCTATGAAAGGAAACAACCCCTCTTTCCCTCTCTGGGACTATGATGGTCTAGTGAAAGGAAACAACCCCTCTTTCCCTCTCTTTGACTATGATGGTCTAGTGAAAGGAAACAACCCCTCTTTCCCTCTCTGGACTATGATGGTCTAGTGAAAGGAAACAACCCCTCTTTCCCTCTCTTTGACTATGATGGTCTAGTGAAAGGAAACAACCCCTCTTTCCCTCTTTGGGACTATGATGGTCTAGTGAAAGGAAACAACCCCTCTTTCCTTCTCTGGGACTATGATGGTCTAGTGAAAAGAAACAACCTTTCCCTCTTTGGGACTGTGATGGTCTAGTGAAAGGAAACAACCCCTCTTTCCTTCTCTGGGACTATGATGGTCTAGTGAAAAGAAACAACCTTTCCCTCTTTGGGACTGTGATGGTCTAGTGAAAGGAAACAACCCCTCTTTCCCTCTCTGGGACTATGACGGTCTAGTGAAAAGAAACAACCTTTCCCTCTTTGGGACTATGATGGTCTAGTGAAAGGAAACAACCCCTCTTTCCTTCTCTGGGACTATGATGGTCTAGTGAAAAGAAACAACCTTTCCCTCTTTGGGACTATGATGGTCTAGTGAAAGGAAACAACCCCTCTTTCCTTCTCTGGGACTATGATGGTCTAGTGAAAGGAAACAACCCCTCTTTCCTTCTCTGGGACTATGACGGTCTAGTGAAAAGAAACAACCTTTCCCTCTTTGGGACTATGCGGTCTAGTGAAAGAAACAACCTTTCCCTTTGGGACTATACAATCTATCTGCAATATGTCTTTTCTTCATATAGTATCATACAGTTCAAATCAAATGCATTCCGTATAAAATGATACGGTTCAAATCAGTTCAATTCAGTATGGCATAATAACAGTTCAAATCAATTCGATTCAGTATAAAATGGTACAGTTTGAATCAGTTCAATTCAGTATGGTATAATACAGTTCAAATCGATTCCATTCAGTATAATATTATACAACTCGAGTCAAATCAATTCGGTATAGCATATACAGTTCAACTAAATTCAGCGTGGTTCAATATAATACAGTTCAAATGAAATCAATTCAGCTACAATATAAAACAGCAGTTCAAATTAATTTCATTCAGTTAAATAAAATATGTCTCATGAATTCGGTCCTGCTTAATATGATATACAGTTCAAATCAAGTTCCATCCGGTTCATTTCAGTTCAAAGCAGTTGCATTCACTTCTGTTTGATGTCATTCAGTTCAGTTTGATTCTGTTTAAAGCCTCGTTGTTGCTCTTGCTGGGGACGTGACGCATACATTTATAACGCATTTAAATACACACACAACACACACACACACACACACACACACACACACACACACACACACACACACACACACACACACACACACACACACACATGCAACACAGATGTACACTCACAAACAGGCACACACACACACACACACACTCACTCACTCACCATCACTCACTCACCACTACACACACACACACACACACACACACACACACACACACACTACACACACACACATGCAACACAATGTACACTCACAAACACGCACACACACACACACACACACACTCACACACACACACACACACACACACACACACCTCTCTCTCACACACACACACACACACACACACACACACACACACACACACACACACACACATACAAAACACAGATGTACAAACGCTGTCTCTCTCTCTCTCTCTTTCTCACTATCACACACACACACACACACACACACACACACCACACCAGAGATTACTCTTACAAACACACACACATAAACATAAACACACACACACACACACACACATAAACACACACACCACACACGCGCGCGCGCGCGCGCGCGGACAAACACACACATACTTGCATGTACTTACAACATACACACACACACACACACACGAACACACCACGTACATGCCCACAAAGATTTATGAGTGTTTACAACAGAATTTTTAGTTTCTCCATAATTTTCTCATGCATTTATATGACCCTGTTTCTCACTATTCACAATCGTCCGTTTTTAAAACATTCCCTCTGACAGATCTATTTATACTGCTAAACCGGCTGCACTGGTTTTGGCACTAAAAATAGTGTCCGAATCCAAGCATAAGGATATTGTCATCTTTCTCTCCTTTTCCTTTCTGCGTTTATACGACGTTTGAAGCGGCAAAAATGGCAAAAAAACAGGCGTAATTTGAGTGCTTCTCAAGTCTCTCTCCTAACATTACTTGGTCAATAGCTAGTACAGTGACCTATTTTCTTGGTAGGGAAAGGATCGATTTCTCCCATCTGCTCCTTGAAACCATAGGAAAGAGACAGTGTTATGTAGGTTACACACGGGCCACACATCCTACACTTATTACTACCCTTTTAAAATGGAAGAAGACAATGATGTATACCACGTGACGAGCCATTGAGCTTCTTATTAAGTGCTTGGACTTGAACGATGTGAGAGGTGTTTCCGCAGATACAATTTTCACGTTTTTACAAGAAATAGTTTGATTTCATTTTGTATAATTTTACGTACAGTAAAAAAAAAATTGACATCCATTTTAGACTTCAAAGAACAATGGTGAGCTTGGTTTTTAGCCGTTGTTTTCATTTAGATTTGTATGTTATTAACAATGATTGTTTTTGAAGGGACTGATGTGGATTCGAACCCGCAACCTTCCAGCCGGTAGTTCGTTTCGCTAACCACTACACCATGGCGACTGGTCCTGTGTGTAGGATTTACGTGTATCCGTACAGACTGATCAGACTTTGTGATGGCTCCAACCTTCCAGTCATTCTGCGCAGGTGGTTTACACGGTGGTGACTCCAAAGCCCCAGGAAAACAACTTGGTGCCACCCTAACTGAAATTTATGTTCTGAGGGACAAGTGAAGATAATGCAAGAAAAATCAAGTATCGTCTATGCCTTTTAAACTATTTTCTTCGATGGAATCACCCTATCAAATAATGCAACAAATTTGCTCTTGTCTCCCAAAAGATTCAAAATGTTTGGTGTTTGGTTTACAAATGACTTAAACAGATGTGAAGAAATAAATTATTTGGAAAACAAATCGGAAACGAGAGCTCTGTTTAACGTCTGGGTGAAAAGAATATAACACCTCTAGGAAGGGTTGCGGTACTACAATCTCTTGTCTTATCCAAACTAATTCACCTGTGGATTTTGCTCCCAGATCCACCTGATGAATTTGTAAAATATCTTCAGAATGTTTTTCTTTTATCTGGCAAGGCAAACGCGAAAAAATCAGAAGAAAAACAACAAAAAGCATACAAAATTGAGGTTTGGATATGCCAGATATTGAGAAATTTATTACAACCTTAAAACTGTCCTGGTTGAGAAAGTTGAATACAAAACACAAATGGAAAAACATTTCGAGTGAAGTCTATCCTTTTCTAAATGAAATAGAAAAATATGGTTCTAGCCATGGATTACACCAAGCTAATGATAATGTATTCTGGAAACACATTGTTAAAGCATATAACAATTTCTGCAGAAGTATGAAATTAATGTCACTGACAGAATTACTTTCAGAACCAATTTCATTTAACGAAAAAATTAAAATTGGAAACGATGTAATAAAATCTGTTGATCGGATTGAAAGGGGCGTTTATCACATTGCACATTTTAAAAATGATAATGGATCATTTATGACACATGATGACTTTAAAAGAAAATACAATATGAAAGTGAATTTTGTTTTTTATAACGGATGCAGAGCATCGATTAACAAATACATAAATGAAACAAAACTGAACATACCAAGTGGCTGTGGACGTGATATCCCTGTTGCACTGAAAATAATTCACTCAATACGAAAAGGAGCACGGCTGTACTATGATATTTTGACAACAGATGACAAACTTCCAAATTCCTGTTCTAAATGGTTAGAAAACCTGGGAACAAACGTCCCATGGGAAAAGGTGTTTATGAAAATTCACAAAATACAAGAATGTAAACTAAAATGGTTTCAAATGCGCATTGTGCATGTAATTCTAGGAACTAACATCATTTTAAGGGAAATGGGACTTGTAGATAGCTTCCACTGTGACTTTTGCTTGGAAGCGAAAGACAGTATTGATCACATATTTTGGAAGTGTTCATATGTCAACAGATTCTGGGAAAGGATAGGAGAAATGTTGAGGTGAAGTTGTGCGACTTGTGCAAACATAAGATTAACTGAAAACTTAATGCTATTTGGCGCTGACGAAAACATGCGCACAGATCCAATACTTGACTTAATAATCATCTTAGGAAAAAATGTATATTTACAAAAGTAAACTAAAAGAAAATTGACCAAACATCATTTTT
>JAPXFY010000030.1:14144130-14299130 GCA_030674185.1 Monoplex corrugatus | reverse complement strand
TCTGTCTGGATGTCCATCTGTCTGTCTGTCTGTCTGTCTGTGTGGTAGGAATCGGGAAGGGAACAGAACGATAAAATAATGGCGTGGAGAGAAAAGTTTCACAACACTACTTCGGTATCACAGTCACTGATTACCAGTAAAAAAAAACATGAAATCCCCTCATGCAAAATAACAGCAAACGGTACAACCTTGAGACTGGTTGATAAGTTTAAATATCTGGGAACGATCATCTTACCAGACGGCAGGTGCACATTGGAGGTAGCCAGCAGAATCAGCCAAGCCAAAACAGCATTCAAATATTAATGTGATCAGTTCTTTTTTTTTCTGTTGCAGCGTCAAGTCGACAGGATTTTCCCTCTCACGCATTTGATCAAAATTCCCCTATCTACTTCATATCACTGATAAGATAAAATCTAACACGACGTCTGATTGGTTTAAGTTTGCTCCAATAAACAGTAGGCTATCAGATGGTTGTTGAACGGTCGGACAGAAGTAGGCCAGGCCTAGATCTTGCAAATGGTGGCCGCTTTATGGGGATAGGAAGGCAGCAAAGTCATGTATAAAGGTAGGCTGTAATTCACTCTTTTTGGGCGAGAGGAGGGGAGGGAGTGGGGCATCTGATCACCGTACAAATTCTTAAGGACAGGGCAACCATTCCAGTTAGGAAACAACTGAGAAGGTTGACATTTAATTAAAACTGTCATATAGCTCGACAACTAAAGTTAGATCTAACTCGCAGCTCAGCGTAGCTGTTGTAAAGCTTTATGGTGCTAATATTTAGCTATTTTTTGCGGTTCAAATGTATGTAGATCTGGCTTCAATTTTACTAGGCATGGATGATGGATCAGTCGCATAACTGAAAATGGATAGGAATAATGTGATAGTGGTGCAGTTTAGATCTCTCTCGCTTTTGCAGATTTGGCGCATGAATACACGGCTGTATTTGGCTGGAGTCTAGACGTCTACTGCGAGAACAATTTAGACCAACATTGACTCGAACCTTATTCCCCTCATCCTTTGGGTTGTTTATCTAAACAGGAAGAAAACCGACCACAAGGGTGAGGGTAGAGCTGTTGCATCAGACTGCATCTTATCCCTATTCAAAATCTACGAAAGAGCTAAAGCTCAAATTGATACTATCTTCATCATTACAGATACATCCATTCCTCTTCAGATCTCGTCATTAGATTTAGGAACACGATACACAAAGCTGAATAGATTTATAACAATTCTTGACGAGGCAGAGTTAGTCTGCGGCATTACCAAACACGCTTAGGCCTATAGTTCATGAACATATGTTAATGAGCCTAACTGGCCCGACAAAGCTAAGAAAACTTTTGCAAGAAATAAGTAGTATCTGAATTCGAGGCAAAGTTGAAATGAAAAAACGAAATATAACCCCAACATTTCAACCAGTCGCCGTGGTGTAGTGGTTAACGCAACGGACTACCGACTGGAAGGTTGTGGGTTCGAATCCCCATCAGTACCTTCAAAAATCATTGTGGGATTTTTCGGCTCTAGTCTAACCGGCTCCTACCCAAGTTGGGTGTGCTATGGGTCATTGGGAAGACTGATACCACACAGTCGAGTGTCATCCACTTCGGGGATGCGTCATTGAGGGTGTTGCTCAAATATTCTGACCAGCACCGCAGGTGTCTGTATCTCTCCGGCCTGGTTGACGCCAGGATATATTATGATAGTAAGCGTAGAGTGGGCTACAACCCTGTCACGCAGTCTCAATCCTAGATGGAACTCCACAGCATCATGATTATCATCCACATCGACATCATCATCATCGCATAATAAAAAAAAAAAAAACCTGTTCCAGCTTCTGTGGCCATTAAAGTGGTGTAGAAAATGGGAGGGGGGGGGGGGGTAAAAAAGGTGAGCACAAAAGGTAACCTTGAGTGCAATGATCCTTAAAAAAAAAAAGAAAAAATTTTTTTCTTAAGTAATAAAATAACGCTTGGTGCAATATTAAGTACAGTGTAGCACTGCATGGAAAAAAACAAAAAACGAAGCAGGATCATACGTTTAGGGATAGTCTGTGGTTACGTCTTAGATAATTGACACATTAGGTAAATAGGTGTGCCATTCTGTAGATGTGATCACTGATGAGGAAGAACAAAAAACAAAACAAAAAGTTAAGAACAAAAAAACCAATTCATTGCTGGTCATCTGGAAAAAAAATGGCACGATGATAACATAGCTGCACATAAAATGCATGAAGCACTTGGGCCTGCACGACGCAGAAAAGACAGCCTGTAGGTCGAGAGAAGACCGATACTTGGGACATCAAAACGCATCCAGAAAATAAAGATACTGAATTGTACACTCATTGCAAGACAGTTTTGAGAAAGGTCATGTTCCTGAGGAATGGACACATTTTCTTGACAGTTTTACCCAAACACAGAAAAGGTCATCGCCGGTTAATGAATATTGCATCCTAACTATGCAAAGTATAATTGGGAAAACATTTTTGCAAACAAACAAGCAAGAATTGTGAAAGACAGAAAATACTCCCACCAAATCAGGGTGGCTTTGAAATAGGAACAAATCATAGGAAAAATGCAGCTGCCTTTGTTCACAAAGTTTATGAAGAGTTTCAAAATAAAAAGAAGAAACCCTTGCTGTAGTTATTGACCTACAAGATGTATGCAATAACGTCCAATTCCTTCCACTCATGGAACTACTTCAGCGATCATTACAATAACAAGATGGATAACCACTACACCCAAAAAAAGGGTGGAAATTCAGCAATTTTTTTTTTTTGAGATCAGTTTTTTCCCACAAAGCTTTGTGGGAGAGTACAGGGAATCTTGCTATTTATCTTTTATACATTCTAAGATGATGAAATTAGATGGACAGAGGTAGTGCATGCATTCTCTCCTCTCTCACTGCTCGCTTCTTTTCTTCTTCTCTCTTCCTCTCTGGTCTCTCTGTCTCTGTCTTTGTCTGTCTCTCTCTCTCTCTCTCTCTCTCTCTCTCTCTCTCTCTCTCTTTTCTCTCCCTCCCTTTGATATCGCTGTTTATGATGTGTCTTCTCCTTGTTCCTTGGTCGTCCCTCTTCTCTAGTAGGCTGCTTTTGGAGTTTGTTTTGGTGACTGTCATATGTTGGTTTTGTGTGATTGAGTAGCTCTGGCATCAGTTGTTTGTTGCTGTTTTCTTGGGTTCTCTCTTGTTCCTTGTCTTCGTGGTTTGTTGCAGGAATCTCTAGGTGCATCATTCAAGACTATCACACATTCATTCATTCAGTTAACATTCAGCTTAGTTGTCATTCATTCAGTATTTGGTTAGTATAGTAAGATTCCTGCTTTCATCATTTCTCCATTGAGTGTTTACTCTCTTTATTTTTTGTCTTCCTGTTAGAAGGCACAAATTATATGACATGTTGTTTAGTAACAGCAAACAATAGTCTTTTTGATATAAGTTCAGAGCACAACATATCTACTTGTCAATTTATTAGATGGAAAACAAAACATTCATCACTGTTTCATACTTGTAATTGTATGTCGGGGCTGTTTACGCATGACTGCATCCAAACCATGGTTCGTATTTATTATTGGATGGCTAGGTTAACGGTACATTCCGCTCTTTTTGCTACTCAGCAATTATTTTTAGGATCATAGCACTCGGGAGGTTACCCTTGTGATCATCTTTTATTTTTTTGTCCAATTTTCTACGCCACCTTAATGGCCACAGAAGCTGGAACAGTTTTTATAATGCGATAATGATGCTGGCCATGAGCATGATAATCATGATGCTATGGAGTTCCATCAAGGATTGAGACTGCGTGACAGGGCTATAATCTACGCTTACTGTAATTATGTACAGTATATCCCGGTGTCAACCAAGCCTGAGAGATACAGACACCTATGGTGCTGGTCAAAACATTTGAGCAACACCTCAATGACACATCCGTGAAGTGGATGAGACTCAACTGTGTGGTCCCAGTCTTCCCAATGAGCCCATAGCACGCCCAACTCTGGGAAGGAGCCGCTTAGAGCCGAAAAACCCACAATATTTTTTGAAGGGACTGATGGGGACTCTAGCACACAACCTTCCTGTCAGTAGTCCGTTGCACTAACCACTATACACCACGGCGACTGGTGGAAATTCAGCAACTTGGAAACTGGTGTTCAGCACCCTCAAAACTCTCCCTGGGACTCCCTCGAGGATTGCCACTCTCTCTAACCCTCTACAACGCATAAGCAAAAGAACTTGCTGATCTAAATGAAGTAGACCAGTCAACTTGCTGATCTAAACGAAGTGGACCAGTCAACTTGCTGATCTAAATGAAGTGGACCAGCCAACTTGCTGATCTAAATGAAGTAGACCAGTCAACTTGCTGATCTAAATGAAGTAGACCAGTCAACTTGCTGATCTTAACGAAGTGGACCAGCCAACTTGCTGATCTAAATGAAGTAGACCAGTCAACTTGCTGATCTAAATGAAGTAGACCAGTCAACTTGCTGATCTAAATGAAGTAGACCAGCCAACTTACTTATCTAAATGAAGTGAACCAGCCAACTTGCTGATCTTAATGAAGTGGACCAGTCAACTTGCTGATCTTAATGAAGTGGATCAGTCAACTTGCTGATCTAAATGAAATAGACCAGACGTTCTACTTTTCTTTGCTGATGACGGACTCATCTACAAAACAGTACAGTGTGCCCTTGTAGGAAACTAAGTAGTCCAACAACAGCTGAATAATTATAATGTAGGTCACTTGAGCTATGAAACCGAATCAACAATCAGCCCTACCAAAGCACAGATACTGTTGCAGCGAGTCTTTAAAGACATTCCACCAGTTATGTTCAGAGGAACCAATATCAAAACGAACAGAAAACTTACCTATGTTACCTTGGAATCAGTTTTGATGGAATGCTGACCTTCCTAACACATGTTGAAACCACAACACACAATGTAGAAAAAAAAGATTTCAATCCTGAAAGCAGTGCAACTGAAGGCATTTAGCAACACCTCTTGTCTAGCTTGACCAAGCTGTAACACTGAGTTTGATCGACTATGATTTGACCTCACAAACCCACAACACTGTCACGGACCAATGTTTTGAAACTATACAGAATACAGAATGAGGCAATTAGAGTGGTCCTCAGAACCACAAAAGACACTTCCACGAAGACTGCAGTAACTGCATGTACCTTCTTTACTAGTCAAGACTTAATACAGAACAAGTGAAGAAAGAGCCCTGCAGAACCCGAAAATCCACTTCGATTCCAATTTCCAATGTTGAAAATCAGTACGTATGTCATCGGACAGAACGGAAAGGGACGAATGAATGGGATAATATCCAATCCATTTCAAAAACCTATACAAATGTAACCACTCCTATGGTTTGTGAGAAATATGTGATTATATATTGTATGTAGGTATGTATGTATAGGTGTATATGTGGAGTGATTTCACATTTGTGGGTTTTGAGTCAACTTCCAATCTTCCAAAAAACCTTTAAAGCCAAAATACAGATCTTTGAATTTTAATAGAATGAAACACAATAAATACAACTTACAACTATTACAAGTGACCACAATTTGTTCTCACGGGGGATAACCCTTTTTTGGAAAAAGACTGACAAATTAAAACTAGCGGTACAGAGTCAACCCCAGCAGAAACACTTGAGAACCTCAGGTAGCTCTGTAACAGATTGCATACATTCATTTGGTCAGTTTTCCATTTGAAGTAAATCATATATAAGATGTGATTATGACATGATAATATGAAATGATATATGATATGATATAGAGCCCTTAAAGCGATGGCAGAGGCAGCAGAAAGGAGCTCAAGCTGGATCTGGGCAAGGAGGAACGAAAAAAGTGAACTTCATAAGGATTAAATTCCCTACAGATGATGTGTGCCCCGTTAGCACATTGGTAAAACCGCGTACCGCAGTTCTGAAGCGCAGAATCGCCCAGGTTCGATCCCCGGCGTGGGGAAAAAAAAAAAAATAAAAAAAATAAAAATAGACAACAGCAGAAGGGCATCCAGGAGTCATGACCTGGATGTGGCCCGGCCCCCCGAGAGTGTAAGGAATTCAGGGCCGAAACACTTGTCTAAAGGGGGTTACTTCTCTGAAGACCTTCTGTTGTCTAGCTCTCCCTAGAGTTTCTTTCTACCTGCACATGGTCAGTCCATTGACTTCCGGGAATAGTTCGGAGGACATTCGGGAAAGACCGAAGGACACTGGGAAAGACTAGATCTGCGGGCTTTGTGGGTTGGCTTCCCACCTTGCCCTTGATAACATGCCACGAGTTTTTCAAATGAAAGATGCTCCCAGGATTCACCGAAAGGGGGAGAGAATGATGAATCCATCGGCACTGACTCCATCACGACTGGAAACGCACAACGGACCATGATTAATGACCAGTTGGAATTTCCGTGTGCGTGTGGAAGGAGATTCACCACCAAACGCGGCATGAAGATCCACAGGACAAAAATGGGCTGTTTGAAGACACATACAAACCAGCAGCAGCGCACTGCGATAGCAGGTGAGACGTTGGATGACCAAGGCCAGGAATTAAACCATAGTGCCAAGGACATCCACGCTGACGGTTCTGATGCGGATTTTGCACAAGCTCTTAACGCCAAACGTGGAAAACTCAATTTGCCGCCTGCCGGTGCAAAAGAACAATGGGAGAAATTAGATGAGGAACTTGTCCTTAAGCTGAATGCGCTAATAGGGAACAGTACGCTGGAACACAAACTTGACACATACGGAGACATCATATACTCTATCTGCAGGGACACTTATGGAGTGAAGCAGCCAAAGACAAAAACGCCTCCCCAGAAATCCAGAAGACAGCAACAGATGGAGAGCATCCGGAGGGAGAAAAGGAAGCTTAAAAAGCGAATGAAAACTGCCTCAGAATTCGAGAAGCAAGGGCTCCTGGAACTCTGGAAAGATCTGAAGGCCAAACACAATGCTCTCAGCAAAGTGGAATCAGCAAGGCGAAGAAAGAGCAAAAAGAAGAAGACTCAAGATCGTTTCTTCAAAGATCCCTTTGACTTTTCAAGAAAGCTGTTTGAACAACCCAAATCAGGGACTCTCACAGTGGGCAAGGAAACCCTAGAGCAGCATCTCAGGAAAACATATTCCGATTCTCAGCGCGAGGCACCACTTGAAATCCAGAATCTGGTTTGGCCTGCAGCGCCAGAAGGATAATTCAATAACAAACCACCAACACTGGATGAAGTGAAGAACGTAGTAAAGAAAGCCAGAGCCAAGTCAGCACCTGGACCAAACGGAATACCATACCTGCTCTACAAGAAATGACCAAAAGTGCTCGAGTGGCTCCACAAGATGATTCGATCAGCATGGAGGAACCAGAAGATCAGCGACCAATGGATGAGAGCTGAAGGAGTGTACATTCCGAAGGAGCAGAACTCCAGCAGCATCAATCAGTTCAGGCCAATATCACTTCTGAACGTCGAGGGGAAAATCTTCTTCTCTGTTATGGCAGCAAGATTGACAAAATACCTGACTGAAAACAAGTATCTGGATATGTCAGTCCAAAAGGGAGGCATACCAGGAATGCCTGGATGCTTGGAACATGCCACGTTGATTTGGGATGCCATCCAAAAAGCAAGAACAGAGAAGAGAGACATTGACGTAGTTTGGCTTGATCTGGCGAATGCATATGGATCAGTTCCACACGATATGATCCAGCTGGCTCTTGAAATGTATCACATCCCAGAAAACATCCGAACAATGCTGAGGAAGTATTTCCAAGGGTTCTCAATGCGGTTCTCTACCAAAGAATACACCACGGACTGGATAGACCTAGAGGTGGGCATTGCAATGGGCTGTGCAATCTCTCCCATACTGTTCGTGTTGGCAATGGAAGTCATCTTGAAAGCTGCAATGAAGAGTTCAGGTCCAGTGAATCTGGGAGATGGATACCAGATGCCTCCTCTGAAAGCTTTCATGGATGACACAACAGTCTTGTCCACGGATGAGGAAGAGACACACCAAATCTTAAAGCAGCTGGATGAGCTGGTGGCCTCTTCAAGAATGAGGTTCAAACCTAAGAAATCCCGAAGTCTCTCACTGCGAAAAGGAAAAGTGGCAGATTCAGTCAAATTCATGGTAGCCAACCAAGCCATCCCCACTGTCACAGAAGAGCCAGTAAAAAGTCTCGGAAGATGGTATGATGACTCCCTGAAAGACACACAAAGGGGATGTGAAACCAAGCAAACAGCAGAAGAAGGCCTGAAGAAAATAGATAACTGCGGACTGCCAGGCAAATACAAAGTCTGGTGTCTACAGTTCATGCTGATACCAAAGCTGCTGTGGCCACTGCTAATCTATGACATTTGCACCAGCACAGTCGAAGCAATGGAAGCCAAAATCAACAAATACACAAGAAAATGGCTCGGTGTCCCACCTGGTCTCACTGATGTTGCATTCTACTGTCGTCAAGCAATGCTGAAGCTACCTCTGAAATCCATAGTGGAGGAATACAAAGTTGGAAAAGCAAGACTGTTGAGCATGCTGGAGGAATCGGAAGACAATATCGTGAGATCAGTTCATCCAAAGCTGAGAACTGGCAGAAAGTGGAAAGTCCAAGAGGCTGTAAACAATGCCAAGAGAAACCTCAGCATCAAAGAAATAATTGGACACACTCAAACCAACAGACAGGGACTGGGAGCAACAAAAATGCAGTGGTGGTCCAAAGCCAAAGGGAAGGAAAAAAGAGACATGATCATACAGGAGTTGAAGGAAGAAGAAGATGTCAAAAGAGTGCAGAAGGCAGTCCAGCAAGGTCAACAGGGGCAATGGACAACATGGGACAGTGCACTCCAAAGAAGTCTCAGCTGGAACGATATGTGGCACATGGCTCCTCTAAGGATAAGCTTCCTCCTCAGATCTGTATATGACCTGCTCCCCTCGAATGCAAACTTAGTGAAATGGGGGAAAGCAGACGACCCAGCATGTCCGCTCTGTCAGAAGAAACAAACAGTGGAACATGTCCTAAGCTCTTGCAAAGTAGCGCTAGCCCAAGGAAGGTATACATGGAGGCACAACCAAGTTCTGAAAGTGATCACAGATGTGGTTAGCGAAAAAACCATGACCCCAAACGCACCAATTGCTATGACAACGTTCTACAAAGCAGGAGGGAAACAGGTCTGGCCCGAAAGTGCTATGACAACCAGCACATTGCCAAAGGGTCTTCTGGATGGAGCAGTCGACTGGGAGTGTACAGCAGACCTCCCAGAGTGGAGAAATTACCCAGATGTCATCAGCAAGACAGGCATGAGACCAGACATCGCTCTCCACTCTGACTCCTCGAAACAAGTGATTCTGATAGAACTCACTGTGCCATACGAAAGCAGAATGGAAGAAGCACATATCTACAAGACCGAAAAATACGCCGGTCTTGCCAGCACCCTGAAGAAAGCAGGTCTGCGGGTCAAAATCTTCGCCATAGAGGTCGGGGCAAGAGGGTTTGTGGGCACCTCCGCTTATGATCTCATGAAACAACTCGCCATTTCTGGGAAGAAGAGGACTAGAGCCCTTAAAGCGATGGCAGAGGCAGCAGAAAGGAGCTCAAGCTGGATCTGGGCAAGGAGGAACGAAAAAAGTTAACTTCATAAGGATTAAATTCCCTACAGATGATGTGTGCCCCGTTAGCACATTGGTAAAACCGCGTACCGCAGTTCTGAAGCGCAGAATCGCCCAGGTTCGATCCCCGGCGTGGGAAAAAAAAAAAAAAAAAAAAAAAAAGACAACAGCAGAAGGGCATCCAGGAGTCATGACCTGGCCCCCCGAGAGTGTAAGGAATTCAGGGCTGAAACAATTGTCTAAAGGGGGTTACTTCTCTGAAGACCTTCTGTTGTCTAGCTCTCCCTAGAGTTTCTTTCTACCTGATATGATATGATATGATATGATATGATATGATATGAAAAGCATACAGCAATAAAAGCCAGGACCAATACTGTAGAGTGATCAGTACTGTAGAGTGATCCATCCAGTATCAAGTAATCAGCTGCCTGCATCAGACACTTTAGCCTGAGATCCCATATGAAGCAAAACAAAGCATGACCTTGGACACCATCAACCTCAATAGTTGACCCTGTATAATATGATATGATATGGTATGAGACGATATGATATGATATGATATGATATGATATGATATGACATGTTGATGAATAGCCTTAAGAAAAAATACAGTTAAATGTTTGAATGAATAATCATGAACTATAAAAAACATGAATAATCCAGTGAAAGAATAATAATAAACATTAACAGTAGACCACACATGCTTATGTTTCCAATAAACAAAATGAACCCTATTCCACACACACACATGAAATGGTGTGCATCTATCACACCATCTAGGAGGTCTTTACAAAAATTTATGAAAATGATTTTCCTTTCCGTGAACACAATGTTCTTTAAGTATTATACAATTTTGGATTCAAAGTCATGTCCCTTTTGAACAAGATAATTCATGAACAACTATCCAAAGGACTACACAATGATCCGGAGACAATATGTTTGGTTTGTCTCCTTACTGAATAACAGAACCTGTTATAATCCATTTTACAAAAATTCTGTATTCTCTTTTCCACAAAAAATGGTTACTGTTTCACATCCACTTGACAATTTGCTAATCAAAAAGTTTATGAGACCTCTCTATGTTTTTTTGTGTGTGTGCGAGTATTTCACAAATGTAATAACTGAACAAAAAAAAGTTAGTGTTAACAAACAACTACATATGCTTTAACAGAAAAAATGTACAACTAGGCCAAATTTATTTAACCATGAAATTGATAAATTAATAACTGTCAGTGCACCACAACCATTTTGGTAATGCATCAAATTTTTTCCCATAGAATACTATTCTAGTATTACAATGAAAAATGTTCATTCATGTTCATTCACGTCTTCATTTTTTTTCCACAAAAACATTTAAGCAATTATTTAATATAAAAAAACACCATTATATAAATGATCATGTTTGCAAACTATGAATAGGCTGCGTATCGGACTAACCCCATCGCTGAATTATTTATCATTTAGCTTTCAAACAAAAAATATTGATTTAAAATTACCTATGTTAAATTCCCATGAATACACTTCAAAAGTGTCTTAATTTCTCTAAAATAATTCAGCTTTAAACCAACTACTACAATGAAAAATTAGCACAAACCTGAATTAGAGTTACTATGATGTTTCGGGGTTGGCAACCGTTACGGCGAAAGCGCTTACGTTGCTATGGTTTTAACAACACCCGGATGAAAGTGAAACGTCATTTCCGGTTTTGTAGCAGACGAAAAATCCAAAAACTTGTTAGAATTTTTTGACTGGCTACACAAAACATCATGTCATAAAAAAGCCTTCAGAGACATTGTCTCAAGTGGCCAGAAGGTGTAACTGATATAGACATTAACCTACTCATTCAGAAAGAAGCTGCAACCCAGCCCAAAAAGAATGTGGTAATGCCCATGGATGGTTCTGTCACCAAGAACAAAAATCTGGATTGGGCTTCACCGTCAAACAGAACGGACACGAAAAAAATGCCACGTAACCTAACAATGGAAATTGAGGCTGTCACGCATGCTCTAAAATGCTTAGCTTTACTGGACGATTGAATGGGAAGAAGCATTGGCTCTCACTGACTCAATAATACTACTTCAAAAAGTGTGTAATGGAGTAGGAGCCCCCGATTAGCATGAAATGTTGAACAGTTTCAATCTACAAATATTCACGTGGATCTACCATCCCGGACACCATGATGTTAAAGGAAATGAATATGCCGGCAAACTTGCAAGTAAAATCGCTACAAAAAGAATTCTGCATCTTACAAAAATCCGAAGCCTTCAGCCACTTAAAATCACACCTTCGCAAACAAAATCCATTGATTGTCTTAGAAAGTATTAATGAGAAAAAGTGGCAGAAAATCCACTATGAGAGGAAAAACAAGAGCCATTATCGGGCACAAAGTGATACTATCTCAATTAGTAACCCTTTAACAAGATAACAAAACAAGATAACAAGATTTTATTTCAGCCCAGTGCACAGACACAAGGAAAATGTTTTGGCTATGCATACAGTCACACTCACGCCTCACAACAATTACAATATTCAACATCATAAAAGACAAATTCGGTCATCCACGGAATCGAAGAAACACACGCACACTCACACACTCTCACGCCAAGGCGCCCATATCCAAGCCACCTTAGCTTAATTGTTGGTTCTGCCCTGCCAGCTACTTAATTTAATAGCGCGCATCTGTCCTTCTCCTTCCACTCTCCACGCCACCCTCGCCCATCCTGTGGAGTATAGGCTTACAGATTGACCTAGATTCGATAGGCCTACTCTGTGCCAGTATCAGTCACTTCCTACACTCAGTCCCTCCCGAAAGATCGCAGCAGTTAATTAAAAAGCACTGCTGTAGAGTGATGGACTCTGGTCAAACCTGCCTAGCTAAAAATAGTACTCGCAGGCGATGCCGGCTGGCAGAAAGGTAGTAACTGGAGGGTGTCAGAATGGCTGGGAAAATGCAGCCATGACGCACGCGTACACCCACACCCACACAAGCACTCACGCACACACACATACACCCCCCCCCACACACACACACACACGCACACACGCACACGGGACTTAAACAACATAAGGTAAAAATTATTCTCTTACATTCACTCCCCCTCCTCACATGCGCAAGACTAAAAAACCAAAAACAGGCGAAGAAGCTCTGATACATCACAAAATATTTAGTAAGAGTACATTCTAACGCAAGTTAAAAAAAATCATTATAATCCAAGCCCGGGAAATTAAAACAGTTTATCAATTAACAGTGATCACGAACAGATAAAAGACACATAAAAATCCTTCTAGAAAGTTATCACCGAATTTCCATAAGCCCTCCTTCGAGTACGCAGACTGAGGATTAGAGTTCAAAAGTAAAATAAATAGCTCTTATAAATTTGGTTAAGAATAGGTTCATCACAGAATAAGAGAAAAAAAATTGTAACTACCGATAAGACACGAATGTATGATTCAAATCATTAACACACACACACACACACACACACACACACACACACACACACACACACACACACACACACACACACACACACACACACACACACACACACACACACACACACAAAGTGATGATGTACGGCTGTAAGTCTAGCAGATACACACAGCAAAAAGAGGTCTATAGGGAAACAGGGTGACGCCTGACGGACAGCTCTTACATAAAAACTGTCTTTAAAGCGAGACGTTCTGGCTTTGATGGAACGAAAGCGCTTTCCTGAAGGAAGCGGAGTGAACAGGCTTTTTGCTGGGTGATCTTTGTCAGCTATGATAGATTTAACCTTCTTCTCAGTTCTTTTTTCGTAGATGGATTCGATGGAAGGAAGAGTAATGCCGATGATCTTGGAGGCAGTGCTGACAATTCTGTTTAAGCCATCTTTCTCAGTTGTTGTACAGGTACCATACCAGACTGTGATAGAGAAAGTTAAAACACTTTCTATCAGACTCTTACAGACTCTTACAGCATGGAATGGAAAGTGTTTGGGCTTTTCCTGAATCACAGATAAAAGAAAGGTAAAGAAATGGAAAAGGCGGTTGGAGGGACGTTGAAGAGGAAAGTAATGGACAGAATGAAATTGTCATGATAATGGTGGTGGTTTCTATGCTTGTTTATTTCTGTATATTTCTTGTTTTTAGTCTCATGGTGTGTGTGTGTGTGTGTGTGTGTGTGTGTGTGTGTGTGTGTGTGTGTGTGTGTGTGTGTGTGTGTGTGTGTGTGTGTGTGTGTGTGTGTGTGTGTGTGTGCTCGCGCTTGTGCGTGTGTGTGTGTGTGTTATTCTGCGAGTGGAGAATGGACTGGAAAACTTTTGATCATGGAGATGATAATTTAATTATGTTAGTGGGCAGATGGACGCTGTGTTTTGTATTGTTTGAGGGTTGATTTCTGTGATGTAGTTGTATAGAAAGTTGATAAAGTCAGTAGTACAACGGAGCTAGAAGTGTTTTCATTCATTTTCACTTTTTTAACATTACAGATTGAGATGGCGAGTTAGTGAATATTGAGGGTCGGTTTTGTTTGTATGCGTTTCCATTTTTGTTTTTGTTTTTTAACAGTACACACACACATCTCTCTCTCTCTCTCTCTCTCTCTATATATATATATATATATATAAACGCCTCCCCAGAAATCCAGAAGACAGCAACAGATGGAGAGCATCCGGAGGGAGAAAAGGAAGCTTAAAAAGCGAATGAAAACTGCCTCAGAATTCGAGAAGCAAGGGCTCCTGGAACTCTGGAAAGATCTGAAGGCCAAACACAATGCTCTCAGCAAAGTGGAATCAGCAAGGCGAAGAAAGAGCAAAAAGAAGAAGACTCAAGATCGTTTCTTCAAAGATCCCTTTGACTTTGCAAGAAAGCTGTTTGAACAACCCAAATCAGGGACTCTCACAGTGGGCAAGGAAACCCTAGAGCAGCATCTCAGGGAAACATATTCCGATTCTCAGCGCGAGGCACCACTTGAAATCCAAAATCTGGTTTGGCCTGCAGCGCCAGAAGGAAAATTCAATAACAAACCACCAACACTGGATGAAGTGAAGAACGTAGTAAAGAAAGCCAGAGCCAAGTCAGCACCTGGACCAAACGGAATACCATACCTGCTCTACAAGAAATGACCAAAAGTGCTCGAGTGGCTCCACAAGATGATTCGATCAGCATGGAGGAACCAGAAGATCAGCGACCAATGGATGAGAGCTGAAGGAGTGTACATTCCGAAGGAGCAGAACTCCAGCAGCATCAATCAGTTCAGGCCAATATCACTTCTGAACGTCGAGGGGAAAATCTTCTTCTCTGTTATGGCAGCAAGATTGACAAAATACCTGACTGAAAACAAGTATCTGGATATGTCAGTCCAAAAGGGAGGCATACCAGGAATGCCTGGATGCTTGGAACATGCCACGTTGATTTGGGATGCCATCCAAAAAGCAAGAACAGAGAAGAGAGACATTGACGTAGTTTGGCTTGATCTGGCGAATGCATATGGATCAGTTCCACACGATATGATCCAGCTGGCTCTTGAAATGTATCACATCCCAGAAAACATCCGAACAATGCTGAGGAAGTATTTCCAAGGGTTCTCAATGCGGTTCTCTACCAAAGAATACACCACGGACTGGATAGACCTAGAGGTGGGCATTGCAATGGGCTGTGCAATCTCTCCCATACTGTTCGTGTTGGCAATGGAAGTCATCTTGAAAGCTGCAATGAAGAGTTCAGGTCCAGTGAATCTGGGAGATGGATACCAGATGCCTCCTCTGAAAGCTTTCATGGATGACACAACAGTCTTGTCCACGGATGAGGAAGAGACACACCAAATCTTAAAGCAGCTGGATGAGCTGGTGGCCTCTTCAAGAATGAGGTTCAAACCTAAGAAATCCCGAAGTCTCTCACTGCGAAAAGGAAAAGTGGCAGATTCAGTCAAATTCATGGTAGCCAACCAAGCCATCCCCACTGTCACAGAAGAGCCAGTAAAAAGTCTCGGAAGATGGTATGATGACTCCCTGAAAGACACACAAAGGGGATGTGAAACCAAGCAAACAGCAGAAGAAGGCCTGAAGAAAATAGATAACTGCGGACTGCCAGGCAAATACAAAGTCTGGTGTCTACAGTTCATGCTGATACCAAAGCTGCTGTGGCCACTGCTAATCTATGACATTTGCACCAGCACAGTCGAAGCAATGGAAGCCAAAATCAACAAATACACAAGAAAATGGCTCGGTGTCCCACCTGGTCTCACTGATGTTGCATTCTACTGTCGTCAAGCAATGCTGAAGCTACCTCTGAAATCCATAGTGGAGGAATACAAAGTTGGAAAAGCAAGACTGTTGAGCATGCTGGAGGAATCGGAGGACAATATCGTGAGAGCAGTTCATCCAAAGCTGAGAACTGGCAGAAAGTGGAAAGTCCAAGAGGCTGTAAACAATGCCAAGAGAAACCTCAGCATCAAAGAAATAATTGGACACACGCAAACCAACAGACAGGGACTGGGAGCAACAAAAATGCAGTGGTGGTCCAAAGCCAAAGGGAAGGAAAAAAGAGACATGATCATACAGGAGTTGAAGGAAGAAGAAGATGTCAAAAGAGTGCAGAAGGCAGTCCAGCAAGGTCAACAGGGGCAATGGACAACATGGGACAGTGCACTCCAAAGAAGTCTCAGCTGGAACGATATGTGGCACATGGCTCCTCTAAGGATAAGCTTCCTCCTCAGATCTGTATATGACCTGCTCCCCTCGAATGCAAACTTAGTGAAATGGGGGAAAGCAGACGACCCAGCATGTCCGCTCTGTCAGAAGAAACAAACAGTGGAACATGTCCTAAGCTCTTGCAAAGTAGCGCTAGCCCAAGGAAGGTATACATGGAGGCACAACCAAGTTCTGAAAGTGATCACAGATGTGGTTAGCGAAAAAACCATGACCCCAAACGCACCAATTGCTATGACAACGTTCTACAAAGCAGGAGGGAAACAGGTCTGGCCCGAAAGGGCTATGACAACCAGCACATTGCCAAAGGGTCTTCTGGATGGAGCAGTCGACTGGGAGTGTACAGCAGACCTCCCAGAGTGGAGAAATTACCCAGATGTCATCAGCAAGACAGGCATGAGACCAGACATCGCTCTCCACTCTGACTTCTCGAAACAAGTGATTCTGATAGAACTCACTGTGCCATACGAAAGCAGAATGGAAGAAGCACATATCTACAAGACCGAAAAATACACCGGTCTTGCCAGCACCCTGAAGAAAGCAGGTCTGCGGGTCAAAATCTTCGCCATAGAGGTCGGGGCAAGAGGGTTTGTGGGCACCTCCGCTTATGATCTCATGAAACAACTCGCCATTTCTGGGAAGAAGAGGACTAGAGCCCTTAAAGCGATGGCAGAGGCAGCAGAAAGGAGCTCAAGCTGGATCTGGGCAAGGAGAAACCAAAAAAGTGAACTTCATAAGGATTAACTTCCCTACAGATGATGTGTGCCCCGTTAGCACATTGGTAAAACCGCGTACCGCAGTTCTGAAGCGCAGAATCGCCCAGGTTCGATCCCCGGCGTGGGAAAAAAAAAAAAAAAAAAAAAATAGACAACAGCAGAAGGGCATCCAGGAGTCATGACCTGGATGTGGCCCGGCCCCCCGAGAGTGTAAGGAATTCAGGGCCGAAACACTTGTCTAAAGGGGGTTACTTCTCTGAAGACCTTCTGTTGTCTAGCTCTCCCTAGAGTTTCTTTCTACCTATATATATATATATATATATATATATATATACATACATATATATACATATATATACATATAATATACATGGTACACATACATATAACATATATATACACATACATGTATGTAATATACATACATACATACATATATAATATACATACACACACACACACACACACACATATATATATATAGTCATAAAACCCGTGCGCTGGGTGGGACCTTAAAACTTTGCCAAGGAATAGAGAGTTTGTGTGGAGGCTCAAGGCTTATGCTAAGATCATTTAGGATCTCTTGTCTTTCTGTCACATGGTATCAGTGATGTCAGTGCATTTATATGGCAGTCATTTCCAACGCGGAAACATTATTATGATTATCTTGAAATACTGAAACTGAAACTGTAAATCGTTGTGTGTGAGCAGAACAGATATGAGCGAGAAAACAAAATTAGGTTCACTCTTCACATAGACTCAGTGAGGCATATTTCAAATTACACAAGACGATGATGAAGAAGTTACTGATACAGTGTTCATCTTCATCATCAACTATCAAGTGGCTTGCCGTATGGCGTTGGCGATCATGGCCCTCCATATGTACCTGTCCCTTGCTGCTGCAAGCAAATCTCCCACCGTCTCCGTCATCAGCCACCCTGCAAGTCCGTCCAATATTTTCTCCATGGGTCTACCTGGTGCTCTTTTTCCCTTTACTTTTCCTGTTGTGACCAAGTGCTCTAATTCCCTTTTCCCCATAAAATGGCCTATATTAATGTTGCCTGTCTTTTCTTAATCTTCCTAATAAATGATCTTCTTCTGTCTGCATCCTTCAGGACTGTCTTGTTTTTCTTTGCTGTCCATGGAACTGTCAGCATTCTTCTTGGAAACCACATCTTGGCTGCCTCAGCCACCATCAGTATCTCAAGATAATATCATCATGTCTCCGCGTTCGATGATGAAGAAGATAGTGATACAGCAGTTATGGTTATATATTATTAAGAACAATACGATCAAGTTTTTGTCTCATGACACTGTACATGTACAGAGAAGAAGCAAGGTCCACCACCAGCCTACCATCGTTTACCGGCCACCGCCACCTGCCCCCACTACCCTGTCCAGCAAGGCCCCTCACTGCCACCCGGGGGTGCTCCCCTCTCTGCCTGCCCGCCACCTCCACACGACCATCCGCCTGTCCCCCGTCAGCCCTACATCACCGGTAGGCGACTGTTTGCCTGTCTGTTTTTCGTTTTCGTTAATGATTTGTGGGTTGACTGGCTGTTTATCCCCCCTCCCATTCCCTCTGTGTGTCTCTTTCGCTGTCTGTCTGTCTCTGTCTCTCACTCACTCCCTCTCTCTTTTTTTCTCTTTCTTTATCTCTGTCTCTCACTGTCTTTGTCTCTGTCTCTCTCTGTCTGTCTCTTTCTTTCTCTCTCTGTCTCTGTCTGACTCTTTGTCTGTCTGTGGGTGTGTGTGTCTCTCTCTCTCTTTCTCTGCCTGCCTGCCTGCCCGTCTCTCCATCTGTCTCTGTCTATCTCTGTCTCACTCACTCACTCCCTCTCTCTCTCTCTTTCTCTTTCTGTCTCTGTCTTTGTCTCTCTCCCTCTCTCTCTCTTTCTCTTTCTGTCTCTGTTTCTTTCTGTCTTTGTCTCTCGCTCTCTCTCTCTCTCTCTCTCTTCTCTCTCTCTCTCTCTCTCTCTCTCTCTCTCTCTCTTATACAGGGCCTTCCTTGTCATTATTTGCCACTATTCCTTCCAGTATATTTTTTTTGTTGAAACTACTTTTATGCTTGCTTTCCACTGTTTTCTTTTGTTTGTAATTCTGTTGTAGTGTGTTGTTAGATTTATTTCTGTGTTTTCAATTAAACATTTATTTCTGACATTCCACAACAAGTGATTGTCGCGAGTGTCGGTGCCTTTAATGAGCACTTCTTATCTGTAGTTGAAAACATATTACCTGAAACCTGTTTAATGAATTTAAGCCTGTGACTGAAGCTGTTGTCAGTGAAGTTATTCATAAAACTACCATAAAGACATGTGCACTTGATCCCCTTCCATCTGCTCTTTTATCCCAATTGATTCACGATTTGCTTCCCTACATCACTGTCATTGTAAATGACTCTCTCACTTCTGGATGTTTTCCTTCTATTCTCAAGACAGCTATTGTTCAACCTCTTCTAAAGAAACCCACCCTTGATCCTGAAAACCTGAAAAACTACCGTCCTGTTTCCAATCTGTCCTTTCTTTCTAAGATTATTGAAAAGATCGCACTTCTCCAACTCCAGGAACACCTGGATTGCAACAGCCTTCTCTATCCTTTGCAGTCTGCCTATCGCTCTGGTCATAGTACAGAGACTGCTCTTTTGAAGATTGTGAATGATCTGCTATCTACTCTAGACAATGGTCAGGTGTCCCTTCTCTCTCTTCTTGATCTCTCTTCTGCCTTCGACACTATTGATCACAATACTCTTCTTGATCACAATACTCTTCTTTCTCTGACATTGTAGCCCATCATCACATATCCCATCACTGTTTTTCTGATGACAACCAAATCTACATGTCTGGCCATCCCTCCACTATCCCTTCTATAATTCAACGCACACAGCTCTGCATTTCTGACATAAAGTCTTGGATGACATGCAACAAACTCCAGCTGAATAATGACAAAACAGAATTTATATTTATTGCATCAAAGCGACTTCTGTCTACTGTGCCTATCCCTGTTTCCATCCAGCTTGAAGACTCGGTAATCCACACTTCCACATCCGTGCGTAATCTTGGAGTTGTACTGGACCAAACTCTTTCCTTCCACAGCCAGGTATCCTCTGTCTGTCGTGCTTGTTACTTAGAACTTCGACGGATCAGTTCTGTGCGTCATCTTCTATCTGAAGAAAGCACTATAACTCTCATTTCTGCACTCATTCTTTCCAGACTCGACTACTGTAACTCGCTTCTTGCTGGCTGCCCCCAAACACTCTTATCCAAATTGCAAAAAGTTCAAAATAACGCTGCTCGCCTTGTACGGAAATGCCCAAGGTCAACTCATGTTTCCCCTCTGCTTCGAACTCTACACTGGCTTCTTGTTCGAAAGCGTATTGACTATAAACTTTCCCTCCTATGCCATAAGTCTCTGGCTGGTCTAGCTCCCCCCTATCTTTCTGATCTCCTGACTGTTTACATTCCCTCCAGAGAGCTACGCTCTTCTACTGATGCCCACCTACTTAGAATCCCACGCTTCCGCAACAAAACTCTTGGTGAACGTGCTTTTTCTTATCAGGCCCCCTCTATTTGGAACAAACTTCCCTTTCCTCTCCGCTCTACCTGTACCCTTTCCTCGTTTAAGTCCAGTCTAAAAACCACTCTTTTTAAATCCTAGCCTGTAGTTCTGTACTCTTACTTCAGCTGCCACCTTGAAATCTGTGCCCGCGCGCGTGTGGTGTGTGGTGTGTGGTGGCGTGGTGTGTGTGTGTGCGGTGTGTGTGTGTGTGTGTGTGTGTGTGTGTGGTGCTGCGTGTTGTGTGTGTGTGTGTGTGTGTGTGGTGTGTGTGTGTGTGGTGTGTGTGTGTGTGTGTGTGGTGTGTGTGTTGTGTGTGTGTGTGTGTGTGTTTTGTGGCTTAGGGCTTGTGTTTGTTGCGCATATGTGTGATTGTGTGTGATTGTTGTGCGGTGTTGTTGTTTAGTGTTGTTGTGTTGTTGTTGTTGTATTGTATGCTTGTGTTTTGTTTGTGTGTTGTTGTGTGTGTGTTTTGTGTGTGTCGTTTGCCGCGTGTATTGTGTGTGCGTTTGCAGCGTGTATTACTGTAAGCGCCTAGGGTTTTTTATGATTAAGCGCCATTAAATGTTCACTACTTATTATTATTATTATTTTATAATGTTATTATTATTATACTATTGCTTTGTTTTTTGCTATCGTAATCACTTACTGCTTATCATAATGATTATTATTATTATCTTATGCTATATTATTATTTCTTTATGCCCAGCCGTATTATTATTATTTCTTTATGGCCCAGCCGTATTATTATTTTTTTTATGCCCAGCCGTATTATTATTATTTCTTTATGGCCCAGCCGTATTATTATTTTTTTTATAGCCCAGCCGTATTATTATTATTTCTTTATGGCCCAGCCGTATTATTATTATTTCTTTATGCCCAGCCGTATTATTATTTTTTTTATAGCCCAGCCGTATTATTATTATTTCTTTATAGCCCAGCCGTATTATTATTATTTCTTTATGGCCCAGCCGTATTATTATTATTTCTTTATGGGCCCAGCCGTATTATTATTATTTCTTTATGGCCCAGCCGTATTATTATTATTTTTATAGCCCAGCCGTATTATTATTATTTTTTATGGCCCAGCCGTATTATTATATTTCTTTATGGCCCAGCCGTATTATTATTTATGCTTTATTGGCCCAGCCGTATTATTATCGTTTCTTTATGGCCCAGCCGTATTATTCTTTATAGCCCAGCCGTATTATTCGTTTATAGCCCAGCCGTATTATTCTTTATAGCCCAGCCGTATTATTATTATCCTTATCATGATTATTATTATTGTTGTTATTTTTCTTTATCAGTATTATTATTATCATTTCTTTATAGCCCAGCTGTATTATCATGATTTATAATTATTATTATTGTTGTTATTACTAATATTATTATGTCTTTAAAGCCCAGCCGACTTGCTCACAGCCATATCAAACCATCGCAAACAAAACACACATGCAGATCTAGGCACGTCGATCATCTCGATGCCTTTGGAAAAAAAGAAAACTTGGGGAAAATTTTGAGTACACGAAACACATCTTCAAAATGAACACTGGATAAATAAAAATCAGCTGGCTTGATGAATTACGGAAAAAAAAAATTTCAGAACTATGCATACCTTTCATTGTTGAAATCCTGACATCTACATTTTGTTTTAAATTTGTGACAAACAACAAATGCACAGATTCCACGTTTGTTTGCAGTGCACGGGAACATCATCAGTTTTATATATAAAATTATTTATTATTTATAATATATATATATATAAAATATATTATATATAATATATATATATATATATATATATATATATATTGTGTGTGTGTGTGTGTGTGTGTGTGTGTGTGTGTGTGTGTGTGTGTGTGTGTGTCTATAAATATAATCAGATAGATAGATAAATGGATAGATAGACATGTAGATAGATAGATAGACAGATAGATAGATAAATAGATAGATAGGTAGATAGATAGATAGATAAATAGATAGATAGATAGATAGATAGATATAATGTAGATTGTCATTTTTATTGTTGTTTAAAGTCCAGCCGACTGCGTAGAGTTGAGCCATATCAGGGCTATAACCGTTTCAAAACATAAAGAACTTCAACAGGAATAAATGAAGGAAAAGATAAGTAAGTACACATATCAATGCATTCGCGCGCACAATCTAAGGAGATGCCCCTGACGTTCATCACTCCGTCCAATTTATCGTACAGGGGATTTTAAAAAAAACACCTGAATACAAATTTAGGCATACTTAACTAAGTACACCAAAACGGGCTTAAATTACCTATAAATTGTTTCCACACATCTCACCTCCCTAAAGCCAAAAATGCACTTTGTACATGTACCCAATTATCAATCCTAAGAAAAAGTAGGTAAGACTTCATCGAACACATACAGGTGAACGGACCAGCAAGGCAGAAGTGATAGGAAGAAATGACAGAAAACAAAGGAACAAGGCATAAACAAAGAGAGTGACAGAAAAGGGGAAATTTCAAGCGCAGAATTTCCAGAAGGTGGGGATACTATTGATACTGAAAGAACCCCCGGCATCCCCACGGGGGAATACATAAATATATACTAAACAGTGTGTGTGTGAGTGTGTGTGTGCGTGCGTGCGTGCGTGCGTGCGTGGTGTGTGTGTGTGTGTGTGTGTGTGTGTGTGTGTGTGTGTGTGTGTGTGTGTAGTTGATTTGCTGTTATGGTGAATGCGGAAGTGTGTGTATCGGAGAACTGAAATGAGGGGATTGGGGACAGTAAATCTTTAGCAGTGCAGAAGATGAAGGAGCAATGAAAATAAATTATTTTACAAAACAGTGTACAAAACATACACAGCCACAAACCACTACAAGAGAGAAAGAGAGGAAAAGAAAGAGAGAAAAGAGAGGAACAGAAAGAGAGAGACGAGAGAGAGAGAGAGAGAGAAAAGAAAGAGAGAGAGGGAAGAGAGAGAGAGAGTGAGACTGGTGGGCAGCAACATGCCGGCATTGGTGTGAACACATTCAGGACAAAAGCCACAGGAGCCACATATTGATGTGTGTTACTTTGAGTTATACTGTCAGACTCAGTGAGTCATAATCATAAAATAGTTTTAAAATGATGCTAAAAAAAAAAAAAAAGGGGGGGGGGGGGGAAACAAGACAGAGAAATTCCATGTTTGTTCACGGTGTTCATCAGTTACAACGAGTCAAACGGGATGATGTAGAAGCATCAGTGATTTCATCATCATCATCATCATCATCATCATCATCATCATCATCATCATCATCATCATCATCACTTCTGCAGTCATGTTTGGTAAGGGGATGGATGGGATGAGGAGATGCATAACTAAATCAGTAAATGTAGACAGGATTCTCATCTCTGGCTTTTGGTAGCAAGCAGCTGTTCCGAGTCTTGACGGTTTCCCATCCAGCTGTTCTTCCAATGTCGACTTCAGCGTTTGTCTCCCTCTCGGGTGTGTTACGCGAGCTAGTTGTTGGAGCCATGGACTCAAGATCTGGTAGCTTGAGTTCAATACCAGCCCGCAACATTGAAAAATAAAAACTGGCCTATGTGCTGCCCATCTTAATGTTTCCGTCATTCTGGTGGTGTCAGTTTAATGTTTGATAGGTCCCTTCTCCCCTTTCCCCGTTTCAAGACATTGCCAGCGCATACGGTTTTTGTGCAGGCTTAGGAAATCTATCAAATAATCGCTGGCAAACTTTGCGTGGAGAGTATAATTATGGAGCTGTCTGGGCGTGGGGAATCGCTCTTGAAGTGACTCCAAAAACTCGGGTGTGTTGAGCAGTGTGTGCTAAGGGGTATTGTGACTGTAAGCAAATCAAGTATGTATCACTTGGCCGTAGTCAGAATTGCCATAAATCTGACAGCCTGTAAGCCATGGCTGTAAAGGGACTGGAGTACCAGTGTAAAAGGCTCCTCATTCGTTCTGCCAACAGAAGGGTGGTTAATGTCTCTCGGACAGCTTTCCTTCGCCACAGGCCTTTGGTGTGTGGTACTGTATGATGAATGAAGCGTGGTGTCTTGTCGAGGTGTTTGTTTAGTACTGTTTAGTACCACATTAACTTGCGTTGTGGCATTAAAGATGGTATCAGAGTTTGTTTAACCCCTTGACCCCGACAGCGTATCCACAAACTGCCAAAAAAGCTTAACCGCAGGAAGCTGGTGGATAGGGTGAGGGAGTCAAAGGGTTTAGTTTTTGCTTTGCTAGAGCATGGTTATACGATTGTGAGGCGTGGATAGTCAACACGCAAAGCCAGAACAAGACTGAGGCATCCAAAATGTGGTTTCTAAGGAGAAAGTTGAGAGTCCATGGACAGCAAAGAAAACGAACGAGACACTCTTGATGTAGGCAGACAGAAGAAGATCATCAATAAGGAAGATAAGGAAAAGACAAGCGACATTTATCGGCCATTTTATGAGGAAAAGGGAATTAGAGCACCTGGTCACAAACAGGAAAGCTGGAGGGAAAGAGAACACCAGGTAGACCCAAGCAGAAAACATTGGACGGATTTGCAGGGTGGCTGAGGATAGAGAGGGTGGAAGATGTGCTTGTATCGACAAGGGATAGATGTATATGGAGGGCCATGATCGCCAACGCCATGCGGCAGGGCACATGCTGATAATGATGAGCATGGTTGACAATGAGGGATGCTGGTGGACAGGCTGCAGGATTCAAAGGGTTAAAGTGTACTCGTCACACTATGACAGTTCCGTTATCATGTGATGCACACAAACCTGCCAGCCTTTTTTATTCTCCTTTTTTTTTTTTTACATGATTCCTTCAACCTGCATAAAGCCCTTTTGCACTGGCAGGGTCTAGAAACGGGAAGAGAAAACAGAACTGTCGAATCATACAATGAAAGTATCAAAAGGATTGTTCAGGTGGAGTTTTTTTATGTCATCGACAGGGATTGAACTCGAAAAGCTGGTTCTTCAGTCAGGGACTGAACTCGGACTAAGCAGGTCTTAAGTCAGGGACTGAACTGGAAAAGCAAGTCTTAAGTCAGGAACGGAACTCGAAACAGCAGGTCTTAAGACAAGGACTGAATTCGGACCAAGCAGGTCTTAAGAGAGGGACTGAACTCGGAATAGCATGTCTTAAGTCAGGGACTGAACTCAGAATAACAGGTCTTATGTCAGGGACAAAACTCAGACTAAGCAGGTCTTATTCAGGGACTGAACTCGAAATAGCAGGTCTTCAGTCAGGGACTGAACTTGGACTTAGCTGGTATGTCAGGGACCTGACGTCGGACAAGCAAATCTTAAGTCAGGGACTGAACTCGGACGAAGCATGTCGTAAGTCAGGGACTGAACTGGAATAGCAGGTCTTAAGTCAGGGACTGAACTCAGAATAACAGGTCTTATGTCAGGGACAAAACTCAGACTAAGAGGTTATTCAGGGACTGAACTCGAATACAGGTCTTCAGTCAGGGACTGAACTTGGACTTAGCTGGTATGTCAGGACTGACGTCGGACAAGCAATCTTAAGTCAGGGACTGAACTCGGACGAAGCATGTCGTAAGTCAGGGACTGAACTGGAATAGCAGGTCTTAAGTCAGGGACGGAACTCAGAACAGCAGGTATTAAGAGGGGGACTGAACTCGGAATATCAGGTCTTACGTCAGGATTGAACTCGGAATAACAGGTCTCAAGTCAGGACAGAACTCGGACTAAGCAGGTCTTAAGCCAGGGACTGAATGGAATAGCAGTCTAAGTCAGGGACGGAACTCGAAACAGCAGATCTTAAGACAGGACTGAATCGGAATAGCGGTCTTAATGTCAGGGACTGAACTCGGACTAAGCAAGTCTTAAGTTAGGGACTGAACTCGAAATAGCAGGTCTCCAGTCAGGGACTTAACGCGGACAAAGCAGGTCTTAAGTCAGGGACTGAACTAGAATAACAGGTCTTAAGTCAGGGACGGAACTCGGAACAGCAGGTGTTAAGAGAGGGACAGAACTCGGATTAAGGCAGGTCTGAAGTCAGGGACTGAACTCAGAATGGCTGGTCTGAAGTCAGGGACTGAACACGGACTAAGCAGGTCGTAAGAGGGGACTGAACTCGGAATAGGGGTGTTAAATCAGGGACAGAACTCGGACTAAGCAGTCTTAATAGGGGACTGAACTCGGAATGCAGTCTTCAGTCAGGACAAATGGCAGGTCTTCAGTCAGGGACAGAACTCGGACTAAGCAGGTCTTAGTCAGGGACAGAACTCGGACTAAGCAGGTCTTAAGTCAGGGACTGAACTCGAAATAGCAGGTCTTCAGTCAGGGACTGAACTGGAATAGCGGGTCTTAAATCAGGGACGGAACTCGAAACAGCAGGTCTTACAACAAGGACTGAACTCCGACTAAGCAGGTCTTAAGAGGGGGACTGAACACGGAATAGCAGGTCTTAGTCAGGGACTGAACTCAGAGTAGCAGGTCTTAAGTCAGGGACTAACTCAGAGTAGCAGGTCTTAAGTCAGGGACTGAACTCAGAATAGCAGATCTTAAGTCAGGGGCAGAACTCGGACTAACAGGTCTTAAGTCAGGGACTGAACTCAGAATAACAGGTCTTAAGTCAGGGGCAGAACTCGGACTAACCAAGTCTTAAGTCAGGGACTGAACTCGAAATAGCAGGTCTTCAGTCAGGGATTGAAGTTGGTTTAAGCCAGGGACTGAACTCGGAATAATAGGTCTTAATAGAGGGAGTGAACTCGGAATAACAGATCTTAAGTCAGGGACTGAACGTGGGATAACAGGTCTTAAGTCAGGAAATGAACTCGAAATAGCAGGTCTTAATTCAGGGACTTAACTCGGAACAGCAGGTCTTAAGCCAGGGACTGAACCAGTAATAGCAGGTCTTAAGTCAGGGACTGAACTAGGAACAGCAGGTCTGAAGTCAGGGACTGAACTCGGAATAGGTCCTTAGTCTAGACTTTCCGTTTTCTGTGTCAGTATTCGGTGCCCAGGACACATGGAGTGTTTTTTTGTTTTGTTTTGTTTTTGTTTTTTGTTTTTTACATTAAAACCTACCTGTTCTTATGTATGTTTTCAGCACCACGAGTACACATATATATTTCAGTCATAAAAGTATTGTCTTTTGTGTGACAATGATGGATACCACTGGCACACATACGTTTAAAGGGTCGTCTGATCTGTATCAGAGTGTTCAGTGCCACAGGCCCATGCAGCGTACGGTCGTCCCCCACACGGTTTGCCACCGTACGGTCAGGCGCCTGTGGACTATGGACAGGGTCCCCATGGCCCGCCTCCCTACAATCCCGTGTTCCCTGTAGGCTATGGTTATCCCCCCTTGGGTTACCCGCCTTATGGAAAACAGGTCTACTACCCGCCTTCGGTACTCGTTCCAGAGATGCCGGTGAGTCTTTGTCTTGTCTGTCGCTCTTGTCTTTATATAAAAAAGAGATTATTTTATACCTGCTGAAGTGTGTGTGTGTGTGTGTGTGTGTGTTGTGTGTGTGTGTGTGTGTGTGTGTGTGTGTGTGTGTGTATGTGTGTGTGTGTGTGTGTGTGTGTGAGTGTGTGTGTGTGTGGTTGTTGGTCATTAGTTTAATGTCTATTCTCTGAAATGATTTTTAGAAAAAAAAGTGTGTGTGTGTGTGTGTGTATACGTGTGCGGGTATGTATGTATGTATGTATGTATGTGTGTTTGTGTGTGTGTGGAGAGAGAGAGAGAGAGAGAGGAGAGAGAGGAGAGAGAGAGGAGAAGACAAGAAAGCTTACATTTGACCTTACAAAACGGCCATGTGTGTCATCGCTTCACCATTGATACAACTGACCCATTGTTTACTGATGACATACAAGCGTATCGTACAGACATCATTGGCGAGGATGTCACAGTGTTGAGAAACAACAGTGCAACAGTGTTGTTTACTGACAACGTTATTCTGTGTTGCATTCGAACATTGACCGACAACACAGCATGTACCCTCATGTAATATTAAGATAACAACCATACCACGCTGATGACATGACCAACCGTTCAGTCTTTGACATAACTCATGATGCCAATGGAGTGACTTGCTGTGTCCACAGACCTACCGGCCACCGCCTGGAGGCACTTTGCTGATAGAGGGAGGTTTTGACGCCGGGGCTCACTTCTCAGGGGGTGGCAAACCCACCGTCGGTGTAAGTAGTCTTCTTTCTCTGGCGAACGGCCTGGATCAGTTTCAGTCTGTCCCAGTTTTTTTTTTTTTTAATTATTTTTATTTTTGGTGTGTGTGTGTGTGTGTGTGTGTGTGTGTGTGTGTGTGGTGTGTGTGTGTGTGTGTGTGTGTGTGTGTGTGTGTGTGGCGTGGCGTTGCTAGGATAATTCATTTTGAGTTAGCATTACGCGAAAGGTTATGTGACGGAAAGACCTGAATGACATGGAATATGCCATGAGTCTACCATTAAATCCAGCACGTTTGTAACATTTTAGGGGTTCTCCCTTACTGATGAATTGTATGATCAATTTGTTTGGCGTTTCTGTTTTTCTTCGTTTTTTTCCTTTGTGTGTATGTATTGTGTGGCCTTTTTTTTGCCTTTGTCACAAATTTATTTATGAAAACCAGGGATTCTGTTTATTTGTTGTTGCCCTTGTGTCCTTTGTTGTTTATCAATGTGTGTTGATTTTACTGTGGAATCTTTGCCTTCAGAGACTCTTTTGTTACCATGGAATTGTGAGGTGCCCTGGTGCATGCTACACACAGGAATTAGTTGACTGTCTCATCACAAACACTTACATCCAAACTTCCTCTGGTGCATTCTACACCAAGGATCACGGTTTTTGTCTTATCAAAACGACTAAGACCTAGACCATCTGTGGTGCATGATTTATTATCTCCTAAAAACACTAACATCCGGATCATCTGTGGCATATGATTTATTATCACCTCCAAAACACTAACACCCAGATCATCTGTGGCGCAAGATTTATTATCACCTCAAAAACACTAACACCCAGACCATCTGTCTGCATGTGTTACACAGGATCATGATTTATTATCTCCTCATAAACACTATAACCGAGACCTTTGTGGCGCATGATGTTACATAGCATCATGATTTATTATCTCCTCAAAAACACTAACACCCAGACCATCTGTGGTACATGATATTACCAGTACACAAAATCATGATTTATTATCTCAAAAACACAAAACACTCAGACCATCTGTGGTGCATAATATACACAGGATCATGATTATCTCCTCAAAACACTAGCACCCAGACCATCTGTGTTGCATGATGTACACAGGATCATGATTTATTGTCTTCTCAAAAACACTAGCACCCAGACCATCTGTAGCGCAAGATTTATGATCACCTCAAAAACACTAACACCCAGACCATCTGTGTGGTACATGGTATTACCAGTACACAAAATCATGATTTATTATCTCCTCAAAAACACAAACACCCAGAACATATGTGGTGCATAATATACACAGGATCATGATTAATTATCTCCTCAAAAACACTAACACCCAGACCATCTGTGCTGCATGGTGTACACTGGATCATGATTTATTACCTCCTCTAAACACTAACGCCCAGATCATCTGTGGCGCATGATTTATTATCACCTCAAAAACACTAACACCCTGACCATCTGTGGTGCATGTGTACATAGGATCTCGCTTTAGTGTCTCCTCAAATCGACTCACACCCAGATCACTCTTCAGGAACTGGTGGAAGTGGGAGGGGGTGGAAAACATCCCTGTTCCACGGGTAACCAAAAGTGGGACATCTTACGTCGTAGGTGGGCGTTTTACCACTAGGCCACCACGGCTCCATGGCTCAGAACTATGGCACGGTTAGCGTTACACTTCCCTTCGCTTCGGCCATTATCAGGGAGCATTTTATAAACAAAAATACTTTTCTTCTTCTCTGTTAACAGTGTGTGTATGTGCGGGGGCAAGGAATGGTGTTGGTGATCAGTATAAGTTGTGTGTGATGTATTAAAACTGAAAGAAAAGCACAGTGGGTTTTGTTTTCACAGTCTACTAGTGGACGAATCACTCGACACGTTTCTCCGTTGGGTGTGTGTGTGTGTGTGTGTGGTGTGTGTGTGTGTGTTGTGTGTGTGTGTGGTGCGTGGTGCTGGTGTGTCGTGGTGTGTGTGTGTGTGCGCGCGCGCGCGCGCGTGTGTGTGTAATGCATACATGTGTGAAAGGGAGTGTATGTGTTGTTTTTTTAATTCTGCAATTGTTTGTGTCAACTGTCCTCCATCATCATCATCATCATCAGGTGCCCTGCGCATGGCGTTGGCGACCATGGACTTCCAACCATCTCTATCTCTCGTTGCCCCTAGCATCTCCCCCACCCTCCTCGTCCTCAGCCACCCTGCAAGTCCGTCCAGCATTCTCTCCCTGTTCTCCATACCAAAGTTTATAATAGGAACCAGAAAAAACTGCGAAAAAAAGAATAAAAACGAGTACTTAATACAACCAGACAACACGGGCACAAATTTTTGGCCAACTGGCCTTTGTCAAGCGTAAGATCACAAACAAACAAACACACCAGATATAAAAAATCAGGAGAAAAAGACTGAAAATTGTCTGCTGCTCCGTCTAAATTTGTATCTGGGTGTTTGTTTGTGATCTTACGTTGACAAAGGCCAGTTGGCCGAAAATTTGCGCCTGTCTTGTTTGGTTGTATTAAATACGCAATCTTATTCTTTTTTCGTGTTTTTTTTTTTTGTTGTTGTCTGGTTCCTGTTTGCTTGAACGTGGGCAGTCACGCTTGTTTTGAAGTTTATAATGGTTGCGATGTTTCAGCCACCACAGAAGGCTGGCAGCCCAGTGTGCTGATGTTCAAGACTGAAGGAGATTAAGGACCAGCAGAACAGACAAAACTATCAATCAACAGGTGAGTGTCTTCCTCTTTTGTGGTTCCTGGCAGTGCTGTCTCGGATGTTTGTGAGAATGTTGTCTGACCCTTCAGTGCAGGCACTGTGTTCCTGCACAGTCTGCGCACTCCGTCTTCGGTGGGTGGTGAAAGGCAACCACCATCATTACTATTGCATTACATATGTATGCGCTGTTTTGTTCCTTTCTTTGATTGTTTATTTGTTTACTTATAAAAAAAAATGCTTAACTTAAGTTTTGGCAAAGACAGCAATGTTGTTGCTGTAGGTTCTTCTATGTGTGCTAAATGCATGTCAGTGTCACCACAACAGGCAATCTAATATAGCATAATGGCAAGTCAGTGTCACCATAACAGGCAAGTCAGTATGGGCATAATGGGTAAGTCAGTGTCACCATAACAGGCAAACTAGTATAAGCATAACAGGCAAGTCAGTATAAGCATAACTGGCAAGTCAGTATAAGCATAACTGGCAAGTGAGTGTCACCATAACAGGCAAGTAAGTATGGGCATAATGGGTAAGTCAGTGTCACCATAACAGGCAAGCTGGTACAAGCATAACAGGCAAGTCAGTATAAGCATAACTGGCAAGTCAGTATAAGCATAACTGGCAAGTGAGTGTCACCATAACAGGCAAGTAAGTATGGGCATAATGGGTAAGTCAGTGTCACCATAACAGGCAAGCTAGTATAAGCATAACAGGCAAGTCAGTATAAGCATAATGAGTAAGTCAGTGTCACCATTACAGGCAAGCTAGTATAAGCATAACAGGCAAGCCAGTATAAGCATAATGAGTAAGTCAGTGTCACCATAACAGGCAAGCTAATATAAGCATAACAGGCAAGCCAGTATAGGCATAATAGGCAAGTCAGTGTCACCATAACAGGCAAGCCAGTATAAGCATAATGGGCAAGTCAGTGTCACCACAACAGGCAAGCCAGTATAAGCATAATGAGTAAGTCAGTGTCACCATAACAGGCAAGCCAGTATAAGCATAATAGGCAAGTCAGTGTCACCACAACAGGCAAGCCAGTATAAGCATAATGAGTAAGTCAGTGTCACCACAACAGGCAAGCCAGTATAAGCATAATGAGTAAGTCAGTGTCACCATAACAGGCAAGCCAGTAATATAGCAATCTAATAAGGCAAGAGTCAGAAGTCATCACCATAACAGGCAAGCCAGTATAGGCATAATAGGCAAGTCAGTGTCACCATAACAGGCAAGCCAGTATAAGCATAATAGGCAAGTCAGTGTCACCATAACAGGCAAGCCAGTATAAGCATAATAGGCAAGTCAGTGTCACCATAACAGGCAAGCCAGTATAAGCATAATAGGCAAGTCAGTGTCACCATAACAGGCAAGCCAGTATAAGCATAATAGGCAAGTCAGTGTCACCATAACAGGCAAGCCAGTATAAGCATAATAGGCAAGTCAGTGTCACCATAACAGGCAAGCCAGTATAAGCATAATAGGCAAGTCAGTGTCACCATAACAGGCAAGCCAGTATAGCATAATAGGCAAGTCAGTGTCACCATAACAGGCAAGCCAGTATAAGCATAATTGGCAAGTCGGTGTCACCACATATTTCTTTATGTTTCAATGCGTAGTGCATTGTTGATTATGTTTCAATGCGTAGTGCATTGTTGATTAATATTTCAATGCGTGGTGCATTAGATTGATTTATATTTTAATGTGGTAGGTGTGCATTGTTGGATTGTTTAATGTGTAGTGCATTGTTGATTATGTTTCAATGCGTAGTGCATTGTTGATTATATATTAATGTGTAGTGCATTGTTGATTGTTTTAATGTGTAGTGCATTGTTGATTATGTTTCAATGTCGTGTGCATGTGTTATTAGTTATTTTAATGTGTAGTGCATTGTTATTTATTTCAATGCGTGTGCATTGTGGATTGTTTTTAATGTGTAGTGCATTGTTATGTTTTAATGTGTAGTGCATTGTTTGTTTAATGGATGCTGTTATGTTTTAATGTGTAGTGCATTGTTATGTTTTAATGTGTAGTGCAGTTATAATGTATGCATGTTATGTTTTAATGTGTAGTGCATGTGTTAAAGTTTTTAATGTTTAAGGAGTGCATTGTTGATTATGTTATTAATGTGTAGTGCATTGTTATGTTTTAATGGTAGTGCATTGTTATGTTTTAATGTGTGCATTGTTATGTTTTAATGTGTAGTGCATTGTTATGTTTTAATGTGTAGTGCATTGTTATGTTTTAATGTGTAGTGCATTGTTATGTTTTAATGTGTAGTGCATTGTTATGTTTTAATGGTAGTGCATTGTTTGTTTTAATGTGTAGTGCATTGTTATGTTTTAATGGTAGTGCATTGTTATGTTTTAATGTGTAGTGCATGTTAGTTTAATGTTCATTTGTATGTTATGTGCATTGTTTATGTTTTAATGGTAGTGCATTGTTATGTTTTAATGGTAGTGCATTGTTATGTTTAATGTGTAGTGCATTGTTATGTTTTATAATGTTGTAGTGCTTTGTATGTTTTAATGTTGCATTGTCATGTTGTGTTAATGTGTAGTGCAATTGTTTTATGTTTTAATGTGTAGTGCATTTGATTATGTTTTAATGTTGATGTGCATTGTTGATATGTTTTAATGTGTAAGTAGCATTGTTGATATGTTTAATGGTAGTGCATTGTTGATAGTTTAATGCGTAGATGCATGTTGATTGTTTTAATGCGTAGTGCATTGTTATTGTTTTAATGCGTAGTGCATTGTTGATATGTTTTAATGCTGTAGTGCATTGTTGTTATGTTTTAATGCGTAGTGCATTGTTGATTATGTTTTAATGCTAGTGCATTGTTGATTAGTTTAATGGTAGCATGATGTAGTTTTAATGCGTATGCATTTGATGATTGTTTGAATGCGTAGTGCATTGTTGATATGTTTTAATGCGTATGCATTGTTGATTATGTTTAATGCGTAGTGCATTGTGTTTGTTTTAATGTGTGCATTGTTTATGTTTAATGCGTAGTGCATGTTGATATGTTTGAATGCGTAGTGCATTGTGATATGTGTTTGAATGCGTAGTGCATTGTTGATAATGTTTGAATGCGTAGTGCATTGTTGATAATGTTTGAATGCGTAGTGCATTGCTGATTGTGTTTGAATGCGTAGTGCATTGTTGATAATGTTTGAATGCGTAGTGCATTGTTGATAATGTTTGAATGCGTAGTGCACTGTTGATAATGTTTGAATGCGTAGTGCATTGTTGATAATGTTTGAATGCAGTGCATTGTTGATAATGTTTGAATGCGTAGTGCATTGTTGATAATGTTTGAATGTAGTGCATTGCTGATATGTTTGAATGCGTAGTGCATTGTTGATTGTTTTAATGCGTAGTGCATTGTTGATATATGTTTTAATTAATGTATAGTGCATTGTTGATTTGTTTAATGTGTAGCATTGTTGTGTTTAATGGTATGTATTGTTATGTTTTGAATGCGTAATGCATTGTTGATTATGTTTGAATAGCGTATAGCATGTTGATTGTGTTTAATGTCGTGGTGCATTGTTGATTATGTTTTAAATGCGTAGTGCGTTGTTGATTATGTTTTAATGTGTTGTGCATGTGTTTGATTATCTTTAAATGCGTAGTGCATTGTTGATTATGTTTTAATGCGTAGTGCATTGTTGATAATGTTTTAATGTGTTGTGCATTGTTGATTATCTTTAAATGCGTAGTGCGTCGTTGATTTAATGCGTATGCATTGTTGATTATATTTTGATGTGTATTGCTTTGTTGATTATGTTTTGATGCATATTTCTTTGTTATGTTCTAATGCGTATTGCATTGTTGATGTTTTAATGCGTTTCGCATCGTTCCTTATATTTTGATGCTTAGTGCATTGTTAATTATATGTTGATACGTGGTGCATTGTTGAGCACTGGCGAGTTGTGAAAAACATGGCCCAGAGGAACCACACATGCACTCGTGTGTCGGTAAATATGGACTGGTTGGCAGTGGGCAGATCGTCGTGATCTTTAATTCACTGATGGTTGCCCATTGTGTAGTCACAATGTATGTGGAAACAAAAACGGATCAACAAGTGTTTCCGACTGTTTATGAATCACCTATATTCACTACCATCATAAGGCATAGCACATTTCATCTCTCTCGATAGGATAAATTAAAACTTATAACGGGCATGGACCATTTCAGTGTTAAAATTGCAAAAAGAAGAATGTAAAAAATGCAGTGCCAGAGAGAATGAGGGCAGACAGTATCGGCCACTGTCTGTGCAAATGACTCACCTGTTAGCGTCACTGGGTTCAGTGTTGGCCGCTGTACTATTTGACAACCGCCACCCCCTCTAAACCGCTGTGTCTTGACTTTTGTGGACAACTGTTTTGAATATTTAGGCCACTGATGTTGGTTATGTTCTTGATGTATGAGATTGGAGCTTTGCCTTACTTCCTTTTTGCCTCTGGTTTTCCATGGAAAATGGTTGCCATGAGGTGTATGTTCTTGCTACCGTGACAGATGACCAATGTGTTTTTAGTCTTCTTTTGTTGATGTCTGCTAGTAGATTTCTGATGGCATCAAGCTCCCCCAGACACTTTCTTTAGTTCTTCTATCTGTCCATTTGGCATGTAGTAGTCTCATACAAATGACTATGGGCAGTTTATTCTCGATCTGAGATTTCTTGAAATGGGTTATCTCAGTTCGCAGTGTTCATCTACAGTGTTCATGATTTTTTTAAAGGTATGAACAAATACATATAGTTTTCGTCTTTTTCCTTCCAGGTAATTCAGTTCAGCTGCCTCACGCCAGCCTGTCAGTGCCCATCTTTACTATCTGAACCTGTGGGCGACAGCCGTATTATTCTGTGTACCACCTGTGTGAATGTTCTTGATTATACATTCAGCTTCTTGGCTGAACAATCAGTGAGGTGTATGTATGTACTTGTTGTATGAATGTGAATGCATTAACATGGTAGCTTGTTGTCATGTGTTATGTTTGTGTGTGTGTGTGATGAAAAAGCGACATGATCAGAAACAAATAGGGCAACAGCACGTGTAACCGTTATCAGTAATAAACGCACGCACATACATATATTACCATGTTTTGTACTTGTCAACATCTCTGCGTACAGAGATGGGATATATACAAATCCCGTGATTACAACAAATGCAGTTGTTTTCTTGAACAAAATATATACAGGACAGCCAAACGAACAATTGTATTATAAAAGGCAAGTGCATTCTGGATTTAACCAAAACACAACAGTTTAGATATAAAGATTGCCGTTTGTCCATCATTGAAAATAGCGCAAAACAGTAATGGAGACGAAGGACCGCAATTGGAATGTTTATTAATTGAGTTTCCCTATTCTTAAAATGATTTCACAGTTAACCTGCAAAGATATGTATAAGAGCTATATAATACTGCAGGAACAATTCTCTTCTTCAGTGTGCATTGCTGACCAATAAAACAGAACAGCTATCAGCTACAGCTGTTCTTTAGGAAGTACTCGTGTCTGTCCCTCAATATCACATTTAGGATTGGTGGAGGTAAAGCAATGTAAATGTGTGGGCATCAATCTCTACATGCTGATTCTTCAATTGTGAGGTCTGTACTGTCCCAGTCTCTGTGAAGCTAACGGTAATGGGACGACCTTGACTTGTTTCATCACCCTTTTATAAAACAAGGGAGATCAGATTCATATTACTCAGGAGGGATGTGTGTTACAAAGAATGTGTGCCAAGGTGATATGGCTGGAGCTTTATAATAATTTTGGGCAAAGCCGCGGACTGTTAAGAGAGTCGCAAAACGACAAGTTTGGAAGGTAAAGTCCCAAAGTCAACGTCACACGAACAAAACGAGAGGGGCCTAAAATCAGCACGTTTTGAGGAAGGTGCATGAAAAGCCTTTTCTCAGAAACTCATGACTGTTTAAAAAAAAAATTTTTTCACCGTTGTGACAGTTTACTATTGTCTTCGATGCACGTCAGATTTTATACAACTGAAGCTTCCTCAAGTTCAGAGTCACTGAAAACAAAGGGTCTACATTTTTTTAAAGTTCATACAAGATGGGAGATTGTGAGAATAGCTTGACCATCTTTTATCGTTTCCTTTTACTGTTGTCTTCCTCAAATGTGTCTGTGTCTGGTTTACTCAAAGTTTGTTTGACACTTATAGTATCATACTCTATGTAACAATTAATGAACGAAACCACTGAATATGTTTTCAGAATACACGGAGAACAGTAATCAGATAACCTGTCACCACCTGCTTTACATTGTGGCTTTTGATTTTTTAACAACACACATCAGTTTTCTTAACAACACACATTGTGGCTTTAGTTTTCTTAACAACACACATTGTGGCTTTAGTTTTCTTAACAACACACATTGTGGCTTTACTTAGTTTACAACACACATTATGGCTCTAGTTTTCTTACAACACAAATTTGCTTTAGTTTTCTTAACAACACACATTGTGGCTTTAGTTTTCTTGACAAACACATTGTGGCTTTGACTAAGTTTACAACACACATTATGGCTCTAGTTTTCTTGACAACACAAATTGTGACTTTAGTTTTCTTGACAACACAATTGTGGCTTTAGTTTTCTTAACAACACACATTGTGGCTTTAGTTTTCTTAAACACACATTATGGACTTTAAAAATTTTTCTTTAACAACACAAAATTGTGGCTTTAGTTTTCTTATCAACACCATCATGGCTTTAGTTTTCTTGCAACAACATTGTGCTTTAGTTTTCTTAATAACACACATTGTAGCTTTAATTTTCTTAACAACACACATCATGGCTTTAGTTTTCTTATCAACACACATCGTGGCTTTAGTTTTCTTATTCACAAAAAGTGTGGCTTTAGTTTTCTTAACAACACACATTGTGGCTTTAATTTTCTTAAACACACATTAAGGCTTTAGTTTTCTTAACAACACAAAGTGTGGCTTTAGTTTTCTTATCAACACACATTGTGGCTTTAGTTTTCTTATCAACACACATTGTGGCTTTAGTTTTCTTATCAACACAAACTGTGGCTTTAGTTTTCTTATCAACACACATTGTGGCTTTAGTTTTCTTATCAACACACATCATGGTTTTCTTTCTGGCCCGCTTCTCTGCAAAGGTATCTCAAGCAACAGTGTGTTATCATTTCCTGTTTATAATCAAACTGTGTAAATGCTATCCAGCATCCACAGATGTTTAGCGTACAACGATTATTAACATTACTGTAACTTTAACAAGTGCTCCAGTTTAACACAATTCATATACTTGTAGACACAGCAATGTCTGATGAGATGATATGTAAAATGTCTGATGAGGTTATGTAGTGCTTCAGCTTAACAGAATTCATAATACTTGTAGACACAGCAATGTCTGATGAGATATGTACAGTGTCTGGTGAGGTTATGTAGTGCTCCAGTTTAATAGAATCCATAATACTTGTAGACACAGCAATGTCTGATGAGATATGTACAACGTCTGATGAGGTTATGTAGTGCTCCAATTTAATAGAATCCATAATACTTGTAGACACAGCAATGTCTGATGAGATATGTACAACGTCTGGTGAGGTTATGTACTGCTCCAGTTATAATACTTGTAGACACAGCAAAGTCTGATGAGATGATATGTACAATATCTGATGAGATTATATGTACAATGTCTGGTGAGGTTATGTAGTGCTCCAGTTTAACAGAATTCATAATATTTGTAGACACAGCAATGTCTGATGAGATTATATGTACATTGTCTGATGAGGTTATGTAGTGCTTCAGCTTAACAGAATTCATAATACTTGTAGACACAGCAATGTTTGATGAGATATGTACAACGTCTGGTGAGGTTATATAGTGCTCCAGTTTAACAGAATTCATAATACTTGTAGACACAGCAATGTTTGATGAGATATGTACAATGTCTGATGAGGTTATATAGTGCTCCAGTTTAACAGAATTCATAATACTTGTAGACACAGCAATGTTTGATGAGATTATAATTATGTACAATGTCTGATGAGGTTATGTACTATACACGAATTTCTCATTGGCGAATAGAAAGAATACAGTAAAGAGTGGATCATAATACATGAATTATGACATGGCACCCTAAGCTTGTTACGGGACAGCAACCGTAAACACACACACACACACACACACACACACACACACACACACACACGAGTCAAGCCATACTAACATTCCCCCTGTTTTGAAAATCCAACACACACACACACACATACACACACACACACACACACACACACACACACACACACACACACACACACCACACACACACACAAGGGCAAGGGATATAATCTATGAGACAGATAACTAGTCGCTTTTCTCAAATTCAAAATTGAAATATTCAATCATCATTGTCATATCATCTCAATTATCAAAACTTCCCCCCATCCCTTTCATTCAATTTTTTATTTTTTATTTTTATCTTTTGCGATATTTGCTATTATAACATGATTAAATTTTGTCCTAAAATCACTTTAGAAATAGACATTGAAATCAACAGACCACACACACAATCACTCCATACACAGTCCACACACAGATAACAACTCCAATACACACTACCAAGATAATCACCACAGCTCACACACAACAATCATTCCATACACAGCTCACACACACACACAACATCCATACAACTACACACTCACACACACACTATACACACCACACACACACAACACAATCACTCCATACACAGCTCACACACGACACACACACAATCAACTCCACACACACTCACTACACAGTACACACACACACATCACATCCCATACACAGCTCACACACAGACACACACAATCACTCCATACACAGCTCACAGACACACACAATCACTCCATACACAGCTCACACACAATCACTCCACACACTCACACACACCAACACACACCACACCACAATCACTACATACACAGCTCACACACACACGCACACATATAATCACTCCATACACAACTCTCACACACACACACAATCACTCCATACACAACTCACACACACACACACATAATCACTCCATACACAACTCACACACACACACAATCACTCCATACACAATCACTCCATACATAGCTCACACACACACACACACGAACTCCTGATGTTCCTCATGAAAATGTTTTTGAAGGACTGAAAAAAAAATGTAGTGCTGTAGCGTGGAGGCGCTTTATCTTTGGACAGCGGCCAAAGTTTACTGAAAAACATCTGTCGTGACAAGACACAAATACAATCCACTACAATACAACACAACACAGTACGATACAACACGACAAAATATAGTACAGCGACACGATATATAGCACAACATGACAGCATACAGGACAACACGACAATACAGTACAACATAAAAACAAAAACACGACACAACTCAACCCAGTAAAACCCAGTATATATAGAGCACAATGTAAACAGGAAAAATGAATAGGATTTAAATCTGGTTCCCCGCGTTGTACAGATATTTGATTCTCGATCGCTGTCATGTGAGTTTGTCATGATTTGTACAGATGGGTGTTTGTTGTTGTTGTTGTTTCAGCTGTTGTTGACGGCCAACATGATATGTAGGCTTATATATCTGTAACTAATTTTTATGTTTGAAATCACTTTTGTGTATGTATGAATGTATGTGTGTGTGTGAGGGCATGTGCGTATATGCATGTATTTACCGTTTATTTTCATCTCTTACCTGTTTAGTTTTCTACATACTCCTTTATTTTGTATTTCTTTATTCACCTACTTACTTACTTCTTTATTCACTTACTTACTTCTTTATTCACTTACTTACTCACTTACTTACTTACCTATCTATGATTAAGAAGATATTGTCTCCACCTATTTGATAGCTGAGCATTTGGGCATTGACTGGGGGTGAGGTGCTGTCATGTGAGACGAGTTTATACAGGATAGCTAGTTGTGATTCAGACTTTGAATTATTCATTTATTTTATTTTATATTTAGTTTCCCTTTTTGAAGTTGAGATACACAGATACACGTGTCATTTACATGTAACCAAGATTATTCCGGTGGTAGGCTGACAAAATACCAGTATAAAACATAGACTTGGTAAAACAGTCCAGGTAGGGCCAAAGGACCTGGCAAGTTCATGGGTTTATATGCAGGCTTAAGGCTTGTGCCATGATCACCATACACATGGCACCTGTGACGTTAGTGCATATGGAAATCGTTCCGAGCGCAGAGACGTCATCGTGAGAAACTGAAACGTAACAAATACTTTTCAATTTTGTATTCGAATGTTTATTTGACCTTTTGACCCCTGCACCCTGTCCACCAGCATCCTGCATTGACAACCATGCTAGCAAAACAAAAACTTAACCCTTTGATTCCCTAACCCTACCCATCAACTTCTTGTATAGGAGGCGGCTGGTGGATGGGTGAGTGAATCAAAAGTTTAAGTTTTTGCACTTGATGGATAGGATGTGGGAGTCAAGTGTAATGCAATTAATGCATTTAACTTTCGTGTTTGTAGGCTTACGTATCTGTAACTAATGCATTTGGCTTCTATGTTTGAATGTGTATATATGTGTAATTGATGTTTTGTATTTTTGAATGTGTATATGATGTGTAATGATTTTGATGTTGAATGTTATATTGTGAATGATGTTTGTATGTTGAATGTGTATATATGTGTAATTGATGTTTTGTATGTTTGAATGTGTATATATGTGTAATTGATGTTTTGTATTTTTGAATGTGTATAATGTGTAATGATGTTTTGTATTTTTGAATGTGTATATATGTGTATTGATGTTTTCGTTGTTGTTGTTGTTTTTGTACGCTTATGTTATTTTGTGTAATTAATGCAGTTCATTTTTATGTTCATAATCTTATGTATGTTTTAACTGATCCTTTTCTCTTTTATGTTTGCTCGCTTATACGTAACTGATGCTTTTTTCTTTTATGTTTTTGTGCTTAAATGCGTGTAATTGATGTTTTTTCTTTTATCTTCGTATGTATATGTATGTGTGATTAATACTTTTCTCTTTTATGTTTTTTGCTTATAGTTATAGTGTGTAATTGATGCTTTTCTCTTTGTTTGTATGCTTATAGTGTGTAATTGATGCTTTTCTCTTTGTTTGTATGCTTATAGTGTGTAATTGATGCTTTTCTCTTTGTTTGTATGCTTATAGTGTGTAATTGATGCTTTTCTCTTTATGTTTGTATGCTTATAGTGTGTAATTGATGCTTTTCTCTTTGTTTGTATGCTTATAGTGTGTAATTGATGCTTTTCTCTTTGTTTGTATGCTTATAGTGTGTAATTGATGCTTTTCTCTTTATGTTTGTATGCTTATAGTGTGTAATTGATGCTTTTCTCTTTATGTTTGTATGGTTATAGTGTGTAATTGATGCTTTTCTCTTTATGTTTGTATGCTTATAGTGTGTAATTGATGCTTTTCTCTTTGTTTGTATGGTTATAGTGTGTAATTGATGCTTTTCTTTCTTGTGTTTGTATGGTTATAGTGTGTAATTGATGCTTTTCTTTCTTGTGTTTGTATGGTTATAGTGTGTAATTGATGCTTTTCTTTCTTGTGTTTGTATGCTTATAGTGTGTAACTGATGCTTTTCTTTCTTGTGTTTGTATGGTTATACACGTGTAATTGATGCTTTTCTGTTTTATGTTTGTATGCTTGTAGTGTGTATTTGATGTTTTTCTCTTTTATGTTTGTACGCTTACACATGTGTAAATCATACTTTTCTCTTTTATGTTTGTATGCTTATACGTTCGGAATTGATGCTTTCGCCTTTGTGTGTTCATATATTATACGTGTCAACTTGCAAGGACTTGCTGAAAGATAGGTCCAGTGGGATTTAATGCCACTATCCTTTAGTGATGCGCTTTTTAAGTTTCAGGTTTCTCTAATTCGCTCATTTGTTCATTCACAAACACGATATTTCATTTTTTTTTTATAAATATGCATATAATGGAATGCGTCTAATGGTACTTTGTGACGACACTTTGATATTTGAACAAGAATCAGACATATTTGCTAGTACTTTGTGACGACATTTTGGTATTTGAACAAAAATCAGACACATTTGCCAGTACTTTGTGACGACACACTGGAATCTAAACCAAAATCAGACGTATTAGCCAGTACTTTGTTACTACACACTGGGATCTAAACAAGAATCAGACACATTTGCCAGTACTCTATGACAACTCGGTATCTGAACAAGAATAAGACATTTTGCCAGTATTTTGTGAAGACACATTGGTATATAAACAAGAATCAAACATTTGCCAGTACTTCGCTACGACACACTGGTATCTAAAACAAGATTCAAATTTATTTGTCAGTACTTTGTGATGACACACTGATATCTAAACAAAAATCAGACATATCTGCCAGTACTTTGTGATGACACACTGGTATATAAACAAAAATCAGACATATCTGTCAGTACTTTGTGATGACACACTGGTATTAACAAAAATCAGACATCTGTCAGTACTTTGTGATGACACACTGGTACCTAAATAAGAATCAGACATATCTGTCAGTACTTTGTGATGACACACTGGTATCTAAACAAGAATCAGACACATTTGTCAGTACTTTGTGATGACACACTGGTATCTAAACAAAAATCAGACATATCTGTCAGTACTTTGTGATGACACACTGGTATATAAACAAAAATCAGACATATCTGTCAGTACTTTGTGATGACACACACTGGTATCTAAACAAAAATCAGACATATCTGTCAGTACTTTGTGATGACACACTGGTATCTAAACAAAAATCAGACATATCTGTCAGTACTTTGTGATGACACACTGGTATATAAACAAAAATCAGACATATCTGTCAGTACTTTGTGATGACACACTGGTATCTAAACAAGAATCAGACATATCTGTCAGTACTTTGTGATGACACACTGGTATCTAAACAAGAATCAGACATATCTGTCAGTACTTTGTGATGACACACTGGTATCTAAACACGAATCAGACATATCTGTCAGTACTTTGTGATGACACACTGATATCTAAACAAGAATCAGATATATCTGTCAGTACTTTGTGATGACACACTGGTATCTAAACAAGAATCAGACATATCTGTCAGTACTTTGTGATGACACACTGATATCTAAACAAGAATCAGACATATCTGTCAGTACTTTGTGATGACACACTGGTATCTAAACACGAATCAGACATCTGTCAGTACTTTGTGATGACACACTGATATCTAAACAAGAATCAGACATATCTGTCAGTACTTTGTGATGACACACTGATATCTAAACAAGAATCAGACATATCTGTCAGTACTTTGTGATGACACACTGGTATCTAAACAAGAATCAGACATATCTGTCAGTACTTTGTGATGACACACTGATATCTAAACAAGAATCAGACATATCTGTCAGTACTTTGTGATGACACACTGGTATCTAAACACGAATCAGACATCTGTCAGTACTTTGTGATGACACACTGATATCTAAACAAGAATCAGACATATCTGTCAGTACTTTGTGATGACACACTGGTATATAAACAAAAATCAGACATATCTGTCAGTACTTTGTGATGACACACTGGTATTAACAAAAATCAGACATCTGTCAGTACTTTGTGATGACACACTGGTACCTAAATAAGAATCAGACATATCTGTCAGTACTTTGTGATGACACACTGGTATCTAAACAAGAATCAGACACATTTGTCAGTACTTTGTGATGACACACTGGTATCTAAACAAAAATCAGACATATCTGTCAGTACTTTGTGATGACACACTGGTATATAAACAAAAATCAGACATATCTGTCAGTACTTTGTGATGACACACTGGTATCTAAACAAAAATCAGACATATCTGTCAGTACTTTGTGATGACACACTGGTATCTAAACAAAAATCAGACATATCTGTCAGTACTTTGTGATGACACACTGGTATATAAACAAAAATCAGACATATCTGTCAGTACTTTGTGATGACACACTGGTATCTAAACAAGAATCAGACATATCTGTCAGTACTTTGTGATGACACACTGGTATCTAAACAAGAATCAGACATATCTGTCAGTACTTTGTGATGACACACTGGTATCTAAACACGAATCAGACATATCTGTCAGTACTTTGTGATGACACACTGATATCTAAACAAGAATCAGACATATCTGTCAGTACTTTGTGATGACACACTGATATTAGCAATGCCGTGCGAACCGAAACGCGACGTCAAATTTGTGGTACCAAAAACTGGGCAAAAACGGGGTCTGGCGGCAAAACTGGGGGGTCTTCAGTTCAATCAAGTATTACTGCCTCTTTAAGCGGTGTTTCATCCTTATTTTTTTTCTTATATGAATTAGAAATGAATAAAGATTTGAATTATTGCCATTTTCTGTACTTACAGCGAAAATGGAATTAGTTATTTGATGAGAAAGTCGAAAATCCGCGTTTCGGGCGTAATCGCGGATATGGTATGCGTTTAGAATCGAAGTTTGTTTGGGGTGCTTCACTATTTCGGTCGGTACGGCTATATTTGTGAACCAATCACATTGTAATTTTGCAACCAATGAGAATCAATGTAACAAAATGATATATTCCGACGAGAGCTATGTGTGCCAGTTTCGAACCGAGATCGACGCTTCCAAAGTTTTGCTTTTTTTCATCGGAAAAGTTTGCAGGCAAGTCGCCATTTTTGGAACTTCTCGTCGGCGAGATTCGATTTTGCATACTTTTTTCTATGTGCATGTGTAATATGAAATCAATTTGATGTAAAATACGGCCGTACGCCAACTTTTTACATGAGGATCTGTTCCAGATCAGTAGCAAAACAACGTCGGAATGTGCCGACGCCATAGGCCTACTACTGGCGTAACAGAACGCTGTGCAGGTTTCAGCTCGGCAAGTTTTACGTTGTCGGACAAAGACTAGATAGTCTACCAAATATAATTTTCCAATGGGAATCTCTGCAACAGAATTTTTTTCTTCTCACAGGCTAGGAAAAAATAACCAAAAACAAGAAAAATACCCTAGGACACACGAAAGTTTGGTATATTGTCACAATTAACAAATTAGATTTATGAGCGTTGTGATTTGTATGCGATATGACCGCTCTGGCGTACCATACAATTCGCGGCCTGGGTGCCACTTGAAGTTGACGTGTGAACGGCTACATCCGCTACCGAGAAAAGCGTAACTCTCATCTTCACATAGCGTTTACCGCGATATACCGATACTATGGTAGAAGCGCGTTTCACGGACATACAATGATCTACGAGCGGGTTGCATTTTTCACGTTTGGAATAGTGTTTTGGCCTTTGAATGCAAGTTTGGCAGCAAATATTTGCAGGTAAGCAAAGGCTTATTTTTTGTTTATTATGATTTTTTTAATTGGGATCAATACCGAAGTTCTCAATAATTTGTTTCTTGAACTTGAATGACATGCGGCATTATAGGAATGATCCGTAGCACGTGTGTGTGTGTGTGTACACGTGTGTGTGTGTTTTGTGTGTGTGTGTGTGTGTAACTGATAATGCATGCTAATGAAGTGTGGACCCTTCCATTGTCAAATTTGCTCTCCAATAGAAGCGTCCAACGCCTGAAAAACTATGGCAAAGCAAGCAAGTCAACATCCCAGGGCAGATCTCCCCGTACAAGAAAACCGGACAGGAGTTAAGAGTATTGTGTTTTCTTGAATATTTTTATTCTGTAACACAAAGGTTACGTGACCTAGCTCGCCATACAATACTTTTATGTAGTTATCTGTGTGCATCAATGATATAATAATGATAAAAATGTTAAGTACGCATGCTATTTATGATTTTGACTAATTACTTTGCTGTTGATCTTCAGTTTTGTTGTTTTTGTTGTTGGTTTTCTTTATCAATTTGAATTTGAAAATGTGATGAAGCTATGTTTCTTGATCAGTTAATTAATTATGGTATCAATTCAGTTTCCCAGCCTCTGTTTTCCTTGTCTATTAAAAAAAAACGGAAAAGAAAAACTTTGATTATTATTCTGGATGATGACTTGTATAAACGTACATGTGTGTGTGTGTGCGTGTGTGTGTGTGCGTGTGTGTGTGTTTGTGGTGTGGTATGGTGTGGTGGTGATGGTGGTGGTGGTGGTGATGGTTTGTGTGTGTGTGTGTGTGTGTGTGTGTGTGTGTGTGTGTGTGTGAAGTATAACATATTGTAAAGTCTGTATCACTGTATTTTAGTGAACATTTAAAATGCACTCCATCTCCACGCCTCCCATTAAACTGCCCTTTTTTGTTTATCAACAGGGCAATAAAGTGTTCTGTATTCCGTGTGATGTAACAGCTTTTGTATATCAACAGGGCAATAAAATATTCTGTATTCCGTGTGATGTAACAGCTTTTGTTTATCAACAGGGCAATAAAATATTCTGTATTCTGTGTGATGTGACAGCTTTCGTTCGTTTATTTTGCAACCGAATGTACAGCAAACTGCGTCATTTGAAAAGAATCCCTTGACAATGGTCAACCAACAGTGAAATTAGGTGAGACTGGATGTAAGATTGCCAATCGGTGCAGCACACAGCGTGATGTTAACATTGTGACTGTTGAAGGACAGAAATTACATAGAAAATGCCGGCTTGACTATACAAATGCCAAAGCAATAAGGATGTAATATCAAGAGAAGAAACAAAGCGCCTGTAGAGATGACCCGAGGCCATCCAGACGATCCTTTCAGCCTGCCTATGATCCAAGGATTCACTGTTTTGTGGCACCACTGCTGATGTCAATACTCACAGAAAAGGACATGAAGCCTTCCCAGAGAAAACCAAACCACACAAGGGATTTCAGGCAGCTATCCTAGGTGTTTGCAAGGAATGAGATGACAGCTGGGCAAAAACAGTATCTGACAGAATTCAGTCAACATGTTGGGAAGACCTCATTGCATGGGATGCTGTGTACCATGATGCCTTCAGTGTCAGCTTCAGAACACACAGAAACAGTTCTGATTGATTTGCCGATGCAAAGAAAACAAAACCAACTACTTTCTATGAAGATCCTTAACAGGCTAGGCAGGAAGGTTTTCTAAAAGTCTGCCAACATTTGGACGAGAATGATGATGAACAAGCCACATTGTCTGATCTTGTATCAAAAGTGCAGGAGTTTTGCGGGGATGGAGTTGATGCATACACTACAAAACATATGAAAAACAAACTTATTGAACATTTTGGGTTAGATATATTGATATCAAGCAGAGGCAAAAAGATTTCTGTGGTAACTCTTAGAACAGACAGCACTTTGACGCCCCACAGACAGAAGATTCAGATGCAAAGAAGAAAACAAAAAACAAAACAAAACAAAACAAAACCAACAACAAAAACAACCTAATACGAAACTGCCACAAAATTGATTGAAAGTGATATAAAAGGAGTTTTGCTATCAAGGATGTGTAGCCAGGATCGGATACGATCAAGTCTGTCTCAGGGAACTTAAATTTTGTCTCTGACTCACTCCAGTTGTTCCTGAAGACAATCTTCTGTGGAATTGAGAACGATCTGAAAATAGCCGCCATAGGCCAAGCCATCATACAAGCTGCAAGACCCCAAATGCTCCTGGCTCCTTTGCAAGTTGGCCTAGCTGTTCAAATGTACCACCAGTTTGCATCTCAGTTTTTAACTAACATCCTGTTCCAGCTTGGATTCTGTATATCGCATTCTGAAGTAAAGAAGTTTAAAGTATCTGTAACACTGACCCAGGGAACAGACATTCCCGGCATAACAAAAGGTCACATTATACAATATGTTGCTGATAATGTTGATCACAATGTGTGCACTCTTGATGGGTTTAGTACATTCCATGGTATGGGTACAATTGCTGTCATTACCCCAGGTACTAGAAGGCAACAAGCAATTCGAAGAATATCTGAAACACTTGAAAATGTCACAGCAGTTAGGAAGATCAACATCCATTTTTACAACCTTGCTAGACAGGATTTTGATTGTTTCAGATACTCTCAGTTGCATGATTTCTATTGTGAGGATCCCCAGTCAACACAGGGCCTTCTGTGGAAGTTATCCTGGCCTTTGCGTTCACCAAGACCAGGGTGATCAGGTTTCATGAAGTCGTTGAGCCGAGGAGAACATCCTGGGTGGTCATCTATGTTCTGCCTTCTGATGATTGATCTCAATCCAAGTAGTATGAGGTGCATTTACTCTACTTCGCAGTTTGTGTATGCTGAAGCCAGATGTCTTGGAATCAAGCCTGTGCTGACGTTTGACCAACCACTTTGGTAGAAGTCTCAGCTGATCGTCCAGAAAGAGCCTGAAATCAATTGTTCTCCATCTGGGATGCTTTCACACTCAAATGAATTTCCATGGCTGTATAGGCAGGATCAAGTGGGGTTCTGGACTTCAGCAAGTGCTTAAGGTTGTGTATGCCCCCAATACTGTTAGACACATGCTGACTGGAAAATCAATGGCAAGGGCTTTCAGAGGTCACATTCTGGTTGATGCTGTTTTGAATGCTATGATTACAGCTATATCATTTGTTGTGTACCTTCCAGTGTCACCAGTTGTCATTATCAGAAAGGGACGCCATGGCTCAAACAGACGCTCAGCAGTACGAATCTGACGAGTTACACACAACACAGTGTGAATGTTATCAACTTGATTCAAGGTGAGACGCTATCAGTTACCAGAGAAGTATTGGACAGATAGGAACAGGAGGCGTTGTTGGAACTACAGTCAATTTCAATGCTGACATGGTTTTATCATCAGAAAAGGGATAATTCCCGGCAAACCGTGCGAACAAGCAAGAGATTTATCATTGTGCTTTGTGATATGCTTCTGGCAAATGGCCATCCAACACTTCACAGCCAAAATGATGCAGATTTCCTGATTGTTGAGACTTCCATCAGACGTGCAACTGATCATCCTCTTGTGGTCATTGGAGAAGACACCGATCTCCTGGTTTTGCTCTGCCACCATATTAGCCCAGATCTGAGGACTATCATCTTCAGATCAGATTCAAAGTCTAAGAGCAAAAAAAACCAAAAAACAACAACACCCCCCCCCCCCCCCCCCCCACCAGCGAGTACGGGATATTTAGTGACTACAGCAGGCCCTTGGAGAGGAGATTTGCCAGACATTACTTTTTGTGCATGTCATCACAGGATGTGATACAACCTCCTGGCACAACTTCACTGGCTCCCTGTATCAAAGCGCATACAGTACAAACTAGACACCATGTGCTACAAAAGCCTCAATAACACAGCCCCCGATTACCTGTCAAGCCTACTTGAGATCTATGTTCCCTCACGTACCCTCCGCTCTGCCTCTGATCCTCTGACTTTTCGATTTCGACGCACTAAGCTCAATACCTATGGTCCACGAGCCTTCTCTGTTTCTGGTCCGCTGTCCTGGAACAAACTTCCTCTCTCAGTCCGTCAGCAACCTACTTTTGTCTCCTTCAAGTCCACTCTCAAAACTCACCTTTTCTCCTCTGCATAAAATCCTGACCTCACTCAATCCCCTCTGCAGCCTGTCTCCACTCGGAGGGGAATCACATTGTAATATATAATTGTATATAATATGCTCTCTATAATTTTCCATTGCTTTTATTCTTTCTCCCCATTTATAGCCGTGTGCGTGTGTGTGTGTGTGTGCGCGCGCGCGCGTGTGTGTGTGTGTGCGTGCGTGCGTGTGTGTGCATGCGTGATTGTGTGTGTGTCTGTTTCAGCGCTTAGATTTGATTTTATCAAGATTTTGCGCTATATAAATATTGTAATTATTATTATTATTATTATTGTTTGGAGTGGGAAAAGGCACAGCCACACAAAGGAAGCTGAAGGCGTGTTTTCCAAATGCACAGCCACAGTGGAAGAGGTGGTGTCTGTAGGTGAGAAAGTCATCATCTCCATGTATAACGGAAACCGCATCGATGCACTGGATGAACTACATTATTAGAAGTTTACAGAGAAAGTGGCTTTAAGCACCAGCTTTGTACAAGTCCATTATCTACCACCAACCAGTGATGCCTGCAAATATCATAGTATGCAGGCACACCTTCAAGTCTAGCAATGGATGCACCGGGACCTCAACCTGAATCCAGAGGACTGGGGATGGCGTGTAAATGACGAGAGCTATGGGGTGCCATTTTCAAAACCGAATTCGACGTTTCCAAATTTTGTTTTTTTTCTTCGGAAAATTTGCGGGAAAGGGTTCGCCTTTTTTGGAACTTCTCGTGGGCCCAAAGTTTTCGTTTTTGAAACCTTTTTTTTCTAGGGCATGTGTAAATGAAATCTTTTTTTGGGAAGAAAATATGGGCCCTTTACGCCAATTTTTTACTGGGATCGGTTCCAATCATTTGCAAAACAACGTCGGAATGTGCCGACCCCAAAGGCCAAACACGGGCGTAAACAAAAACCGCTGGGCGGGTTTTTCCAGTCGGCAATTTTTTCTTTTGTGGGGACAAACTAGAACCCCTACCTTTTTAAATTTTTCCCAAAGGGGAACTCTGCAACAGAATTTTTTTTTTTCTAAACAGGTGGGGAAAAAAAAACCCCAAAAAACAAAAAAAAATTTTCCCTAGGGACACCCCAAATTTTGGGTATATTGTCACAATTAACAAATTTTAGATTTTTGGGGCGTTGTGATTTGTAGCGTTTTTGCCGCCCCGGCGTCCCTTAAAATTTTCGGGGCCGGGGTCCATTTGAAGTTGACTTTGAACGGCTACACCCGTACCGAGAAAAAGCGAAACTTCATTTCACATAGCGTTTACCCCCGAATATACCGATACTATGGTAGAACGCTTTTTCTGGGCCCCAAATAAAATTGATTTTTAGGGCGGGTTGCATTTTTCACTTTGGGAATAGGGGTTTTGGGCCCTTTTGAATGCAATTTTGGGCAGCAAATATTGCGGAAAGCAAAGGCTTATTTTTTGTTTATTATGTTTTTTTTAAATTTGGGGATCAATCCCGAAGTTTTTCTTTTAATTTGTTTTTTTGAACTTGAATCATGCGGGCATTATAGGAATATCCTTTGGACGTGTGTGGTGTGGGTACCGTGTGTGGGGTTTTTGGGGGTGGGTGTTTTTTGTGTGTAACTGTAATGCATTCAATGAAGGGGGGGGACCCTTCCATTGCCCAAATTTTGCTTTTCCTTTGGAACCCGTCCAACCCCTAAAAAAACTATGGAAAAGCAAAAAAAGTCAAAAATCCCAGGGCAGATTCCCCGTACAAAAAAACCCGGGGACGGGATTAAGAGTTTTTGGGGTTTTCTTGAATATTTTTTATTCTGAAAACACAAAGGTTACGTGCCCTACCGCCATACAAAAATTTTAGTATTATCTGTGTGCATAAAATGATAAATTAATGAAAAAAAATGTTTAAGGGCCATGTATTTAGATTTTACTAATTACTTTGCTGTTTATCTTCGTTTTTTTTGTTTTTGTTGTTGGTTTTCTTTACAATTTGAATTTTAAAAAAGGGGATAATTTTTCTTGATCATTAATTAATAAAGGATTTAATTTTAGTTTTTTCCCAAAAACCCCTGTTTTCCTTGTCTATTAAAAAAAACGAAAAGGAAAAAAACCTTTTATTATTAAATTTTGGGTTTATGACTTGTATAAAATAAAGGTTTTGTGTGTGTGCGTTGTGTGTGTGCGTGTGTTTTTTGTTTGTGGTGTGGTATGGTGTGGTGGGGATTGGGGGTGGTGGGGGTGATGGTTTGTGTTTTGTGGGTGGTTTTGTGTGTGTGGTGTTGTGTGGGGGTGTGAAGTTTAACTATTTTAAATCTGTATACTGTATTTTTAGTGAACTTTTTTTAAAAAGCACCCCCAAACTCCAAGCCCCCCATTAAACTGCCCCTTTTTTTGTTTATCAACAAAGGGCCCAAAAAAGTTTCTGTATTCCCTGTGTTTTAACAGCTTTTTTAAAATCAACAGGGCAATAAAAATTTTTTCTTTTTCCGTTTGATGTTAAAAAGCTTTTGTTTTTCAACAGGGCAATTTAAAAAAATTTTGTAATTTTTGTGTGATGTTTTACAGCTTTCGTTCGTCTTATTTTTCAACCCAAAAGTACAGCCCAAAATGCGTCATTTTAAAAGAATCCCTTTACAAAGGAAACCCAAAAATGAATTAGGTGGGGGCTGGATGTAAGATTTCCAATCGGTGCCCGCACAACAGCGGGATGTTAAAATTTTTAATGTTTTTAAGGACCGAAAATTTCCCTAGAAATGCCGGCTTGACTATACAAATGCCAAAGCAATAAGGTTTTAATTTCAAGAGAAGAAACAAAGCGCCTGTAGAGATGACCCGAGGCCATCCAGACGATACCTTTCAGCCTGCTATGATCCAAGGATTCACTGTTTTGTGGCACCACTGCTGATGTCAATACTCACAGAAAAGGACATGAAGCCTTCCCAGAGAAAACCAAACCACACAAGGGATTTCAGGCAGCTATCCTGGGTGTTTTGCAAGGAATGAGATGACAGCTGGCAAAAACAGTATCTGACAGAATTCAGTCAACATGTTGGGAAGACCTCATTGCATGGGATGCTGTGTACCATGATGCCTTCAGTGTCAGCTTCAGAACACACAGAAACAGTTCTGATTGATTTGCCGATGCAAAGAAAAACAAAACCAACTACTTTCTATGAAGATCCTTAACAGGCTAGGCAGGAAGGTTTTCTAAAAGTCTGCCAACATTTGGACGAGAATGATGATGAACAAGCCACATTGTCTGATCTTGTATCAAAAGTGCAGGAGTTTTGCGGGGATGGAGTTGATGCATACACTACAAAACATATGAAAAACAAACTTATTGAACATTTTGGGTTAGATATATTGATATCAAGCAGAGGCAAAAAGATTTCTGTGGTAACTCTTAAACAGACAGCACTTTGACGCCCCCACAGACAGAAGATTCAGATGCAAAGAAGAAAACAAAAAACAAAACAAAACCAAAACAAAACCAACAACAAAAACAACCTAATACGAAACTGCCACAAAATTGATTGAAAGTGATATAAAAAGGAGTTTTGCTATCAAGGATGTGTAGCCAGGATCGGATACGATCAAGTCTGTCTCAGGGAACTTAAATTTTGTCTCTGACTCACTCCAGTTGTTCCTGAAGACAATCTTCTGTGGAATTGAGAACGATCTGAAAATAGCCGCCATAGGCCAAGCCATCATACAAGCTGCAAGACCCCAAAATGCTCCTGGCTCCTTTGCAAGTTGGCCTAGCTGTTCAAATGTACCACCAGTTTGCATCTCAGTTTTTAACTAACATCCTGTTCCAGCTTGGATTCTGTATATCGCATTCTGAAGTAAAGAAGTTTAAAGTATCTGTAACACTGACCCAGGGAACAGACATTCCCGGCATAACAAAAGGTCACATTATACAATATGTTGCTGATAATGTTGATCACAATGTGTGCACTCTTGATGGTTTAGTACATTCCATGGTATGGGTACAATTGCTGTCATTACCCCAGGTACTAGAAGGCAACAAGCAATTCGAAGAATATCTGAAACACTTGAAAATGTCACAGCAGTTAGGAAGATCAACATCCATTTTTACAACCTTGCTAGACAGGATTTTGATTGTTTCAGATACTCTCAGTTGCATGATTTCTATTGTGAGGATCCCCAGTCAACACAGGGCCTTCTGTGGAAGTTATCCTGGCCTTTGCGTTCACCAAGACCAGGGGATCAGGTTTCATGAAGTCGTTGAGCCGAGGAGAACATCCTGGGTGGTCATCTATGTTCTGCCTTCTGATGATTGATCTCAATCCAAGTAGTATGAGGTGCATTTACTCTACTTCGCAGTTTGTGTATGCTGAAGCCAGATGTCTTGGAATCAAGCCTGTGCTGACGTTTGACCAACCACTTTGGTAGAAGTCTCAGCTGATCGTCCAGAAAGAGCCTGAAATCAATTGTTCTCCATCTGGGATGCTTTCACACTCAAATGAATTTCCATGGCTGTATAGGCAGGATCAAGTGGGGTTCTGGACTTCAGCAAGTGCTTAAGGTTGTGTATGCCCCCAATACTGTTAGACACATGCTGACTGGAAAATCAATGGCAAGGGCTTTCAGAGGTCACATTCTGGTTGATGCTGTTTTGAATGCTATGATTACAGCTATATCATTTGTTGTGTACCTTCCAGTGTCACCAGTTGTCATTATCAGAAAGGGACGCCATGGCTCAAACAGACGCTCAGCAGTACGAATCTGACGAGTTACACACAACACAGTGTGAATGTTATCAACTTGATTCAAGGTGAGACGCTATCAGTTACCAGAGAAGTATTGGACAGATAGGAACAGGAGGCGTTGTTGGAACTACAGTCAATTTCAATGCTGACATGGTTTTATCATCAGAAAAGGGATAATTCCCGGCAAACCGTGCGAACAAGCAAGAGATTTATCATTGTGCTTTGTGATATGCTTCTGGCAAATGGCCATCCAACACTTCACAGCCAAAATGATGCAGATTTCCTGATTGTTGAGACTTCCATCAGACGTGCAACTGATCATCCTCTTGTGGTCATTGGAGAAGACACCGATCTCCTGGTTTTGCTCTGCCACCATATTAGCCCAGATCTGAGGACTATCATCTTCAGATCAGATTCAAAGTCTAAGAGCAAAAAAAACCAAAAAACAACAACACTCCCCCCCCCCCCCCCCCCCCCACCAGCGAGTACGGGATATTTAGTGACTACAGCAGGCCCTTGGAGAGGAGATTTGCCAGACATTACTTTTTGTGCATGTCATCACAGGATGTGATACAACCTCCTGGCACAACTTCACTGGCTCCCTGTATCAAAGCGCATACAGTACAACTAGACACCATGTGCTACAAAAGCCTCAATAACACAGCCCCCGATTACCTGTCAAGCCTACTTGAGATCTATGTTCCCTCACGTACCCTCCGCTCTGCCTCTGATCCTCTGACTTTTCGATTTCGACGCACTAAGCTCAATACCTATGGTCCACGAGCCTTCTCTGTTTCTGGTCCGCTGTCCTGGAACAAACTTCCTCTCTCAGTCCGTCAGCAACCTACTTTTGTCTCCTTCAAGTCCACTCTCAAAACTCACCTTTTCTCCTCTGCATAAAATCCTGACCTCACTCAATCCCCTCTGCAGCCTGTCTCCACTCGGAGGGGAATCACATTGTAATATATAATTGTATATAATATGCTCTCTATAATTTTCCATTGCTTTTATTCTTTCTCCCCATTTATAGCCGTGTGCGTGTGTGTGTGTGTGTGCGCGCGCGCGCGTGTGTGTGTGTGTGCGTGCGTGCGTGTGTGTGCATGCGTGATTGTGTGTGTGTCTGTTTCAGCGCTTAGATTTGATTTTATCAAGATTTTGCGCTATATAAATATTGTAATTATTATTATTATTATTATTGTTTGGAGTGGGAAAAGGCACAGCCACACAAAGGAAGCTGAAGGCGTGTTTTCCAAATGCACAGCCACAGTGGAAGAGGTGGTGTCTGTAGGTGAGAAAGTCATCATCTCCATGTATAACGGAAACCGCATCGATGCACTGGATGAACTACATTATTAGAAGTTTACAGAGAAAGTGGCTTTAAGCACCAGCTTTGTACAAGTCCATTATCTACCACCAACCAGTGATGCCTGCAAATATCATAGTATGCAGGCACACCTTCAAGTCTAGCAATGGATGCACCGGGACCTCAACCTGAATCCAGAGGACTGGGGATGGCGTGTAAATGACGACCCTTGAGCCTTGCATGGCTGACCTGCCTCCTACTCCAGACTCATTTCTTCAAATCATCAGATGCAGCTGTAGGACACACTGTGATTCAGGGAGATGTAGCTGTAAGAAACATTGACAGGCCTGATCCACTGTTTATGGTAACTGCCGTGGTGTTACTTGTACAAATTCTTTTGTGACATTGCTGGAGGAGGCGACCGAGGAATACTAGGACAAACAGACCTTACGCATGCTGATTCATGACTGGCACACAAAAACAAGCCGTTCTCTGTTGTAATATTTGCTATACATCTGTTTTGATGACAGATTTGAACGTAGTATTTCAAGACCTTTCCAACGAGGTGCAACTTCTATATATTTCCATAAATATTTCTAAAGTCGGTGATTTGTACAAGGTATTGCGTAATGTGACCCAATTTTCAGGTAGTAGGATAGTGACCTATGTGTCCTAGGGTTGATTTTAAGATTCTACAAACCATGTAGACTAACATTCAGCAAAAAGAAATTATGTTGCAGCAATTTCCATATTTTCAATATATTTAATTATTTTCGGTAGCCTAAGATCTAGCAATCAACAGACCAAGTTCTGTTTTATCTGTGACATTGTATTTTTGAAGAAAAGGACAACTGCGTTTGAACTCGATTCGGAGTTGTCAGCCGAAGCTAGATCTAGGTTCGTCAACCATTTCCTCCCCGAGATCATGCTATTGGCATGTCGCAGTGTAGATCTGCTCACCCCACGACGGGCGAGCTTACTACTAAAAATACTATGTGCTCGACGTGCTTCGCCGGGCCGTGGAAAATGGGTTTGCCCAAACAGAGGGGTGCGCATACCCGCCTCCCCAACTCTCTCTCTCTCTCTCTCTCTCAAATAAATGAATGAATGAATGAATAAGTCTAAATATTTTTTTTTTCAAATCAACAAACAATTCTGTGCAAGTTATTGTACTTTCCTTGACATGAATCTCTCTCTCTCTCTCTCAGAGAACAAGAAATGAATAAATAAGTAAATAGGCCACAATACATTCATATCCAAGTTGTTAACAGGCATGATCCTTCCTCTCTCTCTCTCTCTCTCTCTCCATCTCTCTCTCTCTGACAACACACACACTCTCTCTCTCTCTGACAACACGCACACACACTAACACACACAGAGATTTAGAATGTCACAAAACAAAATCTGTTCATTGTTATAATATTCTTCATTTAGGTTTTGAAACTGAATAGAAGGCTATGAGTTGTATTATTTGTAAAGTAGGCCATCCATTAGCTTATGTTGTTGTTTCAATTTGTAGTCAATATCTGAAAAGGATAGGCCCATTGTCATTAATTTGTTTTAAAGGGAAGATTGCATCTTATTTAATAGTAGCCTGTTGTTATTGATTTGTATTAAAGGGCAAGAGTACACCGGAAGTACTTAGCAGGATTGCTCTGCTTTGGTGGATTTTTACAAGTAATATGCTAAAAATCAAAGTCGCGAGTTTGGGCTTAATGTTAAAGTAATGTTAATGTGAAGACTATGCATTATGGTTTACTTTCCTTTCCAATCTCTCAATAAATAGTATATATTATGCAGAAATTCATATATTTCTCTATTGTAGGAGTTAAGTGACCTGTTCCTGAATGGTGAGTCACTGAGTGGTCCCATATCCTTCCTGAAGTTTTCTTTGGATGCTGGCTGTGCTAAGTGTTCGGGGACTTGACTCATCCACAGACAGTTTAGTCTATTTTTTAAAGACTGATGTATAAAATAAAAATCAAATGTAGCGTACATAAATCTTGTCTGTTATGTTTTTCTGTGTGTGTGTATATATGTGTATGTGTGTGTGCATGTGTATGTGTGTGTGTTTAGTTTTTAGTAGAATATTGATCGGATGATATTTTTGGACAGACTGCAGCATAAAAGCATGCAGTAATTTTTTAATATTTCAATTATTTAAGTGATTCCAGAAGTCATTGATTCTCAGATGTCCTTTTATATGTACAGAAACTGATGAAATATTAAAAGTTATTCATAAGACTACTGAAGTAGCGAGTCGTGACTTTTTTGGTTTAATTTGCAGTAATAAGACACTTGAACGATGAGCAAAATGATTTTATATCTATCTCTTGAAATGATTGTTTTGTTTCTAGCTTCATTTTTGTCTGTTATTAATACAATATGGGCAATTATTAATGAAACACTGATAAAACATCCAAAATATCACATGTTTCCTGTAATAAGACAAAAATGGCTCGTCACAGAGTTCCAATAATGGTTTTATTCAATTCGGCACGCCAAAATACATCAACAACCAAAATTTCATGACTTTTGATCTGGTCTGTCTCTCACAATTACAAAATAAATGTCATTTCCAGCAAAATCAGCATACCATGCCATTTGATGAGTTTGTTCTGTGACACTTGTCCTTCTTTGTCCCACTAAAACGTGGTACCAAAATTTAAGAAATTTTTGACGCTTCAAATTGGAATATCTCATGAACTATTAGTCCGATTTGAAAAATTTAAACTGCTTTTTACTCAGAATAACAATATCTTCAAAACCATATAAATTTTTAAACTCAAAACCCAATTTCAATTTTTCATGCGGCATTGCTACTGATATCTGAACAAGAATCAGACACATTTGTCAGTACTTTGTGATGACACATTAGTGGTATCTAAACAAGAATCAGACACATTTGCCAGTACTTTGTGATGACACATTGGTATCTAAACAAGAATCAGACATATCTGCCAGTACATTGTGACGACATATTGGTACCTAAACAAGAATCAGACATGTTTGCCAGTACTTTGTGACGACATATTGGTACCTAAACAAGAATCAGACATGTTTGCCAGTACATTGTGACGACATATTGGTACCTAAACAAGAATCAGACATGTTTGCCAGTACATTGTGACGACATATTGGTACCTAAACAAGAATCAGACATGTTTGCCAGTACTTTGTGACAACACGTTGGCAGCTAAACAAGATTCAGATTTATTTGTCAGTGCTTTGCAATACATATTGGAATTTAAACAAGAATCGGACATATTTGCCAGTACTTTCTAACGACACATTGCCATCTAAACAAGATTCAGATGTATTTGTCAGTGCTGTGTGACAACACACTGGTATCTAAACAAGAATCTGACATCTTTGTCAGTACTTTGTGATGACACGTTGGTATCTAAACAAGAATCAGACATATTTGCCAGTGCATTTTAACGACACATTGGTGGTATCTAAACAAGAATCAGGCATCATCTGCCAGTGCTTCGTGATGACACGTTGGTATCTAAACAGGAATCAGACACATTTGTCAGTCCTTTGTGACGACACATTGATGTTTGAACAAGCATCACATACATATTTGTCATTACATCTGCCCTATCAACACGGGTGAAAGTGATTATTGCTCAGATTAAACGAACACCATTGGCAAGAAATGCATACAATCGTTGTAAGGTACAAAATAACAATATTTACTGCATTATTCTTATATAAAATCGTATTTTTCACAAGATATTTAATAAAATGTTCACGTAACAAACTGTTCATCAATTTGTTAAAAGTTTTAAAAAAATGAAAACAAATGGATAGTCAAGCCACACCTACAATCTCTTTTCCCGACACCAAGACAATAATCTCCATAACAGCCGTAGGAACATTACTTGTTACTTGTTATTTTGTTTAAAGCCCAGCCGACTGTAGAGCCATATCAGGCTACAACCGTTTCAAAACATGTACAATACTTTAACATGAAAAAAAGGAGAAGAAAATTAAGTACACATATATATCAATGCATTCGTGCATATAATCTGAGGATATGCCCCTGGCATTGACCACTCCATTCAATTTGTCACACAGTAGATTTATAAAAACATACCTGAATACAAATATAAACATAACTAAGGACGCTGAAACGGAAAAACAGGCCTAAATTACCTAATATTGCTTCTGCAATCTCATTTCCCTAGAACCAAAAAATGCACTTAATACATGTACCCAATTATCAATCCCAAGAGAAAGTACGCAGAAAATGATAAGAAGGAATGACAGAAAACAAAGGAACAGAGCAGAAACAAAGAGAGTGACAGAAAAGAGGAAATTTCTGAGACAGAATTTCCAGACGGTTGAGATACCATTTATACTGAAAGATTCCCCGGCATCCCCACGGGGGAAAATGCACTTAATACATGTAACCAATTATCAGTCCCAAGAAAAGTACGTAAGACTTTATCAAACAATTACCGGTGAATGGACCAGCAAGGCAGAAACTGATAGGAAGAATTGACAGAAAGCAAAGGAGGAAGAAAGAAACAAAGGCAGTGACAGCAAAGAGTATATTTATAGCACAGAATTTCCAGAAGGTGGGGTTATTACTTATAATGAAAGAGCCCCCGGCATCCCCATGGGGGGCACACACAATGGTAGCCACTTTCATGATCATGTGTAGATTCACGGTACAGTCTAACTTCATTCTTATCGGACTACTATCTCAGAGCAAACCTAGGCAAACAGCAAAGAAATGGGGAGAGAACTCCACTCGGATCATCTGAACTGAACCACACACCACACAAATATCAGCACCACTCTCAACAAATGATGTACAGTAATGATAACCATATGTAGTTATAAACATTAAGAATCTTTGGCAATGACAATTTGATAACAAGAGTTAACAAGATTAGCTAACACGCAACATCTATGGCAATTGATAATGACAAAAGTTCTGCGGACAATACAGCTTCATGATGAGAGTTACTTTTCTATGATGATAAAAGTTACAAAATCACAGAGAGAGCAGGGGGGAGGGAAGGCACAAAAGAAGAAAAAAAAACGAATAACAAGATTTCACACGATACAGGCTGTCCGATAACATAATATATGAGGTGACGGTATTGTTACAGCAAAGTTTGTCAATGAAGTCATACACGTTTTAAGTCTACTGAACAAAAGAAATCCGCACTTTACATCTACATCTCAGACAAACTGTAGAGCACAATCTGCGTGTTTTCTCACAATCAGTGTCAGGAATGTAATCCAGACGGAGATTCCCTACACATTAGGGCTGTAGGAGACAGGAGTCAAACCACTGGCTTCAGGAGATGCTGTTCCAAGCTGCAAACTATGACAAGATCAGTAACTGAAGACAGACTGACGACTTTTTCATGTTGGGTTGTCTGCAGCTTGACGTCCATCCAACTTCCATCCGACTGAAACTTGCACCAACACGACGACACAGCAGTCTCAGTTGATTATTATGCAGAGCATTCCGTCGTTTTTGTTTCTTTTTGTTCTCGTTTAGTTTTTGCAGCGTGAAAGGAAATTCAGGTTTTAATGAAATGGTATATATATGCACAAGCGTTTAAATGTTTTTACATGATGCAAAAGAAGAGAAATTCGGCTGCTGAAATGACTTGAACGTAAATGTTTTTACTGATAATTTACGCTGGAATTGAAGCGTGATTTCTCGTTCAGATGATCTCAATCGATACAGCAGACACTGGTGTTCAACAAACACACATACACCAATAACAACAGCAGTAACACACATGAAAACAAACAGCAACAACAACAAAATCAGCCTACAACAAAAACAGCAGTATACAAAACAACACGCCTACAACAAAAACAACAATAACACTACAGCAAAAACACTGCCTACAAACAGAACGATCAGAAAGCTGCCGGTCTGGTTATATACTCTTTCGTTTACACTTTTGCCCATTCTGCAGGGTTTCCGATGCTGCCCACAACAGACGATACAATGTAGTTACATGCTTGTGCTTAGAAATGTACTCCTTCAAGTAAAGTGTTTCTGTATCAACATGCTACAGCACAGCGGTGACAGAAAATACAAGGCCACAGGGTATGGACTGGCCCGAATCTCACCTGCATCCTCGTCTTACATGAATATATCATCCCTTATCACATGATGACTTTTCAGTATCTTCTGATATACTTGCTGGCTGAGCAGACACCCGTTGTCATTAGTGTAGGCTACTTTTACGGCATTTGCGGTTGTTTGTTGTTATCGCAAGCACAGATATACTTCACTGTGACTTCAAACGACAATAAGTTTTTTTCAAAAAGGAATTCTGGTTGTACATTTAAGAAGGTGTGGGGATCGAGGATGTTTTGCGATTTTCATGATATAAAAAACGTTATGTTATCTACTGTAAATGAAGGAGCTGACAACCAATCAAAACGACAATCTGATGCCTAAATCTCTATATATGTCATCTGTTGAAATATATACATACAAGGTCTATATAATTTGCTCATGAAAACCCAGCTTCTTAAAAGTAAAGATTTTACTGAAACGAACTCGATTTATTCCAGAGAGTATTCATGTTCAAGAGAAAGAGAAATTATCTCCCTTGCAATATTTTCATATTCTGACACTGCATGGGAGACAACTCTGCTTTCCTTCTCTTGGGGTTGAGGTTAAGTACGTTCATTTACTCTCCTAGAAAAGGCAGCCCCTGAGAATCATGTTTTTGTACAGATAACCATTTATTTCACTCTTATGAAACCACCAATCATGCTGATCTTTGATACACTAAGGGCATCGATGGTACACGCAAAAAGTACGAGTATGGTCTGATTATTTCATGTATATAAAGTATCAATATTTGACACCAGCAAATCAACGTCTGACATCCAGCAAGTGTCAGTGGTGCAAGGAGCAATGGAAGCTACTGAAAACAACACGGCACTTATTCAGACCATGGCTTCCCATGTAGTCGTATAACGACTATCCATTGAAGGAAAACACAGCAACAGAAGGGCAGTACGAGAAAATGTTTTACACCGAGGTCTTATACAAACTCATCGAGTATGAAAAATGGCTGAGATAGCCTACATATTTCCTAAAAAGCACAAGTTACAAGAAAATACAGAGAAAATAAAAAGACTTATAAACGAAGAAGGCTAAGTGCGACAGCAAAATAAAAAGAAATAACTGACAGCAGAAAGAAAGGGCATTCCATGTACGTACATGCCATCGAGGTTCATCGCAAAAAAAAAAGTAAAAAAAACAACAACAACAAAAAAACCCAGAAGTATATCAGTCTTAATGTGGATTGCTAGGTCAACAGCAGCCTCTCGTCATCTGTCTTCATCCTGTGTAACACTGTGGTGAGCTGACAGAGGCCAGCTCCGTCCATTCCTTGACCTTCTTTTGGTTTAAAGCCCAGCCGACTGCATAGAGCAATATGAGGGCTATAACCGTTACAAAACATACACATTGCTTTACAGGAAAATAAAGGAAAAGGAATTAAATACACATATCAATACATTCACATACATAATCTAAGGCGATGCCTCTGGCGTTGACCATTCAGTCCAATTTATCATACAAGGGATTACAAAACCACACTTGAATGAAACTTTAAACATAACTAAGGACGCTAAAACATGTAAAACGGGCCAAAAACATCTTAAATTGCTTCCGTATATCATATTCCCCTAGAGCCAAAAATTCACTTAATACATGTACCCAATTATCAGTCCTATGAAAAAGTACGTAAGGCTTTATAGAGCACATACAGGTGAATGGACCAACAAGGCATGACAATGACACCAAGAAATGACAGAAATCAAAGAAGCAAGGCAGAAACAAAGAGCGGGACAGAAAAGAGGAAATTTCTAACTCATAACATTTTTCAGGTGGGGATTCTATTTATACCAAAAGAGCACCCTGGCATCCCCACGGGGTAAATCTTACCAGCTCTTCTTTTACCTTAACCTTCTTCTTCCACCAGGCACGTGCCATGGTATTTATGGCCAGAAATGTTTAATTGTCGCTACATGAAAAATAAAACAAACACACAGAAAAAAACCTATAGGACAATCCAAAAAGGAAATGAAACCCCCCATAAGTATGGAGAACATAGAGGGATGTTACAATGCACAAAGAAATAAACTACATGCACATGAAAAGTAAAACGAGAGGGAGACAAAAGACTGAAGCGCACAGACAAACAAACAGGGATGTGGTGGTGTGTAGGCAACAATATGACAGGCAGTCAAATTAACCAGCAAGAACTGCGCCTCGTTGGCTGTGGTACCGTTATGAACAAAGTAGGACAACGGTTATCTTGGCCAGGTACCTCAGCATGTGATAATCAGGAACCTCTGTCACGCAGACCTCGTCTCCATGAAGTCTGTGTCAGGTTATGACTGAGAGTCAAACCGTCCGTTCTGAAACAGTCCCAACATATGTCTAGGTAAAAGCGGTCTTCTGATTCAATAACAGTTGGTCGATCTAAACAGAAAAAGAGAACAAAACATAGGTATACCTGTATGTGGAAACGCTAGTGATGTAAATACGTACCTCCTGATTTAAGAGGAGTTCCATGGGACAGGCTCGACAAGCATCATCAAGCAGCAGAAGTTTCATAAAGGAACCAGAAAAAAAAGCGAATAAATAATCAGAACGCGTATTTAATACAACCAGACCAAACAGGCGCAAATTTTCAGCCAACTGGCCTTTGTCGAGCGCAGATGTAAGATCACAAACGAACAAACACCATATACAAAAATTAGGAGAAAGAGACTGAAACTTCCCTGCTGCTTTGTCCAGTGGGAGAAAAGCTTACACGTGTATGTGGTGTGTGTGTGTGTGTGTGTTGAGAGAGTGTGTTTGTGTGAGTGTGTGTGTATGTGTGTGTTTATTTGTTTGTTAATGTGTGTCTGATGAGTGTGATATGTGTGTGTAAATGTGTGTGTATATATATGACTGTGTTCGTTTGTTTGTTTGTGTGTATTTGTGTGTTTATTTGTTAATGCGTGTGTGCACGCGCATGTGTATGTGTGTGCATGTGTATGCGGTTGTGTGAATGTGTGATGTGTGTGTGTGTGTGTGGTTGTGCGTGTGTGTGTGTGTATGTATGTGTGTGTGCGTGTCTGTGTATGTGAATGCGTGCGTATGTGTGTCTCTGTGTGTGGTTGTGCATATGTATGTGTGATTGCGAGTGTGTGTGTTATTGCGAGTGTGTGTGTTTGTGCGTGTGTACTCACGTCATAAGTGGGGTTGCCCTGTGGCGCCACTTGGGGCCTCTTAATGGCGAACTGAAAAAATAAACAATATTTCCAGTTCATGTTGTTTATGATCAGACCAACCATAAAGAACATCTGCATACCATAAATATGGACGCAGTCATCAATATCCTATAGATATGGACATAGTCATATACATACTATAGATACGGACATAGTCATATACATACTATAGATACGGACATAGTCATATACATACTATAGATATGGACATAGTCATATACATACTATAGATATGGACATAGTCATATACATACTATAGATACGGACATAGTCATATACATACTATAGATACGGACACAGACATCTACATACTATAGATATAGACACAGTCATCTATATACTATAGATATGGACACAGTCATCTAATATTATAGATATGGACACAGTCATCTACATACTATAGATATGGACACAGCATACACTATATCGGACACAGTCATCTACATATTATAGATATGGACACAGTCATCTACATATTATAGATATGGACACAGTCATCTACATACTATAGATATGGACACAGTCATCTACATACTATAGATATGGACACAGTCATCTACATACTATAGATATAGGACACAGTCATCTACATACTATATAGAATTATGGACACAGTCATCTACATACTATAGATATGGACACAGTCATCTACATACTATAGATATGGACACAGTCATCTACATACTATAGATATGGACACAGTCATCTACATACTATAGATATGGACACAGTCATCTACACACTATAGATATGGACACAGTCATCTACATACTATAGATATGGACACAGTCATCTACATACTATAGATATGGACACAGTCATCTACATATTATAGATATGGACACAGTCATCTACATACTATAGATATGGACACAGTCATCTACATACTATAGATATGGACACAGTCATCTACATACTATAGATAGGACACAGTCATCTACATACTATAGATATGGACACAGTCATCTACATACTATAGATACGGACACAGTCATCTACATACTATAGATATGGACACAGTCATCTACATACTATAGATATGGACACAGTACATCTACATACTATAGATATGGACACAAGTCATCTATATACTATAGATATGGACACAGTCATCTATATACTATAGATATGGACACAGTCATCTAATACTATAGATATGGACACAGTCATCTAATACTATAGATAGGACACAGCATTACATACTAAGAGGACACAGTCATCTACATACTATAGATATGGACACAGTCATCTATATACTATAGATATGGACACAGTCATCTACATACTATAGATATGGACACAGTCATCTACATACTATAGATACGGACACAGACATCTACATACTATAGATATGGACACAGTCATCTACATACTATAGATATGGACACAGTCATCTACATACTATAGATATGGACACAGACATCTACATACTATAGATATGGACACAGTCATCTACATACTATAGATATGGACACAGTCATCTACATACTATAGATATGGACACAGCATCTACATACTATAGATATGGACACAGTCATCTACACACTATAGATATGGACACAGTCATCTACATATATAGATATGGACACAGTCATCTACATACTATAGATATGGACACAGTCATCTACACACTATAGATATGGACACAGTCATCTACAACTATAGATATGGACACAGTCATCTACATACTATAGATATGGACACAGTCATCTACACACTATAGATATGGACACAGTCATCTACATACTATAGATATGGACACAGACATCATCTACATACTATAGATATGGACACAGTCATCTACACACTATAGATATGGACACAGTCATCTACATACTATAGATAGGACACAGTCATCTACATACTATAGATATGGACACAGTCATCTACATACTATAGATATGGACACAGTCATCTACATACTATAGATATGGACACAGTCATCTACATACTATAGATATGGACACAGTCATCTACAACTATAGATATGGACACAGTCATCTACATACTATAGATACTGACACAGTCATCTACACACTATAGATATGGACACAGTCATCTACATACTATAGATATGGACACAGTCATCTACTACTATAGATATGGACACAGTCATCTACATACTATAGATATGGACACAGTCATCTACATACTATAGATATGGACACAGTCATCTACATACTATAGATATGGACACAGTCATCTACACACTATAGATATGGACACAGTCATCTACATACTATAGATATGGACACAGTCATCTACATACTATAGATACGGACACAGTCATCTACATACTTATAGATATGGACACAGTCATCTACATACTATAGATATGGACACAGTCATCTACATACTATAGATATGGACACAGTCATCTACATACTATAGATATGGACACAGTCATCTACATACTATAGATACGGACACAGTCATCTACATATTATAGATAGGACACAGTCATCTACACACTATAGATATGGACACAGACATCTACATACTATAGATATGGACACAGTCATCTACATACTATAGATATAGACAGTCATCTACATACTATAGATATGGACACAGTCATCTACACACTATAGATATGGACAGTCATCTACATACTATAGATATGGACAGTCATCTACATACTATAGATATGGACAGTCATCTACATACTATAGATAAGACACAGTCATCTACATACTATAGATATGGACAGTCATCTACATACTATAGATACAGACACAGTCATCGACATGCAATTTAATTCAGTCCCTATTTGCATTTCTGCGCAGGGACGTTGATATGAACTAACGACAAGCTTTTTCAAGCCTCTTGCAATGGAGAGAGAGAGTGTGAGAGAGAGAGAGAGAGAGAGAGAGACAGACAGACAGACTGGGACAGAGACAGAGAGAGAGAGAGTTAGAGACAGAGACAGGCAGATGACAGACATACAGAGTTAGAGACTGAAACAGAGAGACAGACAGAAACAGAGACAGACAGAGACAACAGAGAGGAACAGGGAGATGCTGAAGTAAAGAAGTGTACCGGCTGTGATGGTGATGACATCTGGTTGTAGAGAAAATCCCATGAAAAGTGGGAAGGTCCATGGTCACCTGCAAAACGCACACATACACACACGAACGCACGCACACACACGAACGCACGCACACACACACACACACAAAACACATGTGAACGCTCACATAATAATAGATGTGCGTGCATACACAGAAGTACACATACACAACTTATGTGACAGAGAAAGAGACAGAGACAGATAAAGAGAGAGAGAGAAAGAGAGAGAGAGACGGACAGAGAAAGAGGAGGTAGAGAGAAAGAGAGTGAGAGAGAAAGAAGAGAGAGAGAGACAGACAGAAAACAAGAGAAGTAGAGACAGACGAGACAGAGACAGACAGAGAGAAGGAGAGAGAGAGAGAGAAAGAAAGAGACAGACAGACAGAAAAGAGAGAAGGAGACAGACTGAGACAGAGACAGACAAGACTGAGACAGACACACAGACAGACAGACAGACAGAGAGAGAGAGGCACGAAAAGCAACAAACAGAACACACCTTCAGGCAGTGAATCTTACAGACGATGTGTCTTACCGGCCCTTCAGGAAGTCCCAATGTACTCGCCTGTTTGTCTTTATCACAGGACAACCCACACTCACTGTGTATGCTTGTGTAAATGGACCGATGGATGGAGATACGAACTGGTGGCGGTTTGCATATGTGTGGGTGGATTCTATACGTGTGATAGTGGATGGTGGTGGTATGTGTGTGCGAGCTCGCATACAAGTGTGTGTATGTGTGTGCGTGCGTGCGTGCGTGGTGTGGTGTGTGTGTGTGTGTGTGTGTGTGTGAGTGTGTATATTTGTGTGCGTGCGTGTGTTTGTACATGTGTGAGTGTGTGTAATGTGTCTGTGTGTGTGTGTGTGGTGTGTGTGTGTGTGTTGGGTGTGACGTTAGAGATGTGCTTGTCGATGTATGTTCATTTGTTTTTTGTTTTTTTTTAACGTCTGCTCTCATGCGTTTTTTTTTTCTTTAGACAGAACGTATGTGAATGTAAGTGTATGTGGATGACACGACGTGCATGTACGTGTGCGTGCAGATGTGTGCGCGCGAAATGTATATTTGTGCGACTATGTGTGCACATATACGTATGCATGTGTGCGTTATCGTACGTGCGTGCGTGTGTGTGTGTGTGTGCGTTTCTATTTCTATCTGTATGTGTGCGTGTGTGTGTGCGCGTGTGTGTGTCTGTATCTGTGTGTGTGTAAATGCGTGTGTGTGTGTGTTATGCGTGTTTGTCTGCGTGTGTGTATGTGTGTGCGTGTCCGAGCGCGAGAGTGCATTCACGCCTGTTTCTAAACACATGCACGAACATATGCATATTCATAAAAACACACACACACACGAATCGCTGGCGTCGTCATCATCATCACACAGCCCAAACCCACCCCCCACCCAACCAAAAAAAACCCAAACCAAAACAAACAAAAAAACAAAAACAAAACACGCAACAACAACTAAAAAGCAAGGAAGGGAGAAGACTCTCACTGGCAGCGCCTTTAGTCATGCGACTCCAGGGCGATGAATCGTAGTCGGGTCTGAGCACCCCTCTCATCCTGTCTCGCTGCTTGTCGTCATCAGACGACAATGACGACACGCTCCTGCATTCAGGGTTCATCATGTTGCCCGCCTTCCAGTCGCCACGTTTGGCAATTTGCCGGGCAAACATTGCCGACACCTGGCTCTGGCTGAAAATGTCACAACGTCTTTGCTTAAATTGATGGTTGAGACACCCTCCAAGCAGACATCAACAAAACGTGATGCACTAACATTTCGAGGTGTGAAGAGTTGCTGAGGCTTTGAACCCTGGAGGGTTTAAATCCAAAAGTAAACGAAATATTGAAAGCAAACGACATGCAGTGCTGACCACCTCTCTCTCTCTCTGTCTGTCTGTGTCTGTCTCTCTCTCTCTGTCTCTCTCATCTTCTCTCTCTCTCTCTCTCTCTGTCTCTCTTCCCCCCTCTCCCCCTTTCTGTCTCTCACTCAATCTCTCTCTTCTGTGTCTCTCTCCCCCCCCCCCGTCTCTCTCCATCCCTCCCTCCCTCTCTCTCTCTTTGTTGCTATGTAAAATGTAAAGGGCATGCTTTGACATATATAAATTGTATTATTATTCACAGGCAAACAAAAGTACTAGTATCCCTCCTGTAGTCTTGACCACTCCATCCAATGCATCAACAGACGATTTAAAAAACATACCTGAATACAAACATAAATACAACTAACAACATTAAAACATACTTATAATAACCGGCCTAAATTACTGAAATTACTTCCGCACAGTACATTTCCATAAAGCCAAAAACTGCACATAATAAATGTACCCAATTATCAGTCCTAAGAAAAAGTATGTGAGGCTTTATTGAAAACTTACAAATGAATATGCCAGCAAGACAGAAAGTGATAGGAAGACACGACAGAAAGCAAAGGAGCAAGGCAGAAACAAAAAGAGTGTCAGAAAAGAGGAAATTTCTACCACAGAATTTCCAGAGGGTGAGGATACAAGTTATATTGAAAAAAACCCTGGTATTCCAATGTGGGTACGTGTGTGTGTAATACTACAGAAGCCTGTTGGGTTTTTGTCCAACAAAAAGCAAGCATCTCCTCTGCATGTGCGTGCGTGTGCGCATGTATGCACGCTTGTGTGTGTGTGTGCGTGTGTGTGTTTGTGTGTGCGCGCGCGCGTACATCTGTGTGAGTGCACAGGCCTGTCTCATTTTTCTTCTTGAAAAAGCAACTTCCTCTCTCTCTCTCTCTGTATGTGTGTGTGTGTGTGCGCGTGCGTGTGTATGTATGTGAATATGCGCTTTCGCGCATGCGTGCGTGCGTGCGTGCGTGAGCGTGTGTGTACGTGTGTGTGTGTGTGTAGAATCCCGTTTCGTTTTCTCCAATAAAACAAGCAGCGTCTTCATACTGTTTTCGCCAGTCTCAAACTCTGTCAACAGACAATAAACAACAGACGACTCACTCATCGTCCAAGTCACTTGTCTCTGACCCCTTTCTGCGACGGGCCCTGATGTTGATGTAGATGAGAACAGCGACGACGATGACGACGATGAAAAAGAGCGGAATGCCCACGGCCAGGCCGATGATCAACTTGTAGTCCGTTTCTGAGGACACATCACGGGCATGATGGACATGATTACCACTTTCAAAACAAAATGCACCAAGAATATAGTGTGTCTGTGTGGAAAGAATATAACACATAGTCATATTCTTTCTTGCATTAGGGTAAAACGACATATTCCTATACTATCTTTGAGTACAGTTTCTGACATATTTGCCTCGTTATCGTTACTATATGAATTTTTTGTTAGCCAGTCAAAAAGTCCTATAGCGAATTACCTTTAAAATGTTACTTCACTTGTTCACTGTTATGGTTAGCCAATTCTTAGTTTTATCTTTATTCATTTCTTCTAGATAGTTATTAATTTTGTTTGTTAGTTAGTTTGTTTACATCGTTAATTATGGTAACGTTATTTGTTAGTTTTACCTTCCCTTCCTCGAAACAGTTGTTTTCTGGATCATCTTTTCTCAAATCCAAAATTGACAACTTTCAAATATCCTCTTCACTCCTCCTCTATCACCTCCCCCCCCCCCTTTTTTTTTTTTTTTGTGTGTGTCTAAAATCACTTTAGTGAATAGACATTAAATCAAAGACCATCACCACCCGCTTGTTACTGTTGCTTTTGTTTAAAGCCCAGCCGACTACCTAGAACCATATCAGGGACATAACCCATTTCAATACACACACAAATACTTCAATAGGGAAAAAAAGGGAAAGAAAATTAAGTACACATATTAATGCATTCGTGCACATAATCTAAGGACACGCCACTCCAATTTATCACACATGGGATTTACAAAACATACCTGAATACAAATTGAAACATAACTAAGGAATCTAGTACAGGCCTAAATTACCCAAAACTGCTTTCGTATATCTCATTTCCCTACAGCCAAAAGTACACTTAATACATGAACCTAATTATCAATCCCAACAGAAACTACGTTAGACTTTAAAGTTTATCAAACACCTGTAAGTGAATAGACCAGCAATGCAGAAAACACTAGGAACGAACAAGGCAGAAACAACGAGAGTGACAGAAAAGCGGGAATTTCTAGCACAGAATTTCCAGAAGATGGTGATACCTATTCGTATTGAAAGAGACTTTACCAAGCTATCAGTCTTGCACACAAAGAACCTCCGAAGAATCATACGAAATTTCACCTGGACCAGTATCATCTCAAACCAAAAACTACTCACCCAATACAATCACAACAGTATGGACTCTATCATCATGAAAGACAGAGATGGAGATTGATTGGGCATACCATCCTGAATGTACAGAACAACATCACCCAGACTGCCTTTGCCTGGACAACGGAAGGAAGACGTAAGACGAAGACAGCAGATCACCTGGCCACGGACAGGACAATGAGAGAATCCAAGACCCTGTGCACAGTACAGAGAGATCGGCCCGGAACAGACAGGCGTGTTGAATCTGCGTTGCTGCCCTACATGCCACAAGAATAATAGTACTAAATCTCTGAAAAAGCAAATGTTCTGACTGCTGATTATGGACGCACTAATCCAGGTTTTCTGGCAATTAATCGAAGAGCTCCTTCTTGTCTACATGGGAATGGCCATTCTGGGGTCCCAATAATAACAAATCAAATTGGGTTACTGGTTATCTACTGGCTATTTAGTAATGACTGTCAGATCTCATACACGTGTCCAGCAAAACCAAATGTCTACACTATGTATTGCATTTTAATGAGACAGGTCATGGATTATTTAAAGAACAACACTGACTAAACAATGGAAATGGTCACTCAACAACAGTATTCTAAAGGCAAAAAGGAAAAAAAGAAAGAAAAACAAGAAAGAGAAAAGAAAAAAACAAAACAAGAACAGGAACATGGAAACAACAACAATAATAAAAAAAAACAGAATAAAAGTAACAAAACAATTGCTCACCATCTATCTCGATGTCCCTGAAACACGACAACAAACAGTATTCATTATGAGAATGTATGTTCATATATTCAACAACGTATGTCACAACATTATACATCAAATATATATGTCACAAAAACAAACACACACACACACACAAAGAACATGAATCAGTCAATAATGTGACAAACTTGAAAAAAAAACACAAGATACTACAATGCAAAAGAACATGATCTGAAACAATTCAACAGAACACAACACTGAAATAATGAAAAAAATGTGTTGTAGCAAAACCAAAAACAGTAAACAGACACACACAAACACACAATCAAATACACATAAATGCACGAACACGTTCTCACACGAACACACACACACACACTCACACGCTCGCGCGCGTACGCACAAGCACACACACACGCGCGCACGCACACACACACACACACATTAACACACATACATTAACACAAACAAATACACATACACGCACAAACACGTTCTCACACGAATACACGCACACACACACATGAACACACATACATACACACACACTCACACACACACATACACACACACACACACACACACACACATCACACACACACACCACACACACGCACACACACACACACACACACACACACACATATTCTTGTGACCTAATACAACACAACACGGCACAACAAGTCAGGTATGCTGGCATCAGAGGACAATATAAAGCACCAAGACAGAGGAAACTGGCATCACACAGAAAAAGCCACTGTGGCAGAAATCACTACACATCACATAACACAGCATATCACATTCTTCCTGGGCTGGTTCTCTTTGACAGAGCCGTGGACTCAAAATCTGATATCTCGAGTTCAATCCCAGCAACATCAAAAACTTGCCTGTTCAATGCCCATTGCATCGTTCCCATCACTCTGGTTGTGTCAGCTTAGCGTTTCACAGCTCCCTTCTCCCCCATCCCCTAACCATTGCCTATTTCACAACCTTGCCCGTGCATGTGTGTTTGGGGCAGGATTACAGGATTTATCAGATAACTGCTGGTGGATTTGGCAAGAGCGCATATGGGCTTGTCCTAGCCCTTATAATCATTCTAACATCAACGTCTCTCTTTATAACCATTATAACTCCAACGTCCCTCCTTATAACAGTGAGCAAAGCGCACATTAGTCCTTATAACCATTGTAACACCTACGTCCCTCCTTATAACCATTATAACGCCAACGTCCCTCCTTATAACCATTGTAACACCTATGTCCCTCCTTGTAACCATTATAACGCCAACGTCCTCCTTATAACCATTGTAACAGCAACGTCCCTCCTTGTAACCATTATAACACCAACGTCCCTCCTTATAACCATTATAACACCAACGTCCCTCCTTATAACCACTATAACACCAACGTCTCTCCTTATAACCATTATAACACCAACGTCCCTCCTTACAACCATTGTAACACCAACGTCCCTCCTTATAACCATTATAACACCAACGTCTCTCCTTATAACCACTATAAAACCAACGTCCCTCCTTATAACCATTATAACACCAACGTCCCTCCTTATAACCATTATAACACCAACGTCTCTCCTTATAACCATTGTAACACCAACGTCCCTCCTTATAACCATTATAACACCAACGTCCCTCCTTATAACCATTATAACACCAACGTCCTCCTATAACCATTATAACACCAACGTCCCTCCTTATAACCATTATAACACCAACGTCTCTCCTTATAACCACTATAACACCAACGCCCTCCTTATAACCATTTATAACACCAACGTCCCTCCTTATAACCATTATAACACCAACGTCTCTCCTTATAACCATTATAACACCAACGTCCCTCCTTATAACCATTGTAACACCAACGTCCTCCTTATAACCATTATAACACCAACGTCCCTCCTTATAACCATTATAACACCAACGTCTCTCCTTATAACCACTATAACACCAACGTCCCTCCTTATAACCATTATAACACCAACGTCCCTCCTTATAACCATTGTAACACCAACGTCCCTCCTTATAACCATTGTAACACACCTACGTCCCTCCTTATAACCATTATAACACCTACGTCCCTCCTTATAACCATTATAACACCAACGTCTCTCCTTATAACCATTGTAACACCAACGTCCCTCCTTATAATCATTGTAACACCAACGTCTCTCCTTATAACCATTGTAACACCAACGTCTCTCCTTATAACCATTATAACACCAACGTCCCTCCTTATAACCATTATAACACCTACGTCTCTCCTTATAACCATTGTAACACCAACGTCTCTCCTTATAACCATTGTAACACCAACGTCCCTCCTTATAACCATTATAACACCAACGTCTCTCCTTATAACCATTGTAACACCAACGTCCCTCCTTATAACCATTATAACACCAACGTCCCTCCTTATAACCATTATAACACCAACGTCCCTCCTTATAACCATTATAACACCAACGTCCCTCCTTATAACCATTATAACACCAACGTCTCTCCTTATAACCACTATAACACCAACGCCCCTTTATAACCATTATAACACCAACGTCCCTCCTTATAACCATTATAACCACAACGTCTCTCCTTATAACCATTATAACACCAACGTCCCTCCTTATAACCATTGTAACACAACGTCCCTCCTTATAACCATTATAACACCAACGTCCCTCCTTATAACCATTATAACACCAACGTCTCTCCTTATAACCACTATAACACCAACGTCCCTCCTTATAACCATTATAACACCAACGTCCCTCCTTATAACCATTGTAACACCAACGTCCCTCCTTATAACCATTGTAACACCTACGTCCCTCCTTATAACCATTATAACACCTACGTCCCTCCTTATAACCATTATAACACCAACGTCTCTCCTTATAACCATTGTAACACCAACGTCCCTCCTTATAATCATTGTAACACCAACGTCTCTCTTATAACCATTGTAACACCAACGTCTCTCCTTATAACCATTATAACACCAACGTCCCTCCTTATAACCATTATAACACCTACGTCTCTCCTTATAACCATTGTAACACCAACGTCTCTCCTTATAACCATTGTAACACCAACGTCTCTCCTTATAACCATTGTAACACCAAACGTCCCTCCTTATAATCATTGTAACACCAACGTCCCTCCTTATAACCATTATAACACCAACGTCCCTCCTTATAATCATTGTAACACCAACGTCCCTCCTTATAACCATTATAACACCAACGTCCCTCCTTATAACCATTGTAACACCAACGTCTCTCCTTATAACCATTGTAACACCAACGTCTCTCCTTATAACCATTATAAACACCTACGTCCCTCCTTATAACCATTGTAACACCAACGTCCCTCCTTATAACCATTGTAACACCAACGTCTCTCCTTATAACCATTGTAACACCAACGTCTCTCCTTATAACCATTATAACACAAACGTCCCTCCTTATAACCATTGTAACACAAACGTCCCTCCTTATAACCATTGTAACACCAACGTCTCTCCTTATAACCATTATAAACACCTACGTCCCTCCTTATAACCATTATAACACAACGTCCCTCCTTATAACCATTGTAACACCAACGTCTCTCCTTATAACCATTGTAACACCAACGTCCCTCCTTATATAACCATTGTAACACCAACGTCTCTCCTTATAACCATTGTAACACCAACGTCTCTCCTTATAACCATTATAACACCAACGTCCCTCCTTATAACCACTATAACACCAACGTCTCTCCTTATAACCATTATAACACCAACGTCCCTCCTTATAACCATTATAACACCAACGTCTCTCCTTATAACCACTATAACACCAACGTCTCTCCTTATAACCATTATAACACCAACGTCTCTCCTTATAACCATTATAACACCAACGTCTCTCCTTATAACCATTGTAACACCAACGTCCCTCCTTATCACCATTGTAACACCAACGTCTCTCCTTATAACCATTGTAACACCAACGTCTCTCCTTATAACCATTGTAACACCAACGTCTCTCCTTATAACCATTATAAACACCTACGTCCCTCCTTATAACCATTGTAACACCAACGTCCCTCCTTATAACCATTGTAACACCAACGTCCCTCCTTATAACCATTGTAACACCAACGTCCCTCCTTATAACCTTATAACACCAACGTCCCTCCTTATAACCATTGTAACACCAACGTCCCTCCTTTATAACCATTGTAACACCAACGTCTCTCCTTATAACCATTATAACACCAACGTCCCTCCTTATAACCATTGTAACACCAACGTCCCTCCTTATAACCATTATAACACCAACGTCCCTCCTTATAACAGTGAGAAAAGTGCACTCTAGTCCTTATAACCATTATAACACCAACGTCCCTCCTTATAACCATTGTAACACCAACGTCCCTCCTTATAACCATTGTAACACCAACGTCCCTCCTTATAACCATTATAACACCAACGTCTCTCCTTATAACAGTGAGCAAAGTGCACCCTAGTCCTTATAACCATTATAACACCAACGTCCCTCCTTATAACCATAATAACATCAACGTCCCTCCTTATAACAGTGAGAAAAGTGCACCCTAGTCCTTATAACCATTATAACACCAACGTCTCTCCTTATAACCATAATAACACCAAGGTCCCTCCTTATAACCATTATAACACCAACGTCCCTCCTTATAACAGTGAGAAAAGTGCACTCTAGTCCTTATAACTATTATAACACCAACGTCCCTCCTTATAACAGTGAGAAAAGTGCACCTAGTTCTTATAACCATTATAACACCAACGTCTCTCCTTATAACCATTATAACACCAACGTCCCTCCTTATAACCATTATAACACCAACGTCCCTCCTTATAACCGTTATAACACCAACGTCCCTCCTTATAACCATTATAACACCAACGTCCCTCCTTATAACAGTGAGAAAAGTGCACTCTAGTCCTTATAACCATTATAACACCAACGTCCCTCCTTATAACCATTATAACACCAACGTTCCTCCTTATAACCATTATAACACCAACATCTCTCCTTATAACCATTATAACACCAACGTCCCTCCTTATAACAGTGAGAAAAGTGCACTCTAGTCCTTATAACCACTATAACACCAACGTCTCTCCTTATAACCATTATAACACCAACGTCCCTCCTTATAACAGTGAGCAAAGTGCAAAGCGCGATCAGCAGCTGACAGTGGCAGGACTCACCGACAGAAGGGAAGGCCCGTGTCCATGTTCACCACACAGTCCTGGTCAGTGCGACACGGGGAGATCGCCTGGTACGCGCCGCAGACGTCTGACACTGAAAGGTACAATGTACGGTTACTGTTTGTACACACACGCACACATACATACACACACACATAGACGCGTACGTATATACGCAAACACATATACGTACACACACACAAACAAATAACACACGAATACAAGCAAACACACACACACACACACACACACAAACCACACACAGACAAGAACACACAAACACACACATGAACACATGCAAAGACACACACAAACAAGCATACACAAACATATATACGTACACACACATACAAATATAACACGCGCACACACACATACACACACACAGACAAGAATACACAAACACGCACATAAACACACACGCACACACAAACAAGCATATATAAACATATAAACAAACACACACACACACACACAACACACACACAAATAACACACATATACAGACACACGCACATGCTGTTATAACTGCAATGACACCAACGTGACTGACCGTTATAAGTGTCGTGACAGTAACGTCACCATTTATTATTACCACAACGAAACTGATGTCATCGATTAGCCATGTGTCATTAACGTCGCCAGTGACACTAACGTCATCGATTAACCATGTGTCACTAACGTCGCCAATGACACTAACGTCACTTCTTATAATCATTAAAACAAACGTCCCTCCTTATAACCGTTAAAAAACAAACGTCCCTCCTTATAACTTACACTAACGTCACTTCCTTATAACCGTTACAACACCAACGTCACTCCTTATAACTGTTACAACACCAATGTTAATCCATATAACTATTATAAAACCAACGTCACTCCACATAACCGTTATAACACCAACGTCAATCCTTATAATTATTAAAACACCAATGTTATTCCTTATAACCTGTTGTAACATCAACGTCACTCCTTTATGACCGTCATGATACTAACGTCATTCCATATAACCGTTGTAACAGCAACGTATCTCCTTATGACTTTTATGACACTAATGTCACCCCTTACATAACCGTTATAACACCAACGTCAACTCTTATAACCGTTATAACACCAACGTCACTCCTTGTGACAGTTATAACACCAATGTCTCCTCTTACAACCAACGTTATTCCTTATAACTATTATAAAACCTATGTCCCTATTTATAACCGTTATAACATCAACGTCTCTCCTTAAAACCGTAAAACACCAATGTTAGTCCATATAACCGTTGTAAAATCAACATCACTCTTTATAACCGTCATGACACTGACATCATTCCTTATAACCTTTATAACACCAACGTCATACTTATAACCGTTGAAACACCAGCGACATTCCTTACAACCGTTATAACACCAATGTCATTGCTTACAACAGTTATACCACTAACGTTAGTACTTATAATCATTATAACACAAACGTCATTCGTTACAATCGTTATAACACCAACGTCATTCCTTACAACTGTTATACCACTTATAACCATCATAACACAAACGTTATTTGTTACAACCGTTATAACGTCAACGTCATTCATTGTAACCGTAGTAACACCAGTCTCACTCCTTATAACCACAGTAACACTAATGTCACCCATTATAACTATGATAACGTCACTGGTATTTCTTATTCCATTTCTTATAACCATTATGACAACAGTAGCATTCCTTATAACGGTTGTAACACCAGTTATTTCTTCTAATTGTGATAACAACACTAAGCTTCCTTATAACCATTAGGACACTGACGTTATTACTTATAACTTATGGCAACGATGACCAAAAACTTCGTGGCTTAGCAATGAGGCCGACATTAATGCTTTACACCGATTTAATACAAACATCACCTCGTTGATAACAACAGTTATGCGACTAACGTCACTGCATCCTTTAACAGTAAAGACACTGAGACTACTGCTTGTCAACCACAACAACAACAACAAAATGCTGACACACACACATTATCGTTTGCCACAACAGTGACGATATTCAAATCACCACCTATGACAGAACTGACGCCACTGACGTCACCACAGGCTACAGCACCAATGGCGTGATGTAAACGTTTGTTATGTCACTGACCTGACTGGTTGTTCAAAACAACGTCACTGAGCTATGTCACTGACCTGACTGGTTGTTCAAAACGACGTCACTGACGTTGACCTGCTGGCCGTCAATGGTGAAGCTAGCGTCCTTCAGTTCCACCACAGCTTTGGACACCTGTGACAACACCTGGGGGTGTGCCACAGGGTTCACCACAGCCACGGCATCCACGATCAAGCTGCCTTCTCTGTGAACAGAGATGTTGTCTTCTAACACAGTGTGGTGCTTGACTCTATCGCTTGTTTGCACTCTACGAAACCATCACGAACAAAACAAACGACGAACAAGCGTTCCCAGATGTACAAAACATCTTCAAGTCAATACAGCCACTGTGTGTGGTGGCAGAAAAGTGTTTACAATATTTTTAATGCAATGAATAATACATGGGGCTACAGCTCATGCCAAAAGCACGCTCGTTGCACTTTACAGGAAGAGATTAAAGCAATGCGGGTGCACACACACACATACATGCATACATTCATCATACATATATACATACATACAGCATACACATACACTACATATACACACACATATACATATACACACATATACACAATATATATATATACACATACATATATATATAACATACATACATATACACATACATACATATATACACATACATAATACATACATACATATACATACACCCAGACCACACACACGCATATACACACGCAAACACATACAAAGACAAACATACACAGACACATACACACTCAGACATGTACACAAACACACACACACCACTCAGACAAACACATACATACACACAAATAAACACATAAGACACACACGCACAAACACACACACATAAACACACAGACACACACAAACACATACACCACACACACAGACACATACACAACAACAGACACAACACACACACATAGACACATACACAAACACACACAAATTGTTATGAAGGCAACTCCAGAATGGAGACATTTCAGGGGACTACATCAAATGGCAAGGTACATGTATTCAGCATTAAACACTGCAGCAAATTTACATATCTGTCATTATGTAATTCTGCGATCAGTAAAATTGTTCCAGAGGATTGATAGGGCCTAACGGCAGGCAGCATTCTCCATATGTCTTTCGGGTGCAGCAACCTGCAGCGGTTCAAGCATCCTGAGGTTGGTCAAGCCTACGATAGTTGCCAGCCAGCTCTTCCTCTGTCAACGCCAGTGGCGGCCTCTTTCAAAGGAACTCTGTAGGTAGACAGACTTGGACAGTGTGTCGTGTGGAGTGTCACGAACAAGCTGGCACCATATCACTGTCACCAACAGAGGTTCCTATGGACTTCCAGAGGCGTTGTTCTTGTTCCACGCTTGCTCATTTGCCTGCCTTATAGTTCGTGGTAGGATATGCAAAGCAGTTTCTTCAGGCAAAGAGTCTCAAAGTCATAAATTCTTGATCCTGCGAACACTGTCCAGTTTTCATACCCGCAGGAGGACAGACCCTACGAGCGGTTTGTGCGGTCTGTTCGTGTTGGTAGAGTTGATTTGTGCTACCTGTCCAGATCTGGTCCATTCATTGCTGCCGATGCTATGGCCGTCTTGATGCAGATTTTGGCCTTGCAGTTACCATCTCTGTACAAACTGATCCCAGGTAAAAAAAATAGTACAACAGAACACATCAGTATACCTGTTATACAGGATAACTGCCTTACGTACAATACAAAAGAACACAACCAGTATAACTGTCATGCAATCTATCTGCCTTAAGTACTTTACGACGTAACACAACAAGTACAAATATCACACAAGCTATCTACCTAAAGTAAATTACAAAACAACAACAATAACGACAACAACAGCAATAAGAAACAGGACAGCATAAGTCATGAAAGTATTTAGATCACTCTGTCCTGAAAGCCAAGGTTGGACATGATTGATGCCGGGTTTGCGATCTGAGTTCCATACACTTGACCCAGTCTACCCAGATACACATGGATACCTGTCCCTCTTCATATCCCGGGAAGGTAAAGCAGCATGAGTGGACATGGGCACCACCCTGATAATTGTGACCGTGAGAGTAGCTGAGACCTCTAAAGTTTATAGTTAGTTTGCAGTTTGTGCAAGAGGGATTCATCGCACTCAGACAATTCCATATGTGCTCCATCCAAATCCGCCACCAAGTATCTGGCAGACTCCCTGAGCCTCTGCAGAGTCTTATCTGCTGGAAAGGTCTTGAAATTGGGGATGAGGGAAGGGACTTTTGAAACACTAAGCTGACACTACCAAAATGATGGAAACATTAAAGTGGGCAGCAAACAGGCCAGCTTTTAATGTTGCAGGCTGGGGTTGAACTCGAGAAATCATATCTTGAGTTCAAGGCTCTATCACACGAATCAACCTCTAAAACCTAAGCCTTCCTGACTCAGCAGCATCAGAGAAGACGAGCGGTACAACAATGAAATAAAGGAAAACACAGCAACAAAGAAGACAAGCGGTATAGCCGTGAAAGAAAGGAAAACACAGAAACAAAGAAGACAAGCGGTACAAAGAAAACACAGAAACAAAGAACACAAGCAGTACAACAATGAAATAAAGGAAAACACAGCAACAAAGAAGACAAGTGGTATAACAATGAAAGAAAGGAAAACACAGCAACAAAGAAGACAAGCGGTATAACAAAGAAAAAAAGAAAACAGCAACAAAGAAGACGCGGTATAACAATGAAATAAAAGGAAAACACAGCAACAAAGAAGACAAGTGGTATAACAAAGAAAACACAGCAACAAAGAAGACAAGCGGTATAACAAAGACAAAAAAGAAAACACAGCAACAAAGACGACAAGCGGTGTAACAATGAAAGAAAGGAAAACACAGCAACAAAGAGGGCAAGCGGTTTGGCAATGAAAGAAAAGAAAAGACGGTGAGAAAGAAGACAAGCAGTGCAACAAAGAAAGGAAAACAGAAACAAAGAAGACAAGCGGTACCACACGGAAAGAAAGCTGACGGACCACTGACCTCATATCTGTGACCGTGACATTCTCAAGACCTTGCACTGTACTGTTCATCTCGTTGTAGAGCTACAACACAACACAACACAACACAACCCACTCTGTTAAACATACTGATATACTCTGTAGAGACCTATCTTGTGTTGTCTTGTCTTGTTGTATTGCAATACATTGCAATATTGTAATGTGTTGTATAGTATATCTGACCCTGCTGTATTGTTACTATTTGCTTGTTTCGGTTTGAGCATGCTTATATCGCGAATAGTCTGGATGGACGATGTGGTTTTTATCCAGTCTTCTTTGTTACCCCAGAGCTATTCTTCTGAACTTGTCCCCATTAGGCGACTGTTCATTTGGCAAAAATGTCGAACGTGTCTGGAGACTGTGTTTTTGTCTGCCCTGGAGACCCACCGAGTTCAAGTTCAAGTTCATATTGCGTATAGCCCAGCCGACTACCAGAGCCGTATCAGGGCTAACACCACGTCAAAAACGACAACCCGATTAAGATAAAAGACAACATGTAAAAACCATGTTCACAGTTAACCTTGCTGATTTAAAATGCAAATAAAGAAAAAAAAAAACAGCCGTAAAATCAGATTATATCTATTAGTCTCTTGCAAAAACTGGAAAACTGCATCAGGAGGGACGTCTCGGAAGAGGTTCTTTGAGGAGTCCGCCATGTAGTGCTTATGTCTCACAACGTACGAGTCCCTGCAATAAAGGAGGAGGTGTCTGGCGCTCAACGGCTCGTCACATGGTATACACCATGGTGCGTTTTCATGTTTTAAAAGGTGACCCATCGTGTGGGACAGCCCCACTCGGCACGTACTTTGGGGTGGGCTGCTGTGTTCAGTCCTCAGGCGGATGGTGGTGGTTTGTTGTTGTCGCTTGCATATGTTACATCATATCCTGCTATTGTTACTGGGTTTTTTTGTCTAAAGCCCAGTCAGCTGCGTAAAGCCATATCAGAGCTACAACCCTTTCAAAACATACACAACAGGAAAAATACAGGAAAACAAAATTAAGAACACATATCAAAGCATTTGCGCACATAACCGAAGGCGATACCCCTGGCGCAAACCACTCCATCCAATTTACGGCACAGAGGATTTAAACAACCTCTATTGTTATTGTTATTGTTGTTCAGAGCCCAGCCGACTGCGTAGAGCCATGTCAGGGCTATAACCGCTTCAAAACATACAAAATTTCAACAGGAAAAAAATTCAGAAAAGAAAATTAAGTACATATATCAGTGCACTCGCGCACACAATCCGAGGACACGCCCCTGGTGCTGACCACTCCATCCAACATATTGTAAAGGGGATCCAAAAAAACACACCTGAATGCAAACCTAGGCATACCCAAGGACACCAAAACATACATAAAAACCGGCATAAATTACCTAAAATTGCTTCCGTTTATATCTCACCTCCCTAGACCCAATTACCACTCCCGAGAGAAAGTACATAGGACTTTATCGAACACATACAGGTGAATGGACAGCAAGGCCGAAAATGATAGGAAGATATGACAGAAAGCAAAGGAGGAGGAAAGCAACAAAGTGAGTAACAGAAAAGAACAAATTTCTAGCTGAGAATTTCCAGAAGGTGGAGATACTATTTATACTGAAAAGAGTCCCCGGCATCCCCATGGGGGAAGCCTGTCCTATAAACAAGGAACTGAAACAGTGGAAAGGATGAAAAGACGTACAGCCCAGACCCCATAGGAGGAGGGGAGAAGGAGTTGCAACAGAATGAAATGGTCAGTGTAGTAGGTAGGACAAGCGTTGGAATGAAAGCATATCAATTATCAGCACTCATAAGAACAATGCATGCAGACTAAAAAAAATAAGTACCAACGTACATATTCGTGCAATCACAAACACACTACACCCACATTCACAAACATACTACACCCACATTCACTCACACTCTATGCATGCATGCACACACACTCATGTGCACACGTCCACACTTGTTCACATACGCGCACACTCATGTGCACGCGTGTACGCTTGTTCACATTATGTGCACACACACTCATGTGCACGCGTGCACACTTGTTCACATATGCGAACGTACATAAACTATATGTACTACTTTTTCTCTTCTCACATTGGAAAGAGCAACAGGGAAGTTTCAGTCTTTCTCTTAATTTTTGTATCTGGTTTTTGTTTGTGATCTTACGCTTGACAAAGGCCAGTTGACGGAAAATTTGTGCCTGTTTTGTCTTGTACTAAATACGCGTTCTTACACATTTCGCGTTTTTTTCTGGTATCTGTACTACTCCAGTTTGTTAGTAAATACCGTAAAACTCAAGTTACGTTTTGACCTGAAAACCATAAGTCTTGTGTGTTCCATGCTTTTCTGTGAGATGGGATTCCATGTTTTGTTTCTGCCAGCCCCCCATGAACCACTGACACCACAGATCCTAACTGGTTTTCACTAAAAGCTGAGGGCATGAAGGACCAGTACAGATCTATGACAATTTTCATTATGCTGTACCGAATGATTATTTCATGATAACGGGGATCATGATCAAGATGCTCTGCAATTTCATCTAGGACCGAAACTGCATGACAAAGTTTGTATTCTACGCTTACTGTCATAACATATCCTGGCGTAAACCAGGCCTGAGAGACACAGGCACCTGCTGAAATGGCGAGTAAATTTGCTCAATACTCGCAGAGACGCACGCATAAAGTGGATGAGATTCAACTGTATGACCAAAGTATTCACCACAAACCCACAGCACGATCAACATTATGTAGAAAACTACCAAAATCGGAAATTCCCACAACGATACTCTTGTGCCGACGAGAATCCACGACCTCCCAGTCAATCGTCCGTCGATTGACAATAGTCCAGTCATTCTATCCAATAGACCTAAAACTTGTGTTCTATACTATGTAGGCCTATGTTACATAGATATTATATACAATTTGCTGTTGCTGTACTATACGGTGCATGTCACGATATATGTCACGTCATCTACAGTAACCTACCATTTTCATAAACGACTATGGCCAGCGCACAAAATCATGACAGCATGCGAACGATCATGAAGCATGTAAACATACTCATTCACAATGGCACTGTACGCCTACCTGTGTGCCCACATCCTGCGCCAGGTCACTGTATGCTGTAGAATTCTTGTCCGCCAGTGCAGCAGTCACGTTGGTGGAATTGACGGCAATGGTCACAGTAAAAGGAACATTCTGCAGCGCTGAAACACACAGTCAGTTATTACTATCTTTTTTGTTAAAGTCCAGCCGACTGCGTAGAGCCATATCAGCGCTAAAACCCGTTTCAAAACATACTACTTCAACAAAATTAAGTACACATATCAGTGCACTCGCACACACAATCCAAGGAGATGTCACTGGCGTTGACAACTCCGTTCGCACAAGGGATTTAAAAACACACCTGAATACAAATTTAAGCACAATTAAGGATACTAAAACATATATGAAAACGGGTCTAAATTACGTAAAATTGCTTCTGCAAATCTCATTTCCATACAGCCAAAAATGCACTTAATACATGCACCCAATTACCACTCCTAAGAGAAAGTGCTAAGACTTTATCAAACATATACAGCTGAATGGACCAGCAAGGCAGAAAAAAGCAAAACAAACTCTAAAGCGAGTCATACACACACACGCACGCGCGCACGCACACACACACAAACACACATACATGCACACACACGCACAAACTTAAACACACATGCACACACACATACATATACACACACTCCTACGCACACATGCAACACACACACACATACATACACACACGCACACACATACATACATACACACATGTACATACATACATACACCCATATACACACATACGCACACAAACATACATACACACATATACACACACATATACATATGCATGTACACACACATGTACACACACACACACATGTACACACACACACATAGTCACACACACACATACATACACAAACACACACACACACACGCATCCCAGAACAAAAACACTTCTGATAACAGAAGAAGGCTTAGTGCTGGCAGGAATATTTCGCTGTGGTTGTATCTGTAGTTTTAGAAAAAAAAAAGAACACTTTGCACCAGGAAATTACTTTTGTACGCAGACATGCTAGGCCTCTGTATGTACAAGTGCTTCTGCTCATACAGTTTGTAGTTTGTTTAAGGATTCACTGCATTCGGAAAACTCCATATGCGCTCCATCCAAATCTGCAAGCAATCTTGTCATGAACTGCCAGTATGCTCATCATGCTGATGGTGCCATCATTCACGGTTCATCCTGTCTCCTTTTTTCACTTTGAGACTTCAGCATTGCAAAAGTCATGAACGTACTATTTGTTTTCCCTAAAACGTTTCGTGCATTTCTTCTTTGTTGTTCTTTTGCACATGACTGACAAAGGCCAGTTAGCTGAAAATTTGCGCCTGTCCTGTCTTGTTTTGTCTTGTTACATCACATGCGTTCTGGTTCTATTTGTGTGTAGTTCTGGTTCCTATCTGCTTGAACGCTGGCAGTCAAACTGATTTAGATTTCAAGAACTCTGTCAGGTAACCACTAGCGGCGTTGAGCGTGTATGGCACTATCCGAGTGCAATTGATCCCGCCTGAACACTTGCCAGTTTTCAGTACATACTGGGAATATCCAGCATGAAATAACAATACCCTGTCTCTCTCTCTCTCCCTCCCTCCCTCTCTCTCTCCCCTCTCTCTCCCTCCCTCCCCCTCTCTTCCCCCCTCTCTCTCTCCTTCTCTCTCCCTCCCTCTTTCTCACACATTGTGACATTTCGCCGTTGTGTGTATCCCCTTCTAAGGGCGTGTGAAGGGCTGTGTTTTATGTGAATGAATAATGTAAAGGCTGAAGTCACTCTCTCTCTCTGTGACTTTTTTTTACACATTGCGACATTTCGCCATTATGTGCATTCCCTTTTAAGGGGCTGTGGTATATGTAAACAAATCATCTAAAAGCTGAAATATATCTTCTCTCTCTCTCTCTCTCTCTCTCTCTCATTCACACACACACACACACACACACACACACACACACACACACTCACACAAACACACTGACATTTCGCCATTATGTGTATATCCCCTTCTGAGGGGCTGTGTTCCATGTGAATAAATCATGTAAAGGCTGAAGTCACTCTGTCTGCCTGTCTCTCTGTTTCATTTTTACACACTGCGACGTTTCGCCATGATGTGCATCCCCGTCTAAGCGGCTGTGGTCTTGGTAAATAAATCATCTGAAGGCTGAAGTCTCTCTCTCTGTCTCTGTCTTTCTCTCTCTCTTTTTTTTCTCACACACTGTGACATTTCGCCATTATATATATCCCCTTCTGAGGGGGCTGTGTTCCATGTGAATAAATCATGTAAAGGCTGAAGTCTCTCTCTCTCTCTCTCTCTTCTTCTCTCTCTCTCTCTCTCTCTCTCTCTCTCTCTCTCTCTCTCTCTCTCTCTTTCTCTCTGTTTGTTTCATTTTTACACGTTGCGTCTTTTCGCTATTATGTGCATCCCCTTCTAAAGGGCTGTGGTCTATGTAAATAAATCATCCAAAGGCTGAAGTCTCTCTCTCTCTCTCTCGCCATCTCTCTCTCTCCCTCCCCCCCCCCCCCCCTTAGCCTTGATATAAAAGTGACGAGAAGAATAGTAGCTTACCTTGGCACTGTGTACCGTTGGCTACGTAGCCCTCACCACAGGAACAGATGAAACTGCCCACAGTGTTAGTACACGTCTGGTTACAGGTGTTGAGACTACTGTCACCACACTCGTCAATGTCTGCACACAGTACACACATTACACATCACACATAAGATCATTCTGACGTTAACAAGCAAGGCCACTATGAACTTCTAACTCTCAGGATCAATCAGAACATATCAATTCCAGCTTCAGAAGTTTCAATACTGGCTCTAACTACTCGCTGACATTCTTCACCAGTATAGGATCGGAACTGTCCCACTGCCTTATATGCTAAAGTGACCTGGTTAAGTTGCACACAGGATTTCCATTCAAATTTTCACAAAAAAAGTGGATGAGATTTTTAATAAAAGGGTGGAACATACTATTTACGTACAGAAGTGTATTTCGAGTGAGACTTACTTAATAAACAAGATAGCGAAGCCAAACCATTTCAACAATCTCCTTTTTAACCCTTTGACTCCTGCAGCCTGTCCAACAGCATCTTTCTTTGTCAACCATGCTGGAAGAGCAAAAACTTAACCCTTTGACTCCCTCATCCTATCCACCAGCTTCCTGCAGGAAGCTGGTGGATAGGGTGAGGGAGTCAAAGGGTTAAGTTTTTGCAGTTGGTAGATAGGGTGCAGGTGGCAAAGGGTTAATACGAAATTTGTTCAGTAAATCCAGATTTTGTACTTCTGGAGGTCAGACCAGTTGGTGAAGTCAAACCATTCTAACAATCTCCTTTTTTTAACGAAAGTCGCTATGTAAATCTAAAGTTCGCCCTTCTGGAGGTCAATGTGCCTTTGGAGAAGCACTAGATGAAATAAAATTTGACGTGAGTCGAGGACAATGGTAAAATATAATTATGTCAGACATTCCCGAGACAATGCTGTTTACACAGCTTCCTTAAAAAAGCGCTGATCAGAAGCACTGTCTTTGGTTCATGTGAACATGATCTTGGTGCCATAACGTCCAAACTTATGCATTCCCGACTCCTTTAATGATCCATGCTTTTGATCCAAACCCGATAAAGATCCATTCTCACACAACTGAAGAAAAACTTGCTGACATACTTTTGTCAGACATGCATACATGCATACATATACATACATACATACACACACATATACATACATACATATACATACACACATACATACACACGTACATATATACACATCTATCATGTTGATATGAAACACTCTCCCTTTTTTTTTTTATTAGTAAGGAAGATTGAAAAATGTAAATCTCCAGTTAAAGGGAGATTTAAAAAACATAAATATTCGATGTCCTGAGTGTCACACTGCTTGCAAAAAGATCTCCAAGTTGAAATCAAATAAAACAATCGCATTTAATGCAGTTTGAACGTATTACCTACTTATGCTCAAATGCTGAAAATGATCCGATGTGATTTGCTTTAGGCATGTCTGGATGCTATGAAAAATATTCCAGATTGGATAACAGGGTCATGCAGTTGTTGACTTAAGGAGTCTACTTTCTACCAGTTAAACAGTGAAATAAAGTAACATACATTTCCCAGTGCTTCCACCTCCCGCAAATAGGCAAAACCATACCAGCACAGTAATGGCAAACGTGTGTGTGACCGTGTAAGCAGAATTTTTGTTTGTTTGTCTGTTTGTATGTTTGTCTGTTTGTTGATTTTTAAGACACAAACTTGGTAAACCTGAAGGCACTTGCTTTGTTACTGATTGTACATCCCGGTTCAGTCAGTGACAGAGAAACAATGAGAAAGGAGGCCAAGAGATAATTGTGACCCGCTCTGACAAAAAGTACAATAAGTCTCAGTTTAGGCATTTTTAGGTTTTGGTATCACTATAAAGTTTAGAATCTCAGCTTTCAAAAGTTGAGTTTCGGGTTACAAAAACAAAAAAGTTATGGGCTTTCAAAGATGAGAGGGGTCAAGTCAGCCATTTTGAGAAAAACGGTGTTGAAGAGAATAGACCTGAACTGAAAGGGTACGGTCAAAAACGCCTTAGCAACAAGCCTTAAATATCAACCAAATCAGCTGAAATTCCATACTTCCCTTGTTTACTTAATTATTGTCCATCCATCCAAAACAACAAAAAGAAAAATAAATTTAAAAAAAGTGTACTTTAATCACCAAAATGTTACAGAACTTGTGAATATTGCAGCGGCCAGATAGTAGCACTTACCACGCATTATAACACAAAAAAATGATACATATCGATTGAATTTGAATTTATTGTGTTAGGACATGGTGTAATGGTGTAAAAGCGGTTATAGAGCATGGAAGTGCAGAAAACTAAAAAAAATCGACTTATTGTCCCTGTTCAGAGTTTTCAGTCCACAGCAGCAGAAGGCCTCGCCCGACTTACTGTACCTTTTGTCAGAGCGGGTCACATATTTCTATAAAAGTGCCAAAAATACCACTGACCTTGACACTCTGTACCGTTAGCCAAGTAGCCGTCAGTACAGGAACAGGTAAAACTACCAATAGTGTTGTTACATGTCTGGTTACACGTTTTGAGACTGCTTTGGCATTCATCGATATCTGCACACATTACACATCACGCATCATATATTACACGTTTAATATTCAAATATCACGATTCACTGTTGTATCTTGGCGTTCATTGATATCTGCACACATTACACACCACGCATAACATATTACATGTTTAACATTCAAACATCATGATTCACTTTAGCATTTTGGCATTCATTGATATCTGCACACATTACACATCACGATTAACAGATTACACGTTTAACATTCAAACATCATGATTCACTTAAGCATCTTGGCATTTATTGGTATCTGCACACATTACACACCACGCATAACATATTACACGTTTAACATTCAAACATCATGATTCACTTTAGCATCTTGGCATTCGTTGATATCTGCACACATTACACATCACGATTAACAGATTACACGTTTAACATTCAAACATCATGATTCACTTAAGCATCTTGGCATTTATTGATATCTGCACACATTACACACCACGCATAACATATTACATGTTTAACATTCAAACATCATGATTCACTTTAGCATTTTGGCATTCATTGATATCTGCACACATTACACATCACAATTAACAGATTACACGTTTAACATTCAAACATTATGATTCACTTTAGCATCTTGGCATTTATTGATATCTGCACACATTACACACCACGCATAACATATTACACGTTTAACATTCAAACATCATGATTCACTTTAGCTTCTTGGCATTCATCGATATCTGCACACATTACCAAAAATAGGATCACGGAAAACACAAACAAAACTCCTAAACTACCAACCTATACCAACCAAACACAACTCCAAAACAACCAACCTATACAAACAAAACAAAAACTCCAAAACAACCAACTATACAAACAAAACACAAACACAACTCCAAAACAACAAACCTATACAAACAAAACACAAACACAACTCCAAAACAACCAACCTATACAAACAAAACACAAACACAACTACAAAACAACAAACCTATACAAACAAAACACAAGTCCAAAACAACCAACCTATACAAACAAAACACAAGCACAACACAAACAACCAACATATACAAACAAAACAAACAAACACAAAACAAACTAACAAACAAACAAAACACAACAAAAAACCCAACTAACAAACAAAACACAAACCAAACAACCACCTATACAAACAAACACAAACACAATACAAACAACCAACATATACAAACAAACACACAAACACAACTCCAAAACTACCAACCTAAAAAACAAAACACAACTCCTAAACAACCAACCTATACAAACAAAACACAAACACAACTCAAAACAACCAACCTATACAAACAAAACACAAACACAACTAAAACAACCAACCTATACAAACAAAACACAAACACAACTCCAAAACTACCAACCTATACAAACAAAACACAACTCCTAAACAACCAACCTATACAAACAAAACACAAACACAACCCCAAAACAACCAACCTATACAATCGTCTCCAGTGGCGTTGAAGCCCTGGTTGCACGTGCAGGTGTAGTTATGTTCTGTGTTCGTGCACGAGAGTTGGCAGGACAGGGATAGGTGTCGGCCTCACACGCCGTGACGTCACACATGTCGTGCACATAGCCGCCTTTACAGTTACACGTGCCGTTGATCTTGTTACAGCTAGCTGTACCCGTGGCGTTGCACGTGCACGTCTGGTTACACTGGTCCCCGTACTTGCCCTCTGCGCATTCTGTCACAAGATTTACCAGAAGTGAACAGTAATAAACACCCTGACGTTAACAGAAATGAAAGGTACTCGCCGTCATGGGCCAAAATGTTTCCTGATTTTGTCTGCAACCTTTCATCAGATGCCTCATCATCATCATCATCATCATCATCATCTTCAAGTGCCCTGCCGCATGGCGTTGGCGATCATAGACCTCCATATGCATCTATCCCTTGTCGAGGCAAGTACATCTTCCACCCTCTCTGTCCTCAGCCACCCTGCAAGTCCGCCTAATATTTTCTCCCTGGGTCTACCTGGTGTTCTCTTTCCCTCCAGCTTTCCTGTTGTGACCAGGTGTTGTAATTCCCCTTTCCTCATAAAATGGCCTATAAATTGTGCTTGTCTTTTCCTAATCTTTCTTATCAATATCTTCTTGTGTCTGCCTCCATAAAAATCGTCTCGTTTGTTTTCTTTGCTGTCCATGTAACTGTCAACATTCTTCTTAGAAACCACATCTCGGCTGCCTCAATCTTGTTCTGGCTTTGCGTGCTGACTGTCCACGCCTCACATCCGTATAACATTATCGGTTCTATATAACATTCAAGAACTCTCCTCCTGATGTTAATTGATAGGCATTTTTTTTGGAAAGAATGCTTTTCATCTTCTTAAATGCTGTTTTGGCTTGGCCGATTCTGCTGGCTATTTCCGATGTCTCAAAGTTATGCCATTTGCTGTTATTTTGCTTTAGGGTATTTCACATTTTTACTGATTACCATGACTTCAGTCTTCTTGCTATTTAGCTCCAATTCTTTGTCTTTGCTTTGTATTTCTACTATATTCACAAGGTTTTTGTAGGTCCCTTTCTTTTCTGAAATTAGCACAGTGTCATCTGCGTAGCGAATGTTGTTTATCATTTTTCCTCCAACCTTTAATCCAGGGCATTCTTCTAGGTTTCTCATGATGGTTTCGCTGTAAAGTGAAAACAAATCTAGTGACAGAACACAACCTTGTCTGACTCCTCTTTTGTCACTGGAGTACACCTTGTTTGCTTTATGTGTCAATGCCTGGCAGGTTGTTTCCGCTGACAGCCTGTACAGGGGGTCCTACAATGGCTGTTCAGACATCACTTGACCACCACTCAAGGACGGCCCGAGGATAGGCAACCAAAACATTTATCAAAGAAAAGTGCAATTGACTGTGGCGAGTACCCTTGTTGCCTCAAAGAATGAAGGACCAAATTTATATCTGATTGTGTTGAGTACCCTGGGTTCATCATACAGTCAAATATAATAATGGTGCAGTTTGATTTCCCTAGCATCACGGTGAACTATTCATAGAGAAAATGGTGCAATTGATCTCTCTCCATCATAGAAGACCACAACTGTATCACTCTCATGACAAATCTGCATTTGCAAACCAAGGGATAATGTTTTGTATTTTTAAATGTAACTTTAGATCGTGTGGCATTGTGTAAATCAATCATGTGTGTATACATTTATGACCATTATATATGTAAGGTTGGACACTGTTAGTACACTGTCGTGTGTGCATGTTTATTAACGTTTATGTATCTCGTAGTGCTTCTTGTATATTACGCTCATATCTTGTAAAACAGTCAATACCGAGTGAGGTCAAATGATTTTGGAGACCAGCAGTATACATGAATGATTTATAACTATCAGTACTCTGAAAGCTTTATTTGAGAAAATGAAAAAGAAAACCCTAGAGTTTCCTGCAAGACAGAGTTCTCTATTCGCTTGTGATATGCCATTATGATATAACCAGTCGAGTTACGTATGTGTCAGTTAGTCATCTTCTATTAGTACGCGAATCTTAGAGAAAGTACTGGTTAGAGAAAAACTCTTGACCAACAGGTAGGCATACCTATCAGGTGAGGTCAGACAGAGAATGTATCAGCAGTTGGGTCAAACGATTCTACGCTACCATCATGTACACAACACCCACCCCTTATTTGGAGAACAGTCCGGCTCTCGGTTCCTGCTGCAGACTGACGAATAAAGCAGTTAGCCAGAAGATTGAGAAGACAGTTAGCAAGGGGCCGGCAGGAGAGACAGCAGCAAGGAGCTGGACAGTTAAGATGAACAGTTTTAGCAAGGGAGCTAGCCAGGGAAAGGATAGCAGACCAAGCTATCCTTTCTCTGATAGCTTCCTAGCTAAAACTGTTCACCTCGTGGAATCATTCTACCCATCTACCAGTATATTTCTCTACCTGATCTCACCTGATAGGGATGCCTGCAGACCTGTCAGGCAGGAGTTTTTCTCTGATCAGTACTTTCTCTAAGGATCATGTACTAATAGAAGATGGCTAACTAACACATAATTACCTCGACTGGTTATAATAACTTGAAATGTAACGGTTCAATGGAAACGGTTCCAATAAAATGTGTGTGCAGTTTTCAATGAATAAAATGATAGTGGTGGTTAGTGAACTTTTTTCTTGGAAGATTACACACCTGCAGTGGCCTTTGCCTTGGCCTGCAGTCTTTCCTTTTTAATACTACACCGGCTTCTATTCAAAGTTAAGTACAGTGTGCTATGGATTCATTGGAAAGACTGGGACCACCCAAGTGAGTCTCATCTACATCATGGACGCGTCGTCGAGTGTCATTTAGGTTTCTTGAGCAACATCGCAGGTGTCTGTATCTCCTGGGCCTGACTGACGTCAGTGCAGGATGAAATGATGCAAACCAGTCAAGCAGTCTTTGTCAACAACCGAACTCCATGGCATTATAGTCATTTTCCCTATCCCCACAAATGATCACGACACTGAAAAGTTATCACAGATTTCTGTGGCCCTTCAGTCTCTGCTCATACGATTAGCTTGAATTTGGAAGTAAGATGGAGAGTCGAACCAGTCGCCATGGTGTAGTGGTCCGAGCAACGGACTTCCGACTGGAAGGTTTGGGTTCGAATCCCCATCAGTCCTTTCAAAAATCAGTGAGGGATTTTTCGGCTCTAACCGGCTCCTACCCAGAGTTGGGCGTGCTATGGACTCATTGGGAAGACTGCGACCACAAGTCGTGTTTCATCCACTTCACTGATGTGTCCTTGAGGGTGTTGCTCAAATGTTCTGACCAGCACCGCAGGTGTCTGTACCTCTCGGGCCTAGTTGACACCAGGATTATTATGATGGTGAGCGTAGAGTACAGCCCTGTCAGGCAGTCTCAATCCTAGATGAACTCCATAGCATCATGAGTGTCATCAACATCATCATCATCGTATTATAAAAACTGTTCCAGCTGCTACTTTGGCCATTAAGGTGGCGTAGAAAATGGGAGGAAAACAAAGATGGAGTGTCAAACTGAAAGCCATGGGTACAGCGACACAAAGGTGACACAAACATAGGGCAGCAAGTAATGATGATGGTCATGACGTTGATGATGGTGATGATAATGCTGCTGCTGATGAAACCAAACGTCAACTCACCCTGACAGGTATAGCCGTCACCAATGTACCCAGATAGGCAGGCACAGGTGAAGGCCCCCACGTGTTCTCACAGCTGCGTTCTGGCTGCAGTTATGACTGTGGTCCAGGCACTCCTTTCGGTCTGACAACACACACACAGACACACACACAGACACACACACCACAGACACACACACATACATGCACACAGTTACCCAAATATGCACACAGTCACACACCCACGCGCACAAGCACGTACAGTTACACACACACACACACGCATACATACACATACACACACACACACACACAGAAATAAATTTTACATGGTGAGGACTGGAGACAATCAACAAGGCTTATCAAGCAAACATGAGTTTGGTCAAATCCTTTGGTCATTTGGAAGTGCCAGTCTTAATGGTGTGTGTGTATTTGTGTGCGTGTGTGTGGCCAACGCCCTGTATCTTTGGGCCATCATGTAAGACATGCCTACACAACAGCAGGTAAGAAAACAACGTTAAAGCAGAACAAACAGATTGGTACGAGCGGCAAGCACGTGAATGGTAAGAATATACCGTACACACGAAAAACATCACCCTTCAACACAAGTTCAACAACAGCAAAGAAAAACAATTAGGGCGTAGACGCATCAGAGTAGATGAGTGGGATGCAAACACACAAACAGCTTATCAGTTTCATGGGCGTTTGTTTCATGGTCACAGTTTCATGGTCACACATGTCACCTCACTGCCGGCAAGACACATAACCCCCGTCAATGATAAATCGCTCACAGAGCTCAGACAAAACACTCAAAACATCACCACATACCTACGTGAGGATGTGGGAGTAATTGTGGTAGAAATGTACGAGTGCCAGTGACAAATAAAAAAAGCAGACAACCTGACGTTCAGCCATGCTGTAAACGCACTTACCACAAAAACAGCGTTTTTTTTAGGTCTGAAGAGTGTTCTTTTAGAGAGTCTGGGTACGCACATCACACTGTACAATTCAAACAGACTTTCGTTTCACCACATCAAAAGTCACTGAACAAATTGTTTTGGATGCGGTAAAAAATGAAAGTCTGTTTGGATTGGTACAGTGTGATGTGCGTGTGCCAGACTCTCTAAAAGAACACTTTCCAGAGCTCCAACCCATATTGAAAAACGGTCAGATAGGGAAAGAAGACATAGGTCCTTTCATGAGAGACTATGCTGAAAAGTACAAACTGTTGTCTCAACCTCGGCGGACGTTGGTGGCTAGTTACTTTGGCAAGCAAATTCTGTGGCCACTCCTTTGCTGAAATGGTACTTAACCCTTTTCCTACCAAGAAAATAGGTCACTGTACTAACTATTGACCAAGTAATGTTAGGAGAGAGACTTCAGAAACACTCAAATTAAGTCTGTTTTTGCCATTTTTGTCGCTTCAAACGTCGTGTAAACGCAGAAAGGAAATGAGAAGAGTATACTCCCTTTGCCGGAAAAGGATTCACATCAGCAATGTGGTCATTTTCTATTCATATACTTGAAACTGAAACTTCAGTTCAGGGCACGAAATCCTCTTGACGTGGTCCACGGAGAGAGAAAGCTGAGTCACGAGGATCTCGTGACGCGGCACAGAATGTGTTAAACCATGGCCTGATTGTGGACATCATCAGTCTGAATCATAGAGTATCAACCAATACCGTGTTTTAAGCCTCTTGGGGAAGCTGTCTCTGACACCCGTCAGGGAGGTGACACAGACCCTTCCAAAACCATTTTGGCCGGTACTTTTAAACTGCTAGGTAATTCGGCCTATGGCAAAACCTTGACTAATGTTGCCAAACACAGCGACATTCATTACGTCTCACCCAAACAGGCTCAACAACTAGTGAATGAAGGTTGCTTCCAAAAATTGACGGAAATTTCTGAAGATGTCGTAGAAGTGGAAATAAACAAAAAGACCATCTGCTGAAAACTTCCTCTGCAGATAGGTTAGGTTGTGTACAAGTATGCTAAACTACGCATGCTGCAGTTCCACTATGACTTTGTAGATAACTTTGTGTCTCGCTCAGACTACCATCTTTGTGAGATGGACACAGATTCTCTTTATATGGTTCTTGCTCTGAATGCCTCGAAATTCACAGATGTGGTCAAATCAGGGTTAGAAAAGTGTTGTATCAAGAGCGGGGTGAATGGTTTCCCTCAGAGGATTGCATAAAACACACAGAAGATTTTCAACAAACATGCCTTTTCAACAGACCATGGGACAGCACCCTTTGTTCAGACTGCATGGCACAGAAACATGACAAACGCATGCCGGGTCTTTTCAAAACAGAATACACTGGAGAGGGGTTTTAGTCTTGCCAAAAACATATTACTGCTTTGGGGAAAGGGGGGACAAATTAAGTTCTAAAGGGTTAAACAAACATCAAAACAGACTCACCAAACCTTCCTACAAACGAGTACTTGACACACAAGAAAACAGTGGAGCAATCAACACGGGTTTCAAGACAGATGACAAATCTATGTTCACCTACGCTCAAGACGCAAGTCCCTTTCTTTCTTTTATATCAAACGCCTGGTTCTTTCAGATGGGGTTTCAACTTTACCCACTCCTAACTTTCTTTCTTTCCTTTTCTACCTGTGATCATGAAGTCTGTGATCTTGACAACATTCTACATGTAATGTACATTTGTAAATATTTTAACCGCCGTTTTTCTTTGGATCGTTCATGCTGTGTTGTTCATGTCCAAAACCAAATTTTTTTGTATCACTAAAGACCAACCCCTTGACCTCCACGTGGAGTGAGATGGAAACAACATCCTCTGGTTGTTGGCAAGCGAAAGGGCTCTGGCGTTTGAAAAACAACAACAACAACAACAACAAAATACGATGCTGACTTGTATACACACAACGTCATTTCAGGTTCGTTTTACAGGGAGGGAAAAAGACATGCACCATATTTTATCACACCATTCATAATATGAGAAGAGAGCGGTAGGTTTCAAAGGCGTACCAGACAGTCAAGACTTTGTTTTTAAGTATGAGAGATTTAGTCTGTCTCGTTTATTTGGCATAAGACCATGAAACTGTGTAAAAGCTGTCCCCAAAACAAATTTGTTTTGTGTTTGTAAGTGTTTTCTTTAATCTAAATTATGTATGCATTCCTTGTGTTATAAACATGTATTTTTGAAAACAAAAGTATATGTAAAACACCAGCTGACAATATGTCTCTAGCTCTACCATCTCACTCCCCTACGACGTCAGCGATGTGAGACTATCTTTAACTTTACACCGTAAAACGGGAGAGTCACCAGTTGGTATACATTTTTTAAATGACTATTTAAGTGTCAAGCTGACAAACGCAAACAAACACTATCACGTAAAACAGTAACAACACAAAAACAGTAACAAACAACAACATAAAAAATTTTAAAAAACGGTCACGTTTTTTCTACTTCATTTTTTGTTTTCAGATTGCAACAAAATACATAGCTTGCAAGATTGGCCGAAAAATTGCGCCAGTCTTGTCTTTGGATATGGGTCATTCTCCTGAAGACTGGTCAGTTGGGACCACTGCTTTTAAGAAGCCAATATAAAATGTTTTATGAAAAAAAAAATCTTACGATATGTTATATTTCGTTCGTAAAATGTTCCAGTAATTGAAGAAAATGAAAAAAAATGTGTGTGTTTCGTGTTTTTTTTACTCTACAGCACTTTTTGTTTGAAAAAGCGATTTCTGTAGCTAGATTTGTGACATGAGTTCAGACTGGTAGATCGATCACAATTATTTTGTACATGCATGACCGAAATCCATACAACCTGTTTCGACAGTGAAGAAGGAATGTAAATGTGTCTCTGACATCAATTTTTACTGCATTGTATCCATGGATGATCGATATATGCTCGGAGATCGATCAGTGTCCCGAACGTTTCATACGGTGTCTTCACTGCAGTAGTAACTTAAAGTCGTGCCTTTAAAATAGAAGGCACTGGAAATTTCCGATGTGATTCATTAAAAACACAAACATTTTTCATGATTCACGCCAGTAAGTGATATGAGATAGAAGAGGAGACTGAGAAATACTCACTTGATTACGAATTGTGGGCATGGTGTCTTCAAACCCATGAAACGTTCGAGACAAACAGAGGATCTATTTCGTCAACTTCCCTGAACTTTGACCGACCTTGGCGTATGAATCTCACTTTCCCTCCCTCGCGGCGGGATTTTGCACTACTTCTCAAAGGATATGTCATTATTCAGAATATTTTGAAAAATGTCACTTAACTGACCATTTTAACAAGCACATAGATGCCTTTTTGGTGTCTCATGTAACAATTGAGACACTGCAGGATGATGCAAATATTATTATATTTCACCAAGTTCCAAATATCGTGTCAATTTATGCATTACAGTTCTGTATACTACATACATCAAACGTTCATTTTCAGTTAACATTAAAAAAAAAAGATTTTTGACCTGTCATGTCACAATATTGACCAGTCTTCAGGACAACGACCCACATATCAAATACGCGTTTTTGTCAGATTTGTTTGTTTGTTTGTTTGTTTGTTTTGTTTGTTTGTTCCTGTTTGCTTGAAAGCTGGCAGTTACTTTGATTAGCGCAAAATCCAAAACAAGTGTGACTGCCCGCGTTCAAGCAAACAGGAACCAGAAAAACACGAAAAAATAGAATCAGAACGCGCATTTAATACAAAACAGGCCAGGCGCAAACTTTCGGCCAACTGGCCTTTGTCAAGCGTGAATGTAAGATCACAAACAAACACCAAATACAAAAATTAGGAGAAAAAGACTGAAACTCCCCTGCTGCTTCGTCCAGTGTGAGAAAAGGACTATATGCAAACTCCATGTTACCACTTTATTTCCTTGTCTCCTCCTTGTTTGTTTTCTTTCTCTTTCTGCAAAATGTTTAAGATTATTGTTTTTCTTACTGTTGTTGTTGTTTGTTATTTAATTAAGTGGGTGAGTGGCTGTAAGGGCGTCCATGTTTGTTGGAATGAAACTGAAAAACATGGACACGTATCAGATACCGCTCAGAAGTCTGTGTTAGTCATGGCTGATCTCTATGAAATTATGGGATTAGGGAGGGATCCTCTACCTGCTACCAGCTTGGAGATCTCATATTTAATTTGATTTTTTTTGGGGGGGGTTGAAAAAATGAAACAAATCTTTACCTTCACATTGGTCAGAGGAATTGTACACAAAGCCTGCCTGACACACACAGGTGAAACCACCTTCCTTCTCCCGACACTCCTCGTGCTCTCCTGTGCAGGTGTGCGTGCCATCCTTGCACTCCAGTACGTCATCCGTGCAGTTCCCTCCCGTCCAACCCGTGTTGCACGTGCACGTTCCGTTGACCTTGTCACAGGTTTGCGTGTTAAGCAGGTTGCAGGTACACTTTTTGGTACAGTCGCCGTAGAAACCTTCAGAACACTCTGTATACACACACATACACACACACATTGTTATAAGCACGCACGCACCGCAGACACACTGTTACTGTTGTATTTTTTTTTTTATTTATTATTTCTACTGCGTAGAATCATATCAGGGCTATACCCATTTCAAAACATATACAATATTTCAATAGGAAAAAAACAACGAAAAGAAAATTAAGTACACATATCAGTGCGTTCACACACACACACACACACACAAAAGCAAACACAGGAACACAAACGTTTACTTGGTCTATTTCAAACACACACACATTCTCTCTCGCTCTCTCTCTCTCTCTGTCTCCTCACACACTCACACACACACATACACACACACACACTACACACACACACACACACACACACAACACACTCGTCTAAAAGCTCATATGTGAATAGACGTTAAAACACATAACAAACGAAAACACACACACACACACACACACACACACACACACACACACACACACACACACACACACACACAGAAGACAAACATAGGAACACACATAAAACTTTACTTGGTCTATTCCAAACACACACACACACACACACGTCTAAAAGCACATATGTGAATAGACATTACAATGCACACACACACACACACACACACACACACACACACACACACACATACACACACACACTCTCGTCTAAAAGCTCATATGTGAATAGACGTTAAAACAAATAACACACACACACACACACACACACACACACACACACACACACACACACACACACACACACACACACACTCTAAAAGCACATATGTGAACAAACGTTAAAACAAATAACGAAACACACACCACACACACACACACACTCGTCTAAAAGCTCATATGTGAATAGACGTTAAAACAAATAACGCACGCGCGCACACACACACACACACACACACACACACACACACACACGTCTAAAAGCACATAAGTGAATAGAATTTAAAACAAATAACACACACACACACACCTCTCTCTCTCTCTCTCTCTCGTCTAAAAGCACACATGTGAATAGAATTTAAAACAAATAACGAACACACACACACACACTCCTCTCTCTCTCTCTCTCTCGTCTAAAAGCACATAAGTGAATAGACTTAAAACAAATAACACTAACACACACACACACACACACACGCACACACACACACACACTCGTCTAAAAACACATATGTGAATACACAATAGACGTTAAAACAAATAACGAACACACACACACACAACAACACACACACACACGCACGCACGCACGCACGCAGACCACACACACACACACACGCACGCACGCACACACACACACACACACACACACGTACCAGTACAGTTGCCATCACCGGCCTTGAAGTAGCCCTGGTGACAGACACAGATATAACCTCCTTCAGTGTTCTCACACAAGGAGTTGGCCACACAGGAGAACAAACTGGGATCGTCACACTCTTTAATGTCCTCCGTGCAATTGTCTCCCTTCCATCCGGCCTCGCACAGGCACGTGCCGTTGTTCTTCGCACACAGGCGGCTGCGGGTAGGGTCGCACGTGCACTGCTGGCTGCAGTCCGCACCCCACCGGTCTGAGGCACATTCTGAAAGCGGACAAGGCGCACAAGTCTCAGAGACTTGTTAATTAATAAACATCCAGACTAACTCAATAATTTGCTCCCAGCAAACGCCTGTAGAGGCGCTAACACAGTAATTGCTTCTGGCAAACACCTGTAGAGGCCACTTGTGCGACTGTGACCCAACTAGTTATATGCTGCCTTCTTTTTGTTGTTGTTCGTTTTCTTTTTCAATGTTGTTGTTGTTGATCTTTTCCTTCAATTCTTCTTTCTTTCTTCTTTTTCTGTCCCGTTTTTATTATATGATCCATTTTATTCCCACAACTATCATTATCACATGATCTGTTGTATAAAGACACGATGTATTATCATTATCACATGATCTGTTGTATAAAGACACGATGTATTATCATTATCACATGATCTGTTGTATAAAGACACGATGTATTATCATTATCACATGATCTGTTGTATAAAGACACGATGTATTATCATTATCACATGATCTGTTGTATAAAGACACGACGTATTATCATTATCACATGATCAGTTGTATAAAGACACGATGTATTATCATTATCACATGATCTGTTGTATAAAGACACGATGTATTATCATTATCACATGATCTGTTGTATAAAGACACGATGTATTATCATTATCACATGATCAGTTGTATAAAGACACGATGTATTATCATTATCACATGATCTGTTGTATAAAGACACGATGTATTATCATTATCACATGATCTGTTGTATAAAGACACGATGCATTCTATTGTGTTATGGCATATATGTTCCGCCCCCCCCCCCCCCCTCTTTTGTATTATTAATGATCTATCCTGTTTCTCCATTTCTATTATCGCGTTACCTGTTCTATTCCTTAAATGTGCATTACTATATGTGACCTCCCACCACGAAATCAGTCTTAACTAGTATTTTGGGTATTTTGAGATGTACATATCACTGGAAAGTGTACATTCCGCTGATTATTTTGGTACTTGAATAAAGCTTGTAATAAAAAAAAAATATAGAAGTTATGTATGTTTAAAGTCATTACGTTGTATGACGGCCATTTTGAGAAAACGCCCTCTAAAGTTTTTGTGTGCTCTCCTACACATTTTCCTTAAATTTCTTTATTTGGTGGCTTTGACCCAGTTTGTTTCTAATTTTCTATGCCATTATGTGAAAGGTGCACCAAAGATCTTTCCGTCAGTATATTACATGTGCGGGTACTGTACAACCTACGGTTCATAATAAGAGACAAAAATAGGTACTTTTGGTAAGAAATTGCGTTTTTTCTGCTGCGATCAGTGCATTAAAATACCATTTTAAATTGATTAATAATATTTTTTCAAGAAAAAAATGTCTGTGGGGGATAGATTATAGTCTACAGAAATCAAATTTGAGAAAAAGTCAAAACACCCCAGATAGACCCTCAGTCACCTTTACAGCTCCTAGTGCTGTTCGACTGACTGCGAGTTAAGACTGATTTCGTGGTGGGAGATCACATATGATGTATTCTTTTCCCAGTTTGTATTGCGACATGAACTATTCGTTTCCCCCAACTGTAATATTCATCATCATCATGTACCCTGCCGCATGGCGTTGGCGATCAAGGCCCTCCATATGAGTCTATCCCTTGTCGCAGCAAGTACATCTCCCACCCTCTCTGTCCTCAGCCATCTACAAATCCGTCCAATATTTTCTCCCTGAGTCTATCTGGTGCTTTCTTTCCCTCCAGCTTTCTTGTTGTGACTAGGTGCTCTTAATTTTTCTTGCCTCATAAAATGTCCTATAAATGGTGCTTGTCTTTTCCTAATCTTCTTCATTAATGTTCTTCTTGTGTCTGCCTCCTTCAAGACTGTCTTGTTTGCTTTCTTTGCTGCCCATGAAACTTTTAACTTTCTTCTTAGAAACCAAATTTTAGTTGACTCAATTTTGTTCTGACTCTGCGTGTTGACTGTCCATGCCTCACAACCGTATAACATTATCGGTTCTATGTGACACTCAAGAACTCCCTTCCTGATGTTAACTGACAGGCAAGAATGTTTTTCATCTTCTTGAATGCTGTTTTAGCTTGGCCGATTCTGCTGGCTATTTCTGACGTGCATCTGCCGTCTGGTGAGATGACCGTTCCCAGTCATCTAAAACTTATCAACCTGTCACAATGTTGTGACACTTGCTGTTATTTTGCAATGGGGGGGGGGGGGGGGGGGGGGTTCTTGTTTTTTTATAGATTACCATGACTTGTCTTTTTGCTTACATTACATGACCTATTCTTTTCCTTCAATTTGTATTGTAACATGACCTGTTCAGTTCCCTACATTTGTATTATGACCTGATCTATTCTATTCCCCAAGCTTGTATCTCCTTTACCTGATTTTTTACCATTTGAATTTTCAGTACAGATAAATGACGGCAATCATCGGTCAGCTGGCTGCCAATGCTACAAGAGCACGGAAAGCACGGGGCTACTGAAGGATTAAGCTGAAAGGAGAATGTAAAATGAGGACAAGAGAAGAAAAAAAAGGAAAGAAGAAAGCAGAATGGAGAGAAGTATAAAACAGGTTTCAGCTTGTTTCAATTTCTCAAGATGACATCTCCGCGCTCGGAATGAATTCTATATGCACAAAAGTCACAGGGGCCAAGTGATGGAGATTTCATGGCACAGGCCTTAAGTCTGCACATAAACGCATAAGCTGGCCAGATCCCGAGGTCCCATGTTTTATCTAGTCTACATTTTTTACCAGTATTATATCAGTCTATCATTGGAACAGTCTTGGTAACATGAAAATATGTGTATCTGTGTTTCTTATCAGGACCTGGCCAGCACACACACAGGCTTAACGCTTATGCCATGATCACCATACACATGGCACCTGTGACGTTGGTGCATATGGAATTCGTTCCGAGCGCGGAGACGTCATCTTGAGAAGCTGAAACTGTGTTTCTTATCTTTGAAAAACAAAAGGAACAGATACCCCACAAAATTAAAGACGTACAAGCAAAACAACAAGGCAAAGTTGACATGGACAAATTTGAAGATCGAGAAACCACCACTGCTTTTTAAATTGAGACTGAAAATAATTTTTTGGCCTTGTTGGAGAAATGGTCAGTTACGAGAGAAGAGGGAAAACAAGGAGAGGAGGAGAGGAGGAGAGGAGGACTGACCTCTACAGGTGCGGCCATCGTCATTGAGCTGGTAGCCAGTGTTACAAGAACACTCAAAATAGGGGGCCGTTGTAACGTTGGCACATTCCTGGTCACAGTCCGCTTCACCACACCAGTTTTGCTCTGTGGGACAACACACACACACACACACACACACACACACACCCACACACACACACGAACACACACACACACACAACACACCACACATACACACGCACACACACACACACAACACAACACACACACACACACGCACAACATACACACGCACACACACACACACGAACACATACACACACACGCACACACACACATACACACACACACGCGAAGACACACACACACGCACACACACACACATACACACACACACACGAAAACATAGACACACACACACACACACACACACACACACAAACAACCGCACGCACGCACGCACGCACGCACGCACGCACGCACACACATACACACACGAAAACACACACATTTTAGAAAGTATACTGCTACTCGATCTAAGAATACCGTGTTCATATTATTAGGGACTGCATGTGTTTGAATCAGTAAAGCAGCAACTGAATTTTGTAGGTATAAGTAACTCCCAGTCTTTTTTTGTTGTTGTTGTTGTTGTCATTTTCCTGAGGCAAACCAAAAAAACATAAGGTCGATATTGAAACAAAAGCACTGACAGACATTTCTGCATCTCTGATTATACCGACGATACCCACAGCACGTTCAGTATAGTACTAAGACTGTGGGCACCATCATTTTGAAAAACAAAACAAAACAAAACAAAAAAAAAAAACCGATGGAGCTGGACTGGGCACATCATCTGGAGAGAGACAAACAAAGATAACCTACTGTTACTTTTATTATTGTTTAAAGCCCAGCCGACTGCGTAGAGTCATACCAGAGCTATAACCTGTTTCAAAACATGCAAAATACTTCAACAGGATATAAAAACAAAACAAAGAAAATTAAATACACATATCAATGCATTCGCGCACACAATCTACGGAGATGCCCCTCCGTCCAATTTATCACACAGGGGATTTAAAAATTTACCTGAATACAAATTTAAACATAACTAGGGACACTAAAACATATAAAAACGGATGTAGATTACCTTAAATTGCTTCCGCGTATCTCATTTCCATAGAGCCAAAAATGCACTGAAATACATGTACCCAATTAACAATCCTAAGAAAAGTACGTAAGACTTTATCGAACACATACAGGTGAATGGACCAGCTTGGTAGAAAATGGTAAGAAGAAATAAACAGAAAGCAAAAGAAACGAAACGAAAGGCAGAAACAAAGAGAGTGGCAGAAAAGAGGAACTTTCTAGCACAGAATTTCCAGGAGGTGGGGATACTATTTATACTGAAAGAGCCCTCAGCATCCCCACGGGAGAAGCAGAATAACTTTGCCAAGACTTCCTTCATACGAAGAAAGACTCAAGAAAGAAAGACCCAACACAGAGAGAAGAGAGAGAAAGAGAGGAAGAGACAGGGAGGCAGAAAGAGAGGGAGACAGACAGGGAAGGAGAGTGAAGAAGAGGGAGGGACAGAGAGGGGGGAGAGCAAGAAAGAGGGATGGAGACAGGGAGAGGTAGGAGGGAGAAGGAGGGAGACAGAGAGAGAGAGAAAACAGAAAAGAAAAGAAAATTACGTACATAATCTAAGCACATGCCCCCAGCACTGACCACTCTGTCCAATTTATCACACAAGGGAAATAAAACAAACCTGAATACAAATTTAAGCATACCTGATGACACCAAAACATGCATAAAACAGGCCTTAATTACCTAAAATTGCTTCCACATATCTCACCTCCCTAGAGCCAAAAATAATACATGTACCCAATTATCCATTCTAAGAAAAAGTACGTAAGACTTTATCGAACACATACAGGTGAATGGACCAGCAAAGCAGAAAATGCTGGGAAGAAATGACAGAAAGCAAAGGAACAAGGCAGAAACAAAGTGAATGACAGAAAAGAGGAAATTGCTAGCACAGAATTTCCAGAAGGTACTGATACTATAGATACTGAAAGAGCCCCGGCATCCCCATGGGGTATGGGGAATGAGAGAAAGAGAGGAAAAAGAAACATGGGAGGAGAAAGAAGAGAGAGAGAGAGGGGGTGGGGAGTGGAGAGTGGGGGGAGTGGAGAGAAAGAGGTTAGGGAGGGAGAGCGTATGCGAGAGAGGAAAGAATGAAGGGAAGAAAGAGAAAAGAAAGAGGGAGTGGAGAGAGAGAGGAAGGAGGGGGGAGAGAGAGGAGGGAGGGAGGGAGAGAGAGAGGGAGAGAGAGAGAGAAAGAGAGAGAGAGAGGCGAATTTCCCTACCTTCCAGAACACAGACGACGGTGGAGGAGGAGTCCAGTTGATAGCCACTGTAACAGAAGCAGGTGTCGCTGCCGCTCCCCACGTTCCGCACACAGCCCCCGTTCTGTGTCGGGCACACACTGGGGTCAGTACACTCCGTCTCCGCTGAAACCAGCAACAACAACGACACGGCGAGGGTGATCTATGGTGACAATTTGCGCCTGTCTTGTCTGGTTGGATTAAACACGCCTTCTGATTTGTTTCGTGTTTTTCTGGTTCCTACAGTGACAGGTAAAGCAAAACCGTTTTACCGTTATCTTGGGTAGTGGTCGTCGGTAGACCTCAGCCTCTTTCCGGGTCAGTATTGGAAGGGTTTTGTACATATTTTTTCACCTTTGCTGCTGTACTTTGTCCTTGTCGGTATTAGAATGGTTTTGTGCGTATTTTTTCACCTTTGCTGCTGTACATTGCCTGTCCAGATCAATAATAGAAGGATTTTCTACCCATCTCCTCACATTCGCTGGTGTACTTTGTCTGTCCGGGTCAGTATCAGAAGGGTTTTGTATCCATCTCCTCACATTCGCTGTTGTACTTGTTGTCCGGTCAGTATCAAAGGGTTTTGTATCTCCCCCATTCGTGTGTACTTGCTGTCCGGGTCAGTATCAGAAGGGTTTTGTGCACATTTTTTCACTTTTGTTGCTGTATTTTTGTCTGTCCAGGTCAGTATTAGAAGGAACCAGAAAAAACACGAAAGAAGAATAGGACGCGTATTTAATACAACAAGACAAGACAGGTGCAAATTTTCGGCCAACTGGCCTTTGTCAAGCGTAAGATTACAAACAAACAACAGCAGATACAAAAATCGGGAGAAAAAGACTGAAACGTCCCTGCTGCTCGGTCCAGTGTGAGAAATGGACCCAGCAGCAGGGAAGTTTCAGTCTTTTTCTCCTGATTTTTGTATCTGATGTTTGTTTGTTTGTAATCTCACGCTTGACAAAGACCAGTTGACCGAAATTTGCGCCTGTCTTGTCTTGTTGTATTAAATATGCATTCTTATTCTTCTTTCGTGTTTTTTCTGGTTCCTGTTTCCTTGAACGCGGGCAGTCACACTTGTTTTGGATTTAGTATTAGAAGGTTTCATACCCATGTCTTCACTTCCGTGCAATACTTTGCCCGTTCGGTCAGTATTAGAATGGTTTCGTGCATATTTTTTCACTTTTGTTGCTGTACTTTACCTGTTCGGGTCAGTATTAGAATGATTTTGTGCATATTTTTTCACTTTTGTTGCTGTACTTTACCTGTTCGGGTCAGTATTAGAAGGGTTTTGTGCATATTTTTTCACTTTTGTTGCTGTACTTTGCCTGTTCGGGTCAGTATTAGAATGGTTTTGTGCATATTTTTTCACTTTGTTGCTGTACTTTGCCTGTTTGGGTCAGTATTAGAATGTTTTGTGCATATTTTTTCACTTTTGTTGCTGTACTTTGCCTGTTTGGGTCAGTATTAGAATGGTTTTGTGCATATTTTTTCACTTTTGTTGCTGTACTTTGCCTGTTTGGGTCAGTATTAGAATGGTTTTGTGCATATTGTTTCACTTTTGTTGCTGTACTTTGCCTGTTTGGGTCAGTATTAGAAGGGTTTCGTACTCATCTCATCACCTTTGCTGCTGTACTTTGCCTGTGCCAGAAAAGGATCAAAGGGCAGATAAACCTGCACGATTTTTCTTTTAAAAAGTCTCCTGCGTAGTCACCGAGATGCACCATAAGCTGCGGTACTTCTGTCGCCTGCCAAATGGTCATCATCATCATCATCAGGTGCCTTGCCACATGGCGTTGGCGATCATGGACTTCCATCTGTCTCTATCTCTTGTTGCCCCAAGCATCTCCTCCACCCTCCTCGTCTTCAGCCACTCCGCAAGTCCGTCTAGCATTTTATCCCTGGATCTACCTGGTGCTCTCTTTCCCTCCAGCTTTCCCGTTGTGACCAGGTGCTCCACATCCGCCTTCCCCATAAAATGGCCTATAAATGTTGCTTGTCTTTTCCTGATCTTCCTTATGAGTGATCTACTTGTGTCTGCCTCCATCAAGACTGTCTCGTTTGTTTTCTTTGCTGTCCATGGAACTCTCAACATTTTTCTTAGAAACCACATCTCGGCTGCCTCAATCTTGCTCTGGCTTTGCTTGCTGACTGTCCACGCCTAACATCCGTACAACAGTATTGGTTCTATATAACATTCAAGAACTCTGTTCCTGATGTTAATTGATAGGCATTTGTTGGTAAGAATGCTTGTCATCTTCTTGAATGCTGTTTTGGCTTCTGCCGGCTATTCCGATGTGCATCTGCCGTCTGATGAAATGATCGTTCCTAGGTATTTGAACTTATTAACCTGTGTCAAGGTTGTGCCATTTGCTGTATTTTGCATGAGGGGATTTCATGTTTTTTACTGATCACCATGACTTCAGTCTTATTGCTGTTTAGTTCCAACCCCTTACCTTTGCTTTCTATTTCTAGTATATTCACAAGGTTTTGTAGGTCCCTTTCATTTTCTGCAATTAGCACGGTGTCATCTGCGTATCGAATGCTGTTTATCATTTTCGCTCCAACCTTTAATCCAGGGTCTTCTTCTAGGTTTCTCATGATGTTTTCGCTGTAAAGTGAAAACAGATCTGGTGACAAAACACAACCCTGTCTGATTCCTCTTTTGATGTTTTGGAACGAGCTTATATTGTTTTCTATTCTCATTGCAGCTGTTTGTTCCCAGTACATATTCCTGATTATTCGTAGACTTTTTCCATCAACATTGAGTCTCTCCAGTTGGTTGATCAATTCTTCATGTCGTACCCGATCGATAGCCTTGGTATAGTCAACAAAGCACATATACAAATCCTTATTCATCTCAGTTGACCTCTCTATGATAGTTCTTAGGATGTATATGGCATTAATAGTTCCTTTCCCTTCCACAAATCTACACTGTTCTTCTGCTATTTCTCTTTTGATTCTATTCCTTGTCCTCATCATGACTGTTCTTGACAGGATTTTTGTTACATGACTCATCAAACTGATTGTGCGATGGAGTTCGCATTCTATAGCCCCTGTCTTCTTTGGAAGTGCAATGAAAATTGATTTTGACATATCTCTGGGGATTTTTCCAGTGTCGTAAATTTCATTTAGGAGGACTGTTATTTTTTCTATGCCAAATTCCTCCAGGGCTTCAATCATCTCTGTAGTAATGTTGTCTGGTCCTGGGGCTTTTCCTGGTTTCATCCTTTTCAATGCTGCTCTAACTTCATCTTTCATGATGGGTGCCAAATGATACAAACACTAACAGTCATCGTTTAGCCATCTACGCTTTTATTGCTGTTAGCATTATCAGTACGGTGCATATTTTCAGTTGTTTTCGTAAGACATTTTGTGAAATGTGCAGATGTTCATCAAAAGTGAAGAAGCATATGTCTATATTTTATTGCATTATGAAATAATTATTTGTATAATCCATGGGTGAGTTTTAAGGTGATCCATTGCAAAGTAAAGTGTACCCACGTTTACAGGAGAAGCCATCGTTGGCCAGGAGGAAGCCCTCCTGTTACAGATACAGCGATAACTGCCTTCTGTGTTCACACACTTCTGGGTACAGCGGTTGAGGGACACGATGGCACACTCGTCCTGGTCTGTAAGTTCAAGGGGAAAAACACACACATACACACACATGCGCGCGCGCGCACACACACACACGCACGCACACACACACACAGCACGCATACACGCACTCACACACACGCACACACACACGCAACACACACACAACACACGACGACACACACACGCACACACACACACAGAAGCACACACGCACACAGAACACACACACACACACGCGCGCGCACACACACACGCACACACACACGCGCGCGCGCCACACACACACACACACACATACACACACACAGAGTTAAAAGCAGCATGACAACAACGACATACGATAGCATTAATTTAACGATGATAATGCCGGAAATACTGCTTACTACTTACAATCACAAAGCGACAGCAACAACAATCATTCTGTGTATAGCAGTTCAAAGATGGTACATGTTGTCATAACTGTCCTAATGTGAAGAGAAACTGCATACGATTAACCCTTTGACTCCCGCACCCTATCCACCAACTGCAAAAACTTAACCCTTTTGACTCTCTCACTCTATCCACAGCTTCTTGCAGGAAGCTGGTCGGTAGTTGAGGGAGTCAAAGGGCAGGAAGCAGATGGATAGGGGGAGGGAGTCAAAGGGTTAAGTTTTCGCTTTGCTACCATGGTTGACAAAATGCAGGATGCTGGTGGACAGGCCGCAGGGAGTCAAGGGTTAAAACGTAAACAGCGACGACGACTGCAGTCACACACTTCTGTCTTGCAGTGATTCAGAGACACGAAGGCACAGCCGTACTGGTCCACAAAAGACTGCTGGCCTACAAAGGTTTCGTCCACACTGTGCACGCGCCCTGTTACTGCACAGTCTTCAATGGGCGTGCATGCTGGGTGTGTTCATGTTTCTATAAACCACCCGACACTGACATGACTCACAGGATCTTTAACGCGCAGCCAAGAAAATGCGGAACGCTAGACATTTTAGTATTTAAATCTACACGAGAACACAGTCATTGCTACATAAAGAAGCCTATTTATTATGATAATAGAGAACTCCTATCAAATACCACTGCTCCATGATTATCGTGCTTTGGACGGTGGATTGGTTAAGCCTTCTAGCCATATCAGGGCTATAACCGTTTCGAAACAAGAAAAAAGACAAGAAAAGTAAGCACACATATCAATGCATTCGTGCACATAATCTAAGGACATGCCCCTGCCATTGACTACATTACCAAAAACACATCTGAATACAAATATAAGAATACTTGAGACACCAAAAATATACACAAAAACAGGTATAAATTACCTTAAATTGCTTCCGCATATTTCACATCCCTAAGCCAAAAATGCACTTGATACATGTACCCAATAATGAATCCTAAGAAAAAGTACGTAAAACGTTATCGAACACATACCTGTGAATGGATCAGCAAGGCAGAAAATGATAGGAAGAAATGACAGAAAGCAAAGAAACAAGGCAGAAACAAAGAGAATGACAGAAAAGAGGACATTTCTAGCACTGAATTTGTAGTAGGTGGGGATACTGGAACTATTTATACTGAAAGAGCCCCCAGCATCCCCGGGGGACTTAAGACGCCTTACAATGCACTTATGCCCACACATACAACAGTCATACAGCATTCGTGTGAGTGACATAAAACATATATCGATATACATACATACATATATACATACCCACATATATGTATGTATATACATACATGTGTATACATATGTGTGGGTATGTATGTATATGTACAATACTTATTATGCATATGAATATAACCAAAGCAACATAAATATTTCATAAGATACATCCCACTGCCACACGTAAATGCCCTCTCCCTTCCCCCAATCCGTCAAACACACAAACGCACACGCACACACACACACACACACACACACACACACATACACACACACACACTCTTACACACAGACACATACAAACACACACACATATACACACATACATATTTACACTACCCACAACTAACACACACACACACACACATGCAATATGCACACATACAAATACACTACCCACAACACAAACACACACACACACACCAATACCAGCACCACCACCACAACACACACACAGACACACATACACACCACAAACACACACCACACCACCACCAAAACCACCACACACACACCAACACCACACAACAAAACCACACAAAACAACACACACACAAACGCACACCACAACCACCACCATCACAACCACCCACAACACACACACAATACAACACACACACACACACACAAAACACACACATAATACAAACACACACACAAACGCACAAACACACATACCACCACCACCACATCACAACTACCCACAGCACACACATACAAGCAACACAAACACACAACATACACACACAAACACACACACATATACACACCACCATCACCATCATAACTACCCACAACACAAACACACAACATACACACACAAACACACACCACCATCACCATCACAACTACCCACAACTCAAACACATAATATACTCACACAAACACACACATATGCACACCACCATCACCACACCACCACCGTCACAACCACCAACAACACAAACACACACATACAAACACACACACACATAACACACCACCATCACCATCACAACTACCCACAACACACAACTCAAACACATAATATACACACACAAACACACACATATACACACCACCATTACCACCACCACCACCGTCACAACCACCCACAACGCACACACACATACACGTAAACGCACAAACACACACACCACCACCACCACCACCACCCATAACACACACACACACCACCACCACCACAACCCCACAACACACACACCACACACACACACACACACGCACACACCACACACACCACCACCACAACCAACCACAACACACACACGCAAACGCACAAACATACACACCACCAACACCAACACCACCACAACCACCCATAACACAAACACACACCACCACCACCAGAACCACAACTATCCACAACACACACACACACACACACACACACACACACAGACACACCACCACCACTACCACCACCACCACACACACACGCATACACCACACACAACACACACACACACACCACCACCACCACCACCACCCCCACCGCCGCCGCCGCCACAACCACCCACAACACACACACACACAAAGACTTAGGAGTAAAAAAAAAAAAAAAGGAGAGTCACATTTCAACAACAGACACAGCAGCCAAGAGTCATCCAACCATCCAACCAGCCATTTACCTTCGCAGTCGTTGGTAACTGTGTTGAGGGTAAAGCCTGCCTCACACAGGCACCGGTAACTGCCGGGGCTGTTCTCACACTTCTGCCCACAGGGACTGCTCCGCTTGCACTCGTCGATGTCTGCAATAGAACAACTTGTTATTGTTACTGTTGTTTAAAGCCCAACTGACTGCGCAGAGACATATCAGGGCTATAACCGCTTCAAAACATACAAAACTTCAACAGGAAAAAAACAAACGACAAAAAAAGAAAATTAAGTACACATATCAATGCATTCGTGCACACAATCTAACGACAATATATCGCACAGGGGAGATTTAAAAAACACCTGAATACAAATATAAGCATACATAAAGACACCAAAACATGCAAAAACAGGCTTAAATTACCTAAAAATTGCTCTCGCATATCTCACCTCCCTACAGCCAAAAATGCACTTATACATGTACCCAATTTTCAATCCTAAGAAAAAGTACATAAGACTTTATCAAACACATACAGGTGAATGGATGTTAAGGCAGAAAATGATAGGTAGAAATGACAGAGAGCAAAGCAACAAGGCAGAAACAATGAGTGACAGAAAAGAGGAAATTTCTAGCACAGAATTTCCAGAAGGTGGGGATACACTAGATAGTTTAAATCTAGGGATCTGAAGGGAAAAAGTGTCTAAAGCTGACTGCAATGTGCGGGTTGGCGCAAAGATATGATGGAACAGACTGGTGAATAGATTTGTAACACAAGGTATCCAGCTTATATTCAATTCTTTTTCAGACAGGCAACCAGAAAAGAGAGCGAAGGAAAGGACTGACATGATCAAACGTTTTCCTTCTGAGAACAAGACGAGCAGCTATGTATATGAATATCTTGAAAAACTGAAACTGATGGAAAGGGAAATAAACCCGATTTAATACAGAGGGAAACAGAGGGAAATACAGAGGGAAATACCTGACTATATAGCCCACCTTCGCAGATGTCGCCACTGGTGGTGTTCTTCTCATACCCGATCTGGCAGGCACAGCGATATCCCCCAGGGTAGTTCTCACACTGGGCGTTTTGTGCCACACACTCCTCCCTGACGCTGAGAACGTCGCACTCGTTGATGTCCTGGTCACACTGCAGTCCATTCCAGCCGTCCTCACAGACACAGCCAGTCTCACGGTCACAGCGCTCGGAGCCCACTCCACAGGAACATAGCTGGCTACACTCCTGACCGTACGTCCCCGGTTCACACGCTGTAACAGTCAGTCAACACCCTACACACTGAAAACATCCGTGGGCATGTCCCTCCACATCTCCAAAACTGATGCCACATCATCATCATCATCATCATCATGTGTCCTGCGGCATGGCATTGGAGATCATGGCCCTCCATACGAATCTATCTACTGTCGCTGCAAGTATGTCTGCTTTCTGCTCTCATCCAATCCGCAAGTCCGTCCAATATTTCTCCCTGGATTTACCTGGCGCTCTTTTTCCTTCTAGCTCTCCCGTTGTGACTACGTATTCTAATTTTTCTTGCCTCATAAAATGTCCTATAAATGTGCTTGTCTTTTCCTAATCTTCTTCATTAATGTTCTTTTTATGTTTGCCTCTTTCAAAATTGTCACATCTTTTCTACTTCATTGTTTTCTATTGTGTCTGTGGTTCATTTGTATTGTGATGAATATTATATTGTGACTGGATTGTGCTGCTATTTATTGTGCCATGTTTTGACTGTATCATATCTGTTGTATTTATTTCATGTTGTGATGGTATTATGATTGTAGTACAATTCCTATGATTGTAATAAGTTGTGGTTGTATTATGTTTGACTGTATTATGATTGTTGTGATTGTATTAAGTTGTGACTGTATTATAAATATTATGACTGTATTAAACTGTCACGGTATATGATTGTTGTAATTGTATTAAGTTGTGACTGTATTATGATGTTGTAATTGTATTAAGTTGTGACTGTATAATGACTGTTGTGATTGTATTATGTTGTGACTGTATTATGATTGTTGTGATTGTGTTAAGTTGTGACTGTATAATGACTGTTGTGATTGTATTAAGTTGTGACTGTATTATATTATTGTGATTGATTAACTGCCTATATGACTGTGTGATTGTATTATGTGTGACTGTATTATGATTGTTGTGATTGTTAAGTTGATGTTGACTGTGTATTGATTAAGTTGTGACTGATATGATTGTGATTGATAGCTGCACTGTATTATGATTGTTGTGATTGTATCATTGTGACTTATATGATTGTGATTGTATATTGATGCATTAATGTTGTAACGCATAATGTTTATTGCATTGGCTGTTGCGATTGTATTACGTTGTGTTTGTATTATGTTGTGGTTGCATTATGATTGTTGCGACTGTATGATGTGATTGTATCATGCTGTGACTGCATTATGGTTGTTGTGATTGCATTTTGTTGTGACTGTGGCCCCGAGAGCTCAGTGGGTCAAAATTCCATGCCGCTAATACAGGGTTTTACGTTCGATCCTTGGGTGGGCCAGTGCTTAGGTTTATGAGCAGGTACACGTGTATGCCATGACGATTTGGAACCCCTCCATCACATGACATAATATGTGGCGTCAGTACGTATGGAATTCATTCCGAGCACTGTTGTTGTTCTTGTTGATGTTGTTGCTGTTGTGTTGTTGATGTTGTGTTGTTGATGTTGTTGTTTGTTGCTGTTGTTGTTGCTGTTGTTGTCGTTGTTCTTCTTGCTGATGTTGTTGTTGATGTTGTTGTTAATGCAGCTGCTGCTGTTGTTTGTCGTCGTGGTTTGTGTTGATGTTGTTGTTGTAGTTGTTGTTGATGCTGTTGTTATTATTGTTGTTGTTATAATGTTCTTGTTGTTGATGTCGTTGATGTTGTTGTTGCTAATGTTGTTGTTGATGCTGTGCTGTTGTGTTGTTTCGTTATTTTAGAAACCAGCCGACTGCGCAGAGCCGTATTCGGGTAATAATCTGATGAAACCAAAAATGATAACAATAACAAACAAAAAATCCACAAATGAAATATGATAATTAAAACAAAAAAGATGTACAAAGGAAACACTTACGAACGCAAGTCCGTTTATCGTTGCCCAGTTTAGACCCCACGGGACAAGAACATTGGAAGGATCCTGCCTGGTTGGTGCAGGTGTTGGAGCAGTTGTCCGTCCCTTCTTCACATTCATTTATATCTGTAAACACCATATACATATATAATATATATATATAATAATATGTAATATATATAATATATACACTAAGTACGGTGATAATCCAGTGTTATCAATAGTATACATCATCATCATCATCATCATCATCATCATTATCATCATCATCATGATAGTACCAAAGAAGAAAATACAACCCCAACCCCACTTTCCATTGCTCGGAGCAGATATCACGAAGGCCAAAAAAAAAAATAAAATAAAAATAAATAAAATAAAAAATAAAATATAAAATATAATGATATATATAAAATAAAGTAAAATGAAATAGAAATAAAATCAAAATGAAATAAAAAATAAAAAATGATCAAGCCATCCTAACACTCTCTTTTTAAACACGAACCATTTTTCAAGGCCACAATGACCTTCTAATAGCCTTCACTTCAAGCAAGTTGTCTGGAAACTTGTGATATTGATCTGGACGCCATTACTTACAAAAACGTTATTGCTGTCATTTCTCCTTTCACTGTCTGTATCGTTCATACCTACCTTCGGTAAACATCCACTCGGGACAACGACCATCGATCATTCATAACCTGGGATAACAATGATTTATCATACTTGACCTGGGATAACGATGATTTATTATACTTGACCTGGGATAACGATGATTTATTATACTTGACCTGGGATAACGATGATTGATCATACTTGACCTGGGATAACGATGATTTATCATACTTGACCTGGGATAACAATGATTTATTATACTTGACCTGGGATAACGATGATTTATCATATATGACCTGGGATAACAATTGATCAATAATGACCTGGGATAACGATGATTTATCATACTTGACCTGGGATAACGATGATTTATCATACTTGACCTGGGATAACAATGATTTATCATACTTGACCAGGGATAACGATGCTTTATCATATATGACCTGGGATAACGACAACTGATCATACATGACCTGGGATAACGACAACTGATCATACATGACCTGGGATAACGATGATTTATCATACTTGACCTGGGATAACGATGATTTATCATATATGACCTGGGATAACAATTGATCAATAATGACCTGGGATAACGATGATTTATCATACTTGACCTGGGATAACGATGATTTATTATACTTGACCTGGGATAACGATGATTTATCATATATGACCTGGGATAACGACAACTGATCATACATGACCTGGGATAACGACAACTGATCATACATGACCTGGGATAACGATGATTTATCATACTTGACCTGGGATAACGATGATTATCATATATGACCTGGGATAACAATTGATCAATAATGACCTGGGATAACGATGATTTATCATACTTGACCTGGGATAACGATGATTTATCATATATGACCTGGGATAACGACAATTGATCATACATGACCTGGGATAACGATGATTTATCATACATGACCTGGGATAACGATGATTTATCATACTTGACCTGGGATAACGATGATTTATCATACATGACCTGGGATAACGATGATTTATCATACTTGACCTGGCACAACGACAACTGATCATTCAAGACTGGCATAACAAGTTTGGATCATTCATGACCTAGGAAAACGATAATTTATCATACATGACCCGGAGCAACGCTGTTTGATTGTGCATGACCTGGAATAGCGATCATTGACCATACATAATAATAACTGATCATATCTGACCTGGGGTAACATTTGCTCATTTATGACCTGGGATAAGATTTGAGCATTCATGACCCGGGATAACGATAGTTGATCATTCATGACCTGGGATAATGATAGTTGATCATTCATGACCTGGGATAACGATAGTTGATCATTCATGACCTGGGATAACGATAGTTGATCATTCATGACCTGGGATAATGATAGTTGATCATTCATGACCTGGGATAACGATAGTTGATCATTCATGATCTGGGATAATGATAGTTGATCATTCATGACCTGGGATAACGATAGTTGATCATTCATGACTTGGGATAACGATAGTTGATCATTCATGACCTGGGATAACGATAGTTGATCATTCATGACCTGGGATAACGATAGTTGATCATTCATGATCTGGGATAATGATAGTTGATCATTCATGACCTGGGATAACGATAGTTGATCATTCATGACCTGGGATAATGATAGTTGATCATTCATGACCTGGGATAACGACAGTTGATCATTCATGACTTGGGATAACGATAGTTGATCATTCATGATCTGGGATAACGACATTTGATCATTCATGACCTGGGATAACGACATTTGATCATTCATGACCTGGGATAACGATAGTTGATCATTCATGACCTGGGATAACGATAGTTGATCATTCATGACCTGGGATAACGACATTTGATCATTCATGACTTGGGATAACGATAGTTGATCATTCATGACCTGGGATAATGATAGTTGATCATTCATGACCTGGGATAACGATAGTTGATCACTCATGACTTGGGATAACGATAGTTGATCACTCATGACCTGAGATAACAACATTTGATCCTTCATGACCTGGGATAACGACATTTGATCATTCATGACCTGGGATAACGACATTTGATCATTCATGATCGGGGATAGCGACACTGGATCATGCTTGACCTGGGATAAGGAGAATTGATCATACCTGATCTGGGATAACGACACTTGATCATTCATGACTTGGGATAACGACACTTGATCATTCATGATCTGGGATAGCGATACTGGATCATGCTTGACCTGGGATAGGGAGAATTGATCATACCTGACCTGGGATAACGACACTTGATCATTCATGACCTGGGATAACGACATTTGATCATTCATGACCTGGGATAACGACACTTGATCATTCATGACCTGGGATAACGACATTTGATCATTCATGACCTGGGATAACGACATTTGATCATTCATGACCTGGGATAACGACACTTGATCATTCATGACCTGGGATAACGACATTTGATCATTCATGACCTGGGATAACGACACTTGATCATTCATGACCTGGGGTAACGACACTTGATCATTCATGACTTGGGGTAACGACATTTGATCATTCATGATCTAGGGTAACAATATTTCATCCTTTTGATCTGGGATAACGATAATCTATCATACTTGACCTGGGATAAAGCTCTTTGGTCGTTCATGACCTGGAATAACGATCATTGACCATAGAAGACCTGAGATAATGGTAACTGATCATATTTGACCTGGGATACCGACATTTGATCATTCATGACCTGGGACAACGAGAATTGATCATTCATAACCTGGGACAACGAGAATTGATCATTCATGACCTGGGATAACATTTGATCACACATGATCTGGGAAAACGACAATTGATCATTCATGACCTGGGATAACGGTAGTTGATCATTCATGACCTGGGATTACGATACTGGATCATGCTTGACCTGGGTTATCAGGAGGGAATGGTCTATCCACTGGACTATTCAAAGTCAACAAAACGAAACACTCCATTAACGTTGTAGGGGGGGGGGGGCAAAGATTATGGTTTAGTTGGGCTCCAGAACCACACTCACCTGTGCAGGTCTCCAGGTCGGAATTCAGTCGGTAACCAGGTCTGCAAAAACAGTATGGCTCGCCATCCGTGTCAAGAGTACAGAAATGTTGACAATTCTTTGCATTAGCACACACATCTTCGGCTGAAAATGAAACAGAACTGTTTAGTAGTCGGCTCACGGAACAACACGTCACCATCCATCTCTAATGCTTTTTTTTACTCTCCCGATGATGATGAGGAAGACGGTGGTGTTGGCAGTGGTGGTGATAATGGTTGTGGAAATGTTTGTGGGCGGTGCCCATGTTGACCATGGTTGTGACGATGATGATGATATGTCGATAATGATGATGATACTAATGATGACAATAATGATCTTTATGTCGATAATGGTGGTGATGACGATAGTATATTAATAATCTTTATACTGATGGTGATGATAATGATCTTTACGCCAATGACGATGATGATGATGACTTAAAATGTTGAAAATGGTGATGTTGATGATGGTGATGATGATGTGGTGGTGGTGGTGATGATAATGATGATCTTCATTTTAATAATGGCAGTGGTGGTGGTGGTGATGATGATGATGATAATATTTATGTCATAACAGTACTGATGTTGAGGATGATGGTAATGATGGTAGTGACGATGAAGATAATGACAATAATGATGTTTATGTCAATAGAAAAAGATGATTATTACTTAATATTACCTGGGAGGGGTGTGTGTGTGTGGTGTGTGTGTGTGTGTGCTCGCGCGCGCGCGCGCGTGTGTGTGTGTGTGCGCGCGCGTGTGTGTGTGTGTATACGCATGTGGGGAGGGGAGGGGGGCAAGCGCGCGTTTGCGTGACCAAAATATGTCGGCATAATTTCTTAAGTGTTGTTGGGTGGATCTTCAGTATGTTCAGCTTGATAGTGTGGATGGGTGAGGGCCTTGAGGACCTAAATTTAGTGTCAAGGTCAAGGACAATGTGTGAAGGCCAAGGTCACAATGATCAGATACATGCCTCAAATTAGCACATGTTGCAGAAGGTGCTTGAACTGCACTTTGTCTGGAAGTGTTGACAATATCTAAAACGTTTATTTTTACAGCTGTAAGAGTCTGCCATAATCCTCGATTTATTACATTTTCTATTTCGACAGACGCTTCTTCAAGGTCATAAACTGATCCTGAGAATTTCAAAATTCTGATTACGTGTGATTTTATATGTATATATGCAACATACATGCTCTCTATAATTTTCCATTGCTTTTATTCTTTCTCCCCATTTATAGCCATGCGTGTGTGTGTGTGTGTGTGTGTGTGTGTGTGTGTGTGTGTGTGTGTGTGTGTGTGTGTGTGTGGTGCGTGCGTTCGTGCGTGTGTGTGTGTGTGTTTGTGCGTGCGTGTTTGTGTGTGCGTGCGTGTGTGTCTGCTTCAGCGCTTAGATTTGATTTTATCAAGATTTTGCGCTATGTAAATATTGTAATTATTATATACATATATATATACACACACACACACACACAGAGAGACACCACACACACACACACACAAGAGACACACACACACAACAGACAGACAGACAGACAGACACACACACACACACACACACAGTGTCTGAATCGCACAAATATCTTGTACATGGTTTGCGGAGCTCGGGAATCTGGAATTGGCTCAAGAGGGATTCATCCTACAATTCCATCTGCGCCCCACCCAACCCAACCATACCAGCAATTATCCGGCAGACTCTCCATGCCTGCACAAAACCTACACCCTGGCAAAATACTGAAATGGGAAAAGGTGGGGCGAGAAAGGACTCATGAAATACTTAGCCAATACCACCAGAATAATGAAAACATTAAGATGGCCAGCAAACAAGACCAGTTTTAATGCTGATGGCTACGTCTGAACTCGAGGTATCAAAACATCGAGTCTACGGCTCTGTCAAAAGAACCAACCCACTTGTGTTATAAAGTGGCCAGCCCGAAGGTTGACCCAAGCGGGCCCCAGTAGCTTAGCCGCTTTGAGCGTCGGATTCACATGCTAATGGCCGTGGTTCAAATCCCGAGGTGCACTACATTAAAACTGACCTTCTCACCGTCCTATCTTAATTAACATCATTGTTGTTCTGGTGGTGTCAGTATAGTATTTATATAAGTCCCCCTTGCCCCACTTCCCTGGGATGGTTATCCCCCCCGTCGGCCATATCACCTGAGGTGGGTGTCGACGTACAAACTAAACAAAAAAAAAAGGTTGATCCAACAACCCTTGGCGTAATGATCACAGGGCTCTGCAGACTGCTGAAAAAGAGGTCAGAGTGTATGGTTTCTGTAGATCATTATTTGTATGCGATACCGGTCGTCAGATGCCTCTGGCCAGTTTGGCAACCAAGCTCATCATCACCATCATCATCAAGTGCCTTGTCACATGGCGTTGGCGATCATGGCCCTCCTTATCTATCTATCCCTTGTTGTCGCAAACACATCTTCCACTCTCTCTGTCCTCAGCCACTTTGCAAGTCCGTCCAATATTTTTTTCTCTGGGTCTACCTGGTGCTCTCTTTCCCTCCAGCTTTCCTGTTGTGACCAGGTGCTCCAACTCCCCTTTCCTCATAAAATGGCCTATAAATGTTGCCCGTCTTTTCCTAATCTTCCTTCCAAGCTCACGAAGATTAAATGTTGGACTGCAAAGCTTGTTGTTTTGTATCTGTAGTGTGGACGTTTACATGGTGTCAGAAGTGGTCTCACCTTTCGGGCCTTTATTCCTAAAGGGATAATAATTGTTTCTTAGTTGAACCATTTAATGTTTCACTGACAAATTTGTGGCACTGTAAATTTAATTTAAACAGATAATATGCACTTATATTCTGGAAATTTAATTTAAATAGATAATGTGCACTTATACATTGGAAAATTAATTTAAATAGATATTGTACACTTACGGTGGTTTTCTTCGTAGTTCCGTAATATTTTTTAGATTTTATTTTTTCTTGAAAACGCGTTGTTCAAACTGTTTCTTTTTTGAGACGGAGGATGTAGATTGTTATTTGTATGCCATACCAGTCGATTGAGATTGTGTGTGTGTGTGTGTGTGTGTGTGTGTGTGTGTGTGTGTGTGTGTGTGTGTGTGGTGTGTTGTGTGTTGTGTGTTGCACGTGTGTCATATGGATGCACGTGTGAACAGAACAAGTTTTGTTATTCTCCAAGTCATATGTAAAAATGAAATTACATGTAATATTTTACCTGTACTGATACAAAGACAATGGCACATAGTTTTGTGCAGGCTCAAGAGGTTTGACAGGTAATTTGCTGGGTGAAGCGCTAATGGGATGGTCCAAGTGCGAGGAATCTCTCTAGAACAAGCTCCATACTTCATTCATCCCTGATGAACCAACGAAGAGGACGGCGAGAAGGTGTCACGGTTCCCTCCAAAAAACAAAACATAACCAAACAAACAAAAATGTCCAGTCTCACCTGACTGGCAAGTCCTTCTGTCAGCAGCCAGTCTGAACCCCAGTAGGCACCTGCAGGCAAAGGACCCCGCGTTGTTGATGCAGGTCTGCTCGCAGTTGGCCACTCCGTTCGTACACTCGTCAATATCTACAACACAACATCTTCTTCTGTTAAGGGCAGAGCACTCACCGAGCTGCTTTTCTGACACGGTGTGCGATACGAATGAACGTGTTCGTTATCATCATCATCATCATCATCATCATCATCATCATCACCATCATTATAATCATTAGACAGACAGACAGAGAACAGAGAGAAACAGAGACAGTAACACACAGACAGAGAGACAGACGGAGAGGCAGAGTGAGAGACAGACAGAGAAAGTGACAGAGAGACAGACAGACAGAGACAGAGAACGTGACAGAGACAGACGGACAGACAGACAGAGAGAAACAGAGACAGAGACAGTAACAGAGAGAGGCAGACAGACGGACAGACAGACAGAGAGACAGAGACAGAGAGGCACAGTGAGACAGAGAACAGAGAAAGTGACAGACAGAAAGACAGACAGACAGAGACAGAAAGACAGAGAGAGAGAGAGACAGAGAAAGTGACAGAGAACAGACGGACAGACAGACGGACGAGACAGAGACAGAGAGAGACTGAGACAGAGAAAGTGACAGAGAGACAGACAGACAGACAGACAGAGACAAAGAGACAGAGAGAAGATGGGGATGGGGACAGCCCCCAATGCTGGAGGTCTCTAAGTTCCTCACTCCCCTCCTACTTCCGTGTAATGATACAAGCTTTTTACCTTTTCTGATGAGAACCATGGAACTAGCAGTTACCTTTACACTCAGAACCGTCTTTGTAGTAGCCTTGTCGACAGGAGCAGAAGAAAGATCCTCCGGTGTTGTGACAGTCCTCTAAAGCACCACACGTGTTGAGGATAGAATCTGGCTTGCACTCGTCTATGTCTGAAGACACACACACACACACACACACACACACACACACACACACACACACACACACAAATATATATATATATATATATATATATTATATATATATATATATATATATATATATATATATATATATATATATATAATATATATATATATATATATATTGTGTGTGTGTGTGTGTGTAAGATAGTAATAGATAGATAGATAGATAGATATTTGTGTACACATCAACACACACATGTACATTTATGCACACCGCGCATACACACCACCAACACACATATATTGTATACTCACACACACACACACACACACACACACACACACACACACACCACACATACACACACACACACACACGCATACACATAAACTCACACACGCACACATACACACACGCACATATATCAACATTACACACACATACACGCGAACACACACACTTATACACACATGCACGCACATACGTATACACACACAAATAAGCACATTCACACGCGCGCACACACACAAACGTATCCATCAATTTGAGATTTGCACCACAAAATGGCAGGTACCAACAAGCCGTAGCTAAAAAGACAGCTGTATTTTTTATATGTTTTAGGATCATCGCACTCAGGAAGGTTTCCTTTGTGCTCACCTTTCTGAGAAGCGAGGCCTGGACAATCAACAAGCTAAGTCAAAACTAAATCAAGACAGCTGAAATGTGTTTTCTGAGAAAAAATTTATGAGTTCCATGCACAGGAAGGAAAACAAACGAGACAGTCTTGAAAGAAGCAAACACAAAAAAGAAAATTAATGAAAAAAGGTTAGGAAAAGACAAGCAGCATTTATAGGACATTTTATGATTGAACACCTAGTCATAACAGGAAAGCTACAGGGAAATAGAGCACCGTATAGAACCAGGAAGAAAATGTTGGTCATTTCGAATGGAGAGCCTATATTATCGCCAACGTCATGCGTCATGGCACATGATGATGATGATGAACTTATGAAGGCAATTGTAAGTCTGCTTTGCTGCTGACAATTGTATTCCATTCTTGTACAAAATGAAAGATATATAATAATATATATTTTTTAAATCGTCCTATGTGGTCAAATGGGTTACATGATCAGTTGCTTAGTGGACATGTATGTGTGCGTGTCAGTGTGTGTGTCTGTGTGTTAGTCAGTGTGTGTCTGTGTGTTTGTGTCTGCCTGTGTGTGTCTGTGTATCAGTATATGCCTGTGTGTTTGTGTCTGCCTGTGTGTGTGTGTATCAGTATATATGTATGTGTGTGTGTGTGTGTGTGTGTGTGTGTGTGGTGCGTGCGTGCGTGCGTGTGTGTGTGTGTGTGTGTGTGTGTGTGTACGTGCGTGTGTGTGTGTGTATGTGTGTGTGTGTGTGTCCCTCTGTATGTGCTTGTGTTAGTGTATACAAGTGTGCGTGTGTCAGTGGCATTGTATGAGTGTGTCAGTGTTTGTGTGTGTGTGTGTGTGTGTGTGTGTGTGTGTGTGTGTGTGCGCGCGCGCGTGCGTGTGTGTGCGTGTGCGTGCGTGCGTGCGTGCGTCCGTGTGTGTGTGTGTGTGTGTGTAGAATTATATGAGTGTGTGACTGTGTATGTGCGTGTCTGTGTGTGGGGTGTGCGCGCGCGCGTGTTTGTGTGTACGTGGGCGTGTGTGTCAGTGGAGTTGCGTCAGTGTGTCAGTGTATATTCTATATGTATCAGAGAGAGCGAGAGTGTGTGTGTGTGTTTCTGTGTATTTGTGTGTGCGTGTGTGTGTGTGTGTGTGTATTTATGCGTGCGTGCGTGCGTGTGTGTGTGTGTGTGTGTGCGCGCACGCGCGCATTCAATGAGTAGTGTCTTCTTTTATAGAGTTCTGTGATCTTTTCGCCCCTCTTCCTGCAAGATAAAGCGTATGTGTGAAAGGATTAAATATCGTACGAGGCTGGTAGACAAGGACAGGGATGAAAATGTAAAATGACGCAGAAGATTAATGAATAGAGTGGGACGAAAGGGTTAAATGATGCAGATTAATGAATAGAGTGGGACGAAAGGGTTAAATGATGCAGAAGATTAATGAATAGAGTGGGACGAAAGGGATAAATGATGCAGAAGATTAATGAATAGAGTGGGACGAAAGGGTTATATGATGCAGAAGATTAATGAATAGAGTGGGACGAAAGGGTTAAATGATGCAGAAGATTAATGAATAGAGTGGGACGAAAGGGTTAAATGATGCAGAAGATTAATGAATAGAGTGGGACGAAAGGGTTAAATGATGCAGAAGATTAATGAATAGAGTGGGACGAAAGGGTTAAATGACGCAGAAGATTAATGAATAGAGTGGACGAAAGGGTTAAATAATGCAGAAGATTAATGAATAGAGTGGGACGAAAGGGTTAAATGATGCAGAAGATTAACGAATAGAGTGGGACGAAAGGGTTAAACGATGCAGGAGATTATGGATAGGTGGGACGAAAGGGTTAAATGATGCAGGAGATTAATGAATAGAGTGGGACGAAAGGGTTAAATGATGCAGAAGATTAATGAATAGAGTGGGACGAAAGGGTTAAATGACGCAGAAGATTAATGAATAGAGTGGGACGAAAGGGTTAAATGATGCAGAAGATTAATGAATAGAGTGGGACGAAAGGGTTAAATGATGCAGAAGATTAATGAATAGAGTGGGACGAAAGGGTTAAACGATGCAGGAGATTAGTGGATAGGGTGGGACGAAAAGGGTTAAATGATGCAGGAGATTAATGAATAGAGTGGGACGAAAGGGTTAAATGATGCAGAAGATTAATGAATAGAGTGGGATGAAAGGTTAAATGACGCAGAAGATTAATGAATAGAGTGGGACGAAAGGGTTAAATGATGCAGAAGATTAATGAATAGAGTGGGACGAAAGGGTTAAACGATGCAGGAGATTAGTGGATAGGGTGGGACGAAAGGGTTAAATGATGCAGGAGATTAGCGGATAGGTGGGACGAAAGGGTTAAATGATGCAGGAGATTAGCGGATAGGGTGGGACGAAAGGGATAAATGATGCAGATTAATGGATAGGGTGAGACTAAAAGGTTAAATGATGCGGGAGAGTAATGGATAGGGTGGGACAAAAGGGTTAAATAATGCAGGAGAGTAATGGATAGGGTGGGACGAAAGGGTTAAACGATGCAAGAGATTAGCGGATAGGGTGGGACAAAAGGTTTAAATGATGCAGGAGATTAATGGATAGAGTGAGACTAAAAGGTTAAATTATGCAGGAGATTAATGGATAGGGTGGGACGAAAGGGTTAAATAATGCAGGAGATTAATGGATAGAGACGGACAAAAGGGTAAAATGTCGCAAGAGATTAGTGGATAGGGTGGGACAAGAAATTAGTGGATAGGGTGGGACAAAAGGGTTAAATTATGCAGGAGATTAATGGATAGGGTGAGACTAAAGGGTTAACTGCTGCAGGAGATTAGTGGGTAGGGTGAGTCGAAAGGGTTAAATAATGCAGGAGATTAATGGATAAGGTGGGACGAAAGGGTTAAATAATGCAGGAGATTAGTGAACAGGATGAGAGACGAAAGGGTTAAATGATGCAGGAGATTAGTGGGTAGGGTGAGACGAAAGGGTTAAATAATGCAGGAGATTAGTGAACAGGATGAGAGACGAAAGGGTTAAATGATGCAGGAGATTAATGGATAAGGTGGGACAAAAGGGTTAAATAATGCAGGAGATTAGTGAACAGGATGAGAGACGAAAGGGTTAAATGATGCAGGGAATTAGTGGACTTGGCGAGGAATGAAAGAGTTAAAAGATGTAAAGGGCTTAAAACAGGAGAAAAAAACACTGAAACTAGGGGGGTCCAGGGACAAATCAGTGGCCATAACTTGCGCGCCATTGCTATGAACGCTTGCAAGCAGATCATGGATGCCTTGCTCCTTTCGTTTTTTTTTTTTTTTTTTTTAAACAAACCGAAATCGCGGAACATTTTAAGCCCTGGTTGTAGCAGGCTGAAAGACAGCGTGAGGGAGTAACGCCTGGAAGCTGGTGGACAGGTAGGAGATTAAAAGGCAATGATCAAGAGATGATCAGAGGTGAGGATGAATGTTAAAAGCAGACTGATGGCAGGTGGAATGATTAACGATGGACAGGGCAGTGAATGTAAGGTTGGAAGGGCAGGTGGAATGATTAAAGATGGACAGGGCAGGTGAATGATTAACGGTATGGACAGGGCATGGAATGATTAACATGGACAGGCAGTGGATTGATTAACGGTATGGACAGGGCAGGTGGAATGATTAACAGCATGGACAGGGCAGGTGGAATGATTAACAGGATGGACAGGGCAGGTGTAATGATTAACAGCATGGACAGGCAGGTGGAATGATTAACAGGATGGACAGGGCAGGTGAATGATTAACAGCATGGACAGGGCAGGTGGAATGATTAACAGCATGGACAGGGCAGGTGGAATGATTAACAGGATGGACAGGGCAGGTGGAATGATTAACAGCATGGACAGGGAAGGTGTAATGATTAACAGCATGGACAGGGCAGGTGGAATGATTAACAGGATGGACAGGGCAGGTGTAATCATTAACAGGATGGACAGGAAGGTGTAATGATTAACAGCATGGACAGGGAAGGTGTAATGATTAACAGCATGGACAGGGCAGGTGGAATGATTAACAGCATGGACAGGGCAGGTGTAATGATTAACAGCATGGACAGGGTAGGTGTAATGATTAACAGATGGACAGGGCAGGTGTAATGATTAACAGGATGGACAGGGAAGGTGTAATGATTAACAGCATGGACAGGGTAGGTGTAATGATTAACAGCATGGACAGGGTAGGTGTAATGATTAACAGCATGGACAGGGTAGGTGTAATGATTAACAGGATGGACAGGGTAGGTGTAATGATTAACAGGATGGACAGGGCTGGTGTAATCAATAACAGGATGGACAGGGAAGGTGTAATGATTAACAGCATGGACAGGGAAGGTGTAATGATTAACAGGATGGACAGGGTAGGTGTAATGATTAACAGGATGGACAGGGCAGGTGTAATGATTAACAGGATGGACAGGGCAGGTGTAATCATTAACAGGATGGACAGGGCAGGTGTAATGATTAACAGGATGGACAGGGCAGGTGTAATGATTAACAGGATGGACAGGGTAGGTGTAATGATTAACAGGATGGACAGGGCAGGTGTAATCATTAACAGGATGGACAGGGAAGGTGTAATGATTAACAGCATGGACAGGGCAGGTGTAATGATTAACAGCATGGACAGGGTAGGTGTAATGATTAACAGGAGGACAGGGTAGGTGTAATGATTAACAGCATGGACAGGTAGGTGTAATGATTAACAGCATGGACAGGGCAGATGTAATGATTAACAGGATGGACAGGGCAAGTGGAATCATTAACAGGATGGACAGGGCTGGTGTAATCAATAACAGGATGGACAGGGCTGGTGTAATCATTAACAGGATGGACAGGGCAGGTGTAATCATTAACAGCATGGACAGGGCTGGTGTAATCATTAACAGGACGGACAGGGCAGGTGTAATGATTAACAGGATGGACAGGGCAGGTGTAATCATTAACAGGACGGACAGGGCAGGTGTAATCATTAACAGGATGGACAGGGCTGGTGTAATCATTAACAGGACGGACAGGGCAGGTGGAATCATTAACAGGATGGACACGAGCCAAGCGTTACCTTGACATTGTTTAGTAGCGGTGTCCATGGTGTACCCGGGCAGACAGACACAGCGGTAAGAGCCGTCGGTGTCCATGCATTTCTGTAGGGGCTGACTGCAGATACCCGGAGATTCCACACACTCGTCCACGTCAGTCTGACACCGCTCACCTCGCCACCCGGCATCACACACACACCCCGTTACAGGGTGGCAGTCGCTAGCGTGACCGTTACACTCACAACGTTGACTGCACTGCAGACCAAAGGTCAGGTCCGCACACGGCAGACACGAGGTCCCGTCACTGGCCAGTTTGTATCCCGCGTAGCACGAACACTTGAAACTACCCACGGAGTTGGCGCACTGCTGGCTGCAGATTCCCAGGTCACATTCGTCATCATCGTTGCAGGAAACGCTGTCTGTGGTATTGAGGACGTAGCCAGGCCGGCAGAAACACTGTGGGGTGGAGCCGTTGATGACACGACAGCCCTGTGTACAATTCAAACTCGCACACGTGGCTTGGGCTGCCTGGCTCTGAGTGCAGTTGTTGTCAGCTATCTGCAAGTCGTACCCTTCCTCACAACTACAGTTATAGCCCCCTATAGTGTTGATACAGATCTGTTCACAGTCGGACGACTTGTCAGCACACTCGTTGATGTCATCACAGGACAGTTGGTCATCGCTGAGGCGATAACCTTCTTGACAGAAACACGTGTAACTTCCTTCCGTGTTGTCACACTTCTGAGCACACTGGTTGGTCCCGTTTGGTTTGCATTCATCCACGTCTGCACACTTCCCCTCCATTAAAGTATAGCCAGAGGGGCAATCGCTGCAGTTGTAGGCGTTATTTGTGGCTGCGTGATCATTGGCTGGTATATCCGTGCAGTTCTGCCCGGCAATACAGGGGCTGTCAGCACAGCCATCAAAGTCTAGTTCACAGTCATCCCCATCCCACCCAAGATCACACTTACAGGAGGCATACGCGAACGTCTGGGAACTGTTTCTTGTACGAGGACGGCTGGTATCACATTCTCCACGACTGTTACAATTGGGACAGAAGACCACTGAGATCCTGATTACTGGGGATGATGCTTGCTTGGAGTCCACAGCATAAAACCTGTGTCACACAGCATTCACATTCACAAGCTGACGAGGCTATTGAAACGATTGTACCTAACAATGGAATAAACGAACCATATTCACAATCACAAGCTGACGAGGCTATTGAAACGATTGTACCTAACAATGGAATAAACGAACCATATTCACAATCACAAGCTGACGAAGCTATTGAATCGATTGTGTCTAACAATGGAATAAACAAACCGTATTCACAATCACAAGCTGACAAAGCTATTGAAACGATTGTATCTAACAATGGAATAAACAAACCTATTCACAATCACAAGCTGACAAAGCTATTGAAACGATTGTATCTAACAATGGAATAAATAAACCCTATTCACAATCACAAGCTGACAAAGCTATTGAAACGATTGTATCTAACAATGGAATAAACAAACGGTATTCACAATCACAAGCTGACGAGCCATATTGATGTGGCAGCGAACAAGGGAAAAAAAATCTCACGTCATGCGTTTTTTCTGAATCCCCACAACGTAAAACATGACAGACAGTACCTTGATATCATGTGTTATTTATTTTATAAATCATTTTTTTAATCATATGACGTTTTCAGCGTAACGGTTTTTTTGATGTTGTTTGTTTGTTTGTTTGTTTGTTCTTATATCATGACTTTTTTGGTGTCATTTTTTTTTTAACATATGACGTTTTCATTGTCATTTCTTTTTTTACCATATTATGTTTTTGGTCATTTTTTTTATCATATGACGTTTTCGGTGTCTTTTCTTTTTTTTATCAAATGACGTTTTAGGTGTCATTTTTTTTCTTTTTTACTATGTGACGTTTTTGATGTCATTTTTTCTACCATATGACGTTTTCGGTGTCTTCTTTTTTTTTTTTTTTAACTGTATGACGTTTTCGGTATCTTCTTTTTTTTTTTTTTTTTTACCATATGACGTTTTCGGTCTTTTTTTTTTTTTTTTTTTTTTTTATACCATATGACGTTTTCGGTGTCTTTTTCTTTTTTTTTTTTTTTTTTACCATATGACGTTTTCGGTGTAAATGCATATGGAACTATTCTCTCATCCATCGTCTGCTTCACTTATGATGATGATGATGATGATGATGATGATGACGGACTCTCCCGTTGACGGGGAAATCTAAGTGTATTAAGTATATTCATGACTGCACACACAAAAAACGTTCAAAATTAATAAAGTCTGTGTATGATTACAATAACAATCACATCGTAGTGTGGGGCATCTGTTAGTCCAGACAGAAAAGCAACGTTACGAACTTGTACTCCTTTGTGACTGACTCACTGACTGCAAGTGCATAACCAGCTGTGAATGTTAGTAGACAGCAAACATGACGAAATAACTGTATGACCTCACCACACCTTACTAAATCACACCTCACCACTATACGGCATACCATACCACACAACACCACACCAAACCATACGACACCTACCACACCACACCTCACCTTACCACAAAACACCTCACCACACCACACCATACCACACTTCACCACACCACATACCACACCACACCACATTCCACACCACACCACCACCTCACCACACCATACCACACAATATATCAACCACCCACCCCTCCCCATGCAGCGTTGGACGATGTTCCCGGTTGTGGTAGGCCACTTCACCGCCAAAACACAGCCCAGCCCAGCCCAGCCCAACCCAACCCAGAAACAACCCGACGCAAAACAAAGTAGTACAACCCCCAACGCAACGCAACGCAAAGGAAAGCAAACCACGCCAGCCCAGCCTAACGCAATACCACACAACACAAGGTGTGGATTAATTAATGATCAAAGCCTCACGCCAGGCAAGCAAGAAAAGCGAGTTGAAATCACACACTGGACCTGTATTTTTCTCTCCCCTGTCCCCGCTGCTCCACTAGACAAATGGTGGTGAAGATTCCAATCTTTCAGATACCACGGGGGGCTCTTTCAGTATGAAGCGTATCCCAGCTTCAGGAAATTCTGAGCTAGAAATTTCCTCTTTTCTGTAACTCTCTTTGTTTCTGCTTTGCTTTCTCTCATTTCTTCTTACCGTTTTCTGCCTTGCTGGTCCATTCACCTGTACATGTTCGACAAAGTCTTGCATACTTTCTCTTAGGACTGATAACTGGGTACAAGTACTGAGTGCATTTTTGGCTCCAGGGAAAGATATTCGGAAGCAATTTAAGGTAATTTAGACCCTTTTTTGTATAATGCTTTAGTGTCCTTAGTTATGTTTAGGTATATATTCAGATGTGTTTTTCAGAATCCCCTGCGTGATAAATTGGACGGAGTGGTCAACGCCATGAGTATTTCCTTAGATTATGTGCGCGAATGCATGGATAAATGTACTTAATTTTCTTTTCCTCTTTTCGCCTGTTGAAGTATTGTGTGTGTTTTGAAATGGTTATAAACCTGATATGACTCTACACAGTCGGCTGGGCTTTAAACAAAAGTAAAAATAACAAGATCAGACCATGAACCAAGATCCCGTCTGTATCATGCACTAAGGGCATGTTAAAGATCCTACAGCAACAAAACAGCTGTCCCTGGCAACATCTGTAAAAAAAAAATCTACTCTCACAGATAATAGAAATACACACACAGAAAAACAAAGATAAAAAATGGGTGGCGCTGCAATGCGGCGACACACTCTCCCCAGGCAGAACAGCACGACTTTCAAACGTCGACTTTATGACAAAAAAAAAAAAAAAAACCACCAACAACAAAACGAAACGATACGGTACGATACAATACGATACGGCACAGTACAATACGATACGGCACGATACGATACGATACAATACGTTACGATAAAATTATGTGTACTTACCCAAGATTATCCGTAGCACTGGCAGTATTCACGACGTAGGTCACTTCCCCAGTGCTTCTGTTCAGACTGATGTTCCCAGAGGCAGAGTCATCCAAATAGTACATGACCTGGTCTTCGTCTTCATCAGACGCATTCAGCTGCACTGTGACCAGCTGTCCTTCATACACCGTGATGCTGGCGTTGCTGTTTAGTGTAGGGGATGCGTTCTCTGTTAACAACACCGTTACTTGTAAACAACAAGAAGAAGAAGACAGCATGCGAGAACGAGTGAGGTGTACGGGGCACTCTCCATGCAGAGAGAGGCGGAAATAAAGTCCCACAGAGATCAGACCCTACTTGCAAAGCTGAGGTTAAGCCACCACTCTTTGCTGTGTGCCTATAAACATAGGATCGACTCAAGAACGGACCCAATGTGTTCCCTGTGCAACGAGGAGGAACAAGATCCGGCAAATTGGATCCAAAGATGCCATGCAACGAGTACATGCGGTGGCAATTATTCGGTGAGGACAGCGGGAGGCTGGAGTGCCTCACCCGTGAAGGCGGTGGATCTGGCAAGGAGAACGCTCCTTGGATCTCGACAACAGCCATGATGTCGCCCATTTCCACACACACACACAACAACAACAACAACGACGACGACAACAACAAAACAACGTGGCAACGATTACCACTAACTACTACTTTGGAGTTTGAGAGAGTTTGTTCAAGAGATATTCATCTCACTCGGACAATTCCATATGCGCTGCACTCAAATCTGCCGGCGCTTATCTGTCTTGAACCTGTGCAAAACCCATCCGCGGGCAAGGTCCTGAAAAGAGGAGGAGGAGGTAGAGAGAAAGAAACCTATGGAACACTAAGCTGACTCCACCAGACTGATAGAAACATAAGGATGGGTAGTGAACAGGCCAGTGTTTAATGTTGCAGGTTGGAATTGATCTCAGGATATCAGATCCCCTGTTGGGTCGCCGGGGGCTCTTTCAGTATAAATAGTATCCCCACCTTCTGGAAATTATGTGCTAGAAATTTCCTCTTTTCTGTCACTCTCTTTGTTTCTGCCCTGTTGCTTTGCTTTCTGTCATTTCTTCTTGTCATTTTCTGCCTTAATGGTCCATTCACCTGTATTTGTTCGATAAAATCTTACGTACTTTTTCTTCGGACTGATAATTGGGTACATGTATTAAGTGCATTTTTGGCTCTAAGGAGGTGAGATATGCAGAAGCAATTTTAGGTAATTTATGTCTGTTTTTATGTATGTTTTGGTGTCCTTATGTATGCTTCTATTTGTATTCAGGTGTGTTTTTAAAATCTCCCCTGTGAGATAAATTGGACGGAATGGTCCTGCGCCGGGGGCATGTCCTTAGATTATGTGCGCGAATGCATTGATATGTGTACTTAATTTTCTTTTCTTTTTTCCCCCTGTTGAAGTTTTGTGTGTTTTGAAGCGGCATTAGTCCTGATATGGCTCTGCGCAGTCGGCTGGGCTTTAAATAACAATAAAAGAAAGAATAAAAGGATATCAGTAACCCTTTGACTCCCGCACCTATCCACCAACTGCGAAAACAACTCTCTGACTCCCTCACTCTATCCACCAGCTTGCTGTAGGAAACTGGTGGACAGGGTGAGGGAATCGAATGGCTAAGTTTTTGCTTTGCTATCATGGTTAAAAATGCAGGATGCTGGTGGACAGGGTGCAGGAGTCAAAGGGTTAAATTAAAAGAACCAACTAGCGTGTATAAAATTTTAGTGCCAAGCCAGGCACCACTAACAACAGCAAACACAGAAAGCCAGAATGAATAGAAACAGATTCTCTTGCAGTTTCTCAAGATGACGTCTCCGGCTCAGAATGAATTCTGTAAGCACTAACGTCACAGGTGACATGCAATTGTGAGCAATGCACAAGCCTTAATCCTGCGCATAAGCCCGTGAGCTTGCCAGGTCCTGAAGTTCTACCTAGACTATGTTTTCCCTAGCCTACATACTTGTACCAGTATTGTATCAGTCTATCATTGGAATATTCTTGGTGACATGTAAATGGCATGTGTATCTGCGTATCCTATCTTCAAAGAAAAGAACAGGCAAGTAAAACAAATAGATAATTAAAGGTCTGAATCACAACACAACTAGCCACTCAGTATGAATCTGTCTCGCATCACAGGAACCCCACAGTCAATGCACAAAGCCTAAGCTGTCTATCAAGAACACAAAAACAATATTTCCTTAATCATAGCCCCCCAGACTGTCATCCATTTTTGAGAAAAGAAAACATGACATTAGTTAATTAATTAATGTCATAATTAATTAATTAATTGGTTAATCAATAATAAGTGCTGATGTCTGTTCTATCACTGATGATCTCATAGGTATACAGTATCTTATTTCCTTGATGAAAATGGTGAGAGAGAAAAAAATATCAGTGGGATCTTGGTTAAAACCAGCTGTAACACTCTATATCTGGAACTCCATTTGCCTGCCCCTCCATCCCCCTGTCTGTCTGTCTGTCTGTCTGTCTGTCTCTCTTAGTGGATCTCATTTTTTTATCACTCTCCCTTTTTCACAGTCTGTGTCCCTCTCTGTCGTCCTTCTTTCTCCATCTGTCCTCCCTCTCTTTGATCTGTCTCCCCTTTTATCTCTCTGTCTGTCTCCAACTTTCTGCATCTCTCTTTCTCGCTTCCCTATGTATGAAATGCATTGTAGGAACTACCGGTGTTGTCTGCTTGCTTCACTCCCTGGTTTAAGTATCGGTGCTGGCAGGTTTTTACAATCAATCATGCGTCTCTCTCTCTCTCTCTTTCTCTTTCTCACACACACACACACACACTCTCTCTCTATCTCTCTTTCTTTCTTTCTCACACACACACACACACACTCTCTCTCTCTCTCTCCCCTCTCTCTCTCCCCTCTCTTCTCTCTCTCTCCTCTCTCTCTTTCTCACACACACACACTCTCTCTCTCTCTCTTCCCTCTCTCTCTCTCTTCCTCTCTTCTCACACACACTCTCTCTCTCTCTCTCTCCTCTCTCTCTCTTCTCTCCATACTCATCATATTTCTTTTCATTTCCCCTTCTTCTTCTCTCTCTTCCCTCTCTCTCTTCCTTCTCTCATCTTCTCTATTATCTTCTCTCTCTCCCTCCTTCTGAGTCTCTCTCTTTATCTTTCTCACACACACACACACTCTCTCTCTCTCTCTATCTCTTTCTCTCCCTCTCTCTCTCTCCCTCTCTATCTCTCTCTCCCTCTCTCTCTCTCTCTATCTCTCTCTCTCTCTCTCTCTCTCTCTCTCTCTCTCTCAGTTATTCGTGCTAGTAATATATTTCAATTTTTGTGATTTGGTATTTGTAACAAGTTTTCTAAAACATCATTTGTGTCTGATAACATATTACTTACAAGTAGTATTTTTTTTAAATATGTAGTCATTTAGACTACACGTTCTACCCCCCTTTGGGACAAGGGTAAGGTCTATATGAAGAAAAAAAGACATGCACAATTCTTATGTTACCTTTGGAAATAAACAGACCTCCTCTCTCCTCTCTCTCCTCTCTCCTCTCTCTCTCTCGATAATAGTGGTCTGCGAGACAATATCATACTGGGATTAATTTAAACTCTTTTGACTGACATGGGCTATATTACGTTAACTCCAAAAGAAGCCTCTTTATTATGGACTCTGTTTTGTAAAGAGCTGCTTTCATTTGCTTTATTTTGTTTTATTTTGCTTTGTTTGCCTGTAATTTACGAGTAGCTAACAACATGAAAATAATGGTACATTTGTAGAATATGTTAGAAGTGGATATTGAAAGAGTCTATAGACACTTAAGGGTCTACTATACATGTTAACAAAAATAAATAAATAAAAGGCATATCTATGTCCCTTGTTAACAGAGTATTATGGGGCAGTTATGTGAAGATTCTATCATTACCACTAAATGTAAGGTGTGGATGGTCGAGCCCAGATGCCCAGATGCATCATCATAATACAGTTTTGAGGTGTATATGCGCGCCTGAGCGCGCGCCCGCGTGTGAGTGTGTATATGTGTGTGTGTGTGAAAAAGAATTTGGTTTGCCTAAGCCTAGGCAAATTATAGGCCTGAATGTAGGAACACTGTTCTGATATTTTGTTTGCATCATGTAATACTGAGTAGAATGGATGTTTGTTCATTATACATAATCTGAACATGTTCGACTGTTTAAGGAATGGATGCTCGATACTTTTTTCATTATGCTTGCAGAATTTGCACACATACAAAGAGTGGATTATATGTCGCACTACTGGAAAATTGTTATCCCCCTTGTCAAAAGACCTTTTCGGGTAATGACATAAACAGTTTCAGTTTCAGTTCTCTCTCTTTCTCTGATCAATATAAGCCGTTTTCATTGGCTGTACCGCTTTAATCCCATGTCACTGAACCGGTTTCAGAACATCACACTCTAGGTATTATTACTGATAACCAAAAAGAAAAAAAATAGAAAGCTCACATCAGCTGTCTCTCTAAATCCACTGCTGTAAATGCACACTTCTTATCTCGCCTACGTCACGTTTCCAGTCTGAATGCAGGTATTGTTTTTCCATGCCCATGTTACGTCAAAATTTATTAATTATGTTTCAAATGTATGGGATACCTGTGCACAAGGTCAAATATAGAAAATGGATTCTATTTTTTTTTAATTCGACAAGGGTACTTTACAAATAGCATATAGGCAAAATAATATTTTGACAATCCCTCTTTCCTCGTCTAATCATCTCAAATTTACCATGTGCATTTTAATGCCAAAAATCATATATAATAAAATCTTTTATAACTAAAGCAAAATGATCTTCTGTGAAAAGAAAAGGGTCTGAACTCCAGAAAGGGTACTCTCGTGTTGTTGAAAAGGAGACAGGACCTTTAAAAATCTAGTTTAGCATATTTTGGCACAAACTGTGGCAATGATTTATCAAAATGTTTGAAAGGTCCACTATCAGCAAAAACATTGAAAAATAATCTTAATCATCCCATAGGCACCATCACCACTAACTGCAATGGTTTTCATTACCATGTGTGTATTGTTTTATTTCTATTTTCTAACGACCAAAGTATGCACATCTGTACATGTCATTACAGACACTGATATTGCTGACTACTGTAACAAAACAAATCTACATGTACTTGTGTATGAAATCATGTCTGGGTAACATTTCCATTTTGATTTGACCTTAACTTATAAAAGTAATATTTGTATTCTTTTAAGTAAAATAGCTTGATCATGAGCATATTGTTGTCATGTATTTAAATAGTTAATGTTCTTTTTAAAAGTCTTCACACACACACACGCACTCTCTCTCTCTCTCTCTCTCTCTCTCTCTCCACACACACCACACACACACACACACACACACACACACCACACATAAACATATAACACATCTGAATATGTGAATACACTCCTAAATAAATTGTATTTGTTGTTGCTGTTTTCGGTTTTTTAGACACCCCAAACACACACATACAGTACATTATACACTCTTTTGAATGTGTATCCATTTATATGTATCTGCGATCAAATGTTTCTTTCCTTTCGTTGTTGTTGTTATTGCTGTTGTTGCTGTTTATTTAAATTCTAATTCTTTTACTTTAATGCATATTCTATTGAAATCCAGGCACCAGCGTCAGAGGGAGGACATCACAAGGAAGACAAGGATTCTGAGGAAACAAATGAAAGCTGCTTCAGAATGTGAGAAGCAAGGGTTAGAAAAACTATGGAAAGACCTCAAAGCGAAACATATCGCCCTTAGCAAAGGCAGAATCAGCAAGAGGAGAAGGAGCAAAAAGAAAAAAGACCCAAGGTTGCTTGTTCAAAGACCCTTTCCAGGTAGCTGTTTGAGCAGCCCAAATCCGGGCACTCACAGTGGGCAAAGAAGCTCTGGAATACCATCTAAGGATAACATACTTCGACCCTCAGAGCGAGCAACCACTTGAAATCCAGGGTCTTGTCCAACCTGGATTGCCAGAGAAAATGTTTAATGATAATCCACCAGCACTGGATGAAGTGAAGAAAGTGGTGAAGAAAGCCAGAGCCAAATCATCACCTGGGCCTAACGGAATACCTTACCTATTGTATAAGAAATGTCCCAGTGTTCCTGAATGGCTCAACAAAGATTAACACGGAGAAACATGAAGATCAGCGACCAATGGATGATAGCTGATGGAGTGTACAGTCCAAAAGAACAGAACTCAGTGACATCAACATGTTCAGACCAATTTCACTTCAGAACATCCAGGGCTCCCACTGAGGAAAAGCAAAAATCCCTGAAAATCAGGGGGGGGGGGGGGGGGCGCTCCAGGGGGGACTTGTCCATTTGGAAAATTTTGAAAATTTATGTTTAAAATGGCGCAATCTGACACATACTTGAGACTTAATTTATAGATTTTTATTTTTTTTTCGCGGATTCTCACTCTTGGTTTTAGCGGAAATCCGCGAATTCGCAGAAAAGTGAGAGCCCTGACATCGAAGGGAAGAGCTTCGTGTTTTCTCAATCATGCCAACAAGGTTGACCAAATACCTGACGGTAAAAAGTACCTGGATTTGTCAAGTCCAAAAAGGAGGTATTCCAGGAGTGTCTGTCTGTGTAGAACATGCCACAATGATTTGGGAACAAAGAGCTAAAACACTGAAGGAGGATGTCGACGTGGTGTGGACCGATCTGGCAAATGCCTATGGATCAATCCCGCACAAGATGATTCAACTGGCCCTCGGGATATATCATGTCCCTACGAACATCCGAGAAATGCCGTAGAAGTATTTTCATGGCTTGTCAATGCGGTTTCACACGAAAGAATACACTACAGATTGGATCAGTTTGGAAATAGGCACAGACATGGACCTATCAATTTCTCCAATGCTATTCGTGTTAGCAATGGAAGTCATCTTGAAAGCGCCAGGGAGGACTTCAGGCCCAGCTACTCTCGGAAACGGACACCAAATGCCGCCTCTAAAAGCCTTCATGGACGACATAATAGTGCTTCCACAAAAGAAGAAGAGTCAAAGCGGGTCCTGAAGCAGTTGGACGAAGTCGTCACCTCATCCAGGATGAATTTCATATCAGAAATGTCACGGAACCTCTCACTGAGGAAAGTTAAAGTAGACGCATCAGTAACGTTTACTGTCGCCAATCAGTCCATTTCAACAATGACAAACAAAAAAAAAACAGTGAAAAGCCTTGTTGGAAGGTGGTATGACGACTCCCTAAAAGATAACAAAGGGGTAAGGAAACCAAGCAAACTGCAGAAGAAAGTCTGCAAATAAAGACCGCTGATGGCCTTCTTGGCAATACAAAGTATGGTGCCTGAAGTTCATACTGATTCCAAAGGTTCTCTGCCTCTACTGATTACAATATCTGCCCAAGCACAATGGAATCAATGGAGGCCATAATCAACAAGTATACAAGAAAATGGCTTGGTGTCCCACCAAGTCTCACTGACGTTTTGCTCTACTGTCGCCAAGCGAAGCTGAACCTACCCTACAATCCATTGTTGAGAAATACAAGGCAGAAAAAATCAGCTGCTTAGCATGCTTGAAGACTCGAGACACTGAGGACTGGTAGAAAATGAAGTCCAGGAAGCAGTGATCCAGCGAAGGAAAGCCTTATAGCCAGAGAAATAACAGGATACATGCAGCAACAAAACAGGAACGGTGGTCAAAGATATGACAATACACGGGATGAAGAAAGACGAGGACGCTATAAGAAAGGCAGTTCAGCAAGGCCAACAGGGCAGTGGACAACTTGAGAAAGTGCACTCCAAAGAAGTTTAAGCTGGATTGACCTGTGGCATATGGCTCCTCTCAGAATCAGTTTCATCCTCAGATCTGTGTACGACCTCCTGCCTTCGAACGCTAATCTGGTGAAAGGGAGGAAATAGATAACCTGCTTGCTCATTCTGCTGAGGTAAACAGACAGTGGAACATGTCCTAAGCTCATGCATGGTAGCGCTAACACAAGGAAGGTACACACTGAGACATAATCAAGTGCTTCAAGAGATCGCACAAACGATGAATACTGCCAGGGAAAACAACTTGCCACCAGAAGCTCCAAAAATCCTGCACGGCAGAAGGCAGGAAAAAGAGGCCTGATAATGATGTGACACCCACAGCATGGAACCAGGGTCTGCTAGATGAAGCGGACGACTGGAAGTGCACAGCAGATCTTCCACGATGGAAAACCACCCAGAAATCATCAGCAAGAGTGGCATGAGACCGGACATAGGTCTCCACTTCCATTTAATAAAAGACAAATGATTCTGACAGAGCTCACTGTACCGCATGAAAGAAGAATGGAGGAAGCCCATATTACAAGACTGAAAAGTGTGCCAGTCTAGCCAGCAACTTGAGGACATCTGGCTTTCAAGCCAAAGTTCCTTGCCGTAGAGGTTGGAGGGAGTTGAGAGGCACATCAGCCTATGACCTCATGAAGCAGCTCTCGATTTATGGGAGAAAGAGGACCAGAACCTTAAAAGTAGTAAAAGCAAATGGGAGAAGCAGCGGAAGAGTTCCAACTATATCTGGACCAGGGGAACAAAAGTGAACTGCGAAAGGCTTAAAATTTCTCTCTATGTTGCTGGTGATCGATAGCTAAGTGATTATAAGACATCCGTTGCAATGGTGACTTGGCTTCAAGAAGCCTAGCCACCTTGGAAGCGTGGGTTCGATTCCAGGAGGAATACACATTTCTCAACAAAAAAATTGGTGACAGCAGAAGGGTATCCAAGAGTCATAACCTGGATGTAACCTGGCCCCCTCAGAGTGCCAAAACATTTGCTTGAGGTTTCTCCTCTGAGGGCCTTCTGCTGTCAAGCTCTCCCCAGAGTTTCTTACCACCTGTTCATTTGTTTTAATATAGATTAGCAACAACAGATATGTAAGTTGGCCTATGTGCTAACAGCTATATACCGTTATAACACTAATCATGTTTACTTCATTCCTCTCCTTTCCAGTCTCTCTGTTTTTCCCTCCCCTTACCTCCTCCCGTTCTTCCTTCTTATTAACTTAAGATTTCTTAACCAGCAATGCGCTGTACGTCTAAATGTTTGCTGCTTTCTGTCAGTGAAAAAAATGGCACTATTGTAGTGCAAGACGCCTTTCTATCAGTAACAAAGCCAGGCAGTGCACACACACACACACAAAAATGCCACTATACTCTCAACTTGGCTGAAATCCACTTCAACTCACTCAGTTTACTGTCCGTGACCTCTGCTGTTATCTTGGTGCTCTTTGTGGCCTCGGCCACCGCCTGACTGCCCGTGGCCACGTAGTCATAGATACAGGCCAGGTCGGTGGTTCCCTCGCACACTTGTTCTGCTTCCATCCGCTTCTCCTCCGACACTTCGTCCAGAAAGATGGGCACGAAGTCTGGATACTGGTAGTCGGCCGTCCCCTTACCGGACTCGTAAAAAAATACGGACTCATCGGCAGTGATTGTCCCTGCGTCGTAAGAAAAAGAGAAGATTGTCAAAGCTTGTATACTATGTGACAGAAGACCGAAGATAACATTCTGAAATTACATTCTCTCTTTCTCTCTCTCTCTCTCTCTCTCTCTTGTATATTATGTAACAGAAGAGTACACTAAGACCAAAGACAACATTCTAAAATTACACACACACTCTCTCTCCCTCTCTCTCTATCAATCAATCTATCTATCTATCTTGTATATTATGTAACAAAGGAGTAAACAAAGTCCGATGACAACATTCTGAAATCACACACACACACTCTCTCCCCCCCCCCCCTCTCTCTCTCTCTCTCTGTCTTGTATATTATGTAACAGTAGCGTAAACTAAGACCGAAGACATTCTGAAATTACACACACACTCTCTTTCTCGCTCCCCCCCCCCCCCCCCATCTCTCTCTCTCTCTCTTCCCGATCATGAGTTGAGTAATGGAATTATAGACATGTTGATTACCTAACTATGAAAATCATATTTACAGGAAGTTATTTTGATGTTGATGTAGTTTCAGACAGGTAATGTAGATGTATTATTATGGATCAATGATGATTTTCATTTGGGGTTTCTCCACATTCTGGATTGTATCAAACTGTAAAATATGCATGAAATTAACAAAATCCCAGTCCCATCCCCACACATCCCATTGTTTGTATTGTGGCCCTAGGATGATGTGTATTTAAACTCTTTGAGCCTGAGTTTCTCTCCCTCCTCTCTCTCTCCTCTCTTCCCTCTCTCTCCCTCTCTCTTTTTCTCTCTCCCTCCCACTTTCTCCATTTCTCTCTCTGTCTTTCTCCCTTTCTCTCTCTCTCCCTCTCTCTCTGTCTCCCTCACCCCCTCTTTCTCTCGTCTCTTCCTCCTCTCTCTCCTCTCTCTCTCTCTCTCTCTCTCCGACAGGCATGGTAATCAAGTGAGCTTGGCGTTCTACTTTCCAAATGGAAGTTCTTGGGTTTGATCCGCATAGACACCTCCACTAGTGGATAAAAGGTGGAGGTTTTTGTTTTGTTTTTGCTAATACCCCAGGCCAATATGTGCAAGATCTGCCAGTGCCTAAAATCCTTTCGTGTGCATACACATGCTGAATATCAAATATGCACGTTAAAGATCTTGAAGCTGGCCTACGGAAACATGAAAACACCCACTTTGCAAACACCGGCAAATTTGAAAAAAAAAGGTTTTTAACTACAATTTTTACCGTCGAAAAATAAACTATCTATGTTTTTATTGTTACAGGCCTGGAGAAGATTGAAATTTTCTACTAGCCGGCCGGGCGAAAGGTCGCTGATTGTAAACACTCGATCGTACCGACTCCACCGACTCGCCGCTTCACTGACAGGCCAACGGGAAGCAAGAGTTGTCTTTCCCTAAATAGCCTCGTTTTCGCACGAACGTTGGCAGACTGATCGTAGCAACAAAATCAGTCGGCAGATCGGAAAGTTTGAAAAATCGAAATGAATTATAACTGCAGGGGGTCATAATTGTCACTCGCCCGACGGACTAGTAGTTTTTTATTTTGACTCGCCTGACAGGTTTTTTACTCGCCTCGGGTGACCGGGCGAGTGGATTTCGCCAGCCCTGTTGTTATTATTATTATCATTGTTCTCTCTCTCTCTCTCTCTCTCTCTCTCTCTCTCTTTCTCCCTCTCTCTCTCTTCTTTGTTTATGCACAAACTAAGCGAATACCATTTTCTTATGGACACACTTGTTTTCTTCAACACTATTCTCTTCTGAAATGGTGTGGTGTCCTGCTGGTGGGAACCACTTGCATTGGAAGCAAGCCACTAACCCTGAAAGTCGGGCATCGATACGTAATCAGACATAGACTGTACTCTCCCATCCACGGCATATATGGTCTGGCCACTTGTCTTTGGATAAGATAATTAACCCAATCTTGTGTACATGTACATCACCTATCTGTTGCACTTTACACATCCCACAGCGACAAACAGCCGTTACTGGTAAAAAGTGTGTTGAAAAATCCATTTTCAAGGCATATCAGATTACGTGTAGCTGGAAAAAAAATGGAATTAAAAAACGAGTAAGCTGCATATGATGACACACTTCTCCATGAGAAGGCGGCTCCAATAACATGAACAATCCGTTATGAAAGACCAAAAAAAAAAAAAAAAAGAAAACTTAACCAGTCAAAACAAAACATGATGGCCAACAATCTCCCTTGTTATACAAAGATTATTACAGAAAATCGAAAGTTTGTATTTCTGAAAGTCGGTATGGACTTACTGTTATTTTTGTTTAAAGCCAAGCCGACTGCGTAGAGCCATATTCAGGGCTATAACCTTTTAAAACATACACAATACTTCAACACGGAAAAAAAAGAAAATTAAGCACACACATCAATGCATTTGCGCACATAATCTAAGATGTCCCTGACGTTGACCATTCCGTCCAATTTATCACACAAGGGATTTAAAAGAAAAACATTCCTGAGGATAAATTTAAACATAACTAAAGTCATTAAAACATACAAAAACAGACTTAAATTTCCTAAAGTTGCTTCCGCATATCTCATTTACCTGGATCCAAAAACGCATTCAATACGTGTACCTAATTATCAATCCTAAGAAAAAGTACGTAAAACTTTATTGAACACATACAGGTGAATGGACCAGCAAGGCAGAAAATGATGAAACAAATAACAGAAAGCAAAGGAGGAAGAAAGAATCAAAGAGAATGACAGAAAAGAGGACATTTCTAGCAGAGAATTTCCAGAAGGTGGTATAATATTTATACTGAAAGAGTCCCCGCCATCCCCGGGAAGGATGTGTGTGTGTGTGTGGACTTGAACAAACTTCCAAAACAATAAACCCTGAAACAGTATCCTGTATTATCTAGTAGAACTCCTCAGAAAGTGCTATTCAGAAACAAACTAAGAAACAAACAAAAGACAAACAACAAACCCTCAAGAACGCTCATTTTAGGCACTTTTTTCATGTGTGTGACTGTGACCTTGACATTTTGACCTCCAAACTTACGCATTCACGACTCCTTCACTGTCCACGCTTTTGATCTGATTTTGGTAAAGATACATCCATAAAGAGTTAAGAAAATCTTGCTAATGCATTTTTTCTCACACAGACATCCACACCTCTCCGGTCGATATGAAACATTTCTGTTTTTTTGTAATGGAGGCTGAATAAACGCACGGACGTAGTAGTTACGATGGTAGCTATTCATGAATGAGATGGAGACTACCGAAGTGATACTAACAGTTAATAACTTCTGCTGTGAGCTAACGCGCTATTTTGCCTCACTACAATCTTTTTTTTTTATCATTGCTATCAGGGATTAGACTTAAGGCAACAATACAATGTTGAAGAGGCTTAAGGCCAGGCCTCAATACAACGTTGAACAGCCTTCAGGCCACAATACAACGTTGAACAGGCTTAAGGCCACAATACAATGTTGAACAGGCTTAAAGCCACAACACAATATTGAACAGGCTTAAGGCCACAATACAATGTTGAACAGGCTTAAAGCCACAACACAATATTGAACAGGCTTAAGGCCACAATACAATATTGAACAGCTTAAGCCGTTAAGGCCACAACACAATATTGAACAGCTTAAGGCCACAACACAATGTTGAACAGACTAAGGCGACAATACAATATTGAACAGGCTTAAGGCCACAACACAATATTGAACAGGCTTAAGGCCACAATACAATATTGAACAGGCTTAAGGCCACAATACAATATTGAACAGGCTTAAGGCCACAACACAATATTGAACAGGCTTAAGGCCACAACACAATTTGAACAGGCTTAAGGCCACAATACAATATTGAACAGGCTTAAGGCCACAACACAATATTGAACAGGCTTAAGGCCACAATACAACATTGAACAGGCTTAAGGCCACAACACAATATTGAACAAGCTAAGGCCACAACACAATGTTGAACAGACTAAGGCGACAATACAATATTGAACAGGCTTAAGGCCACAACACAATATTGAACAGGCTAAGGCCACAATACTATATTGAACAGGCTTAAGGCCACAACACAATATTGAACAGGCTTAAGGCCACAATACAATATTGAACAGGCTTAAGGCCACAATACAATATTGAACAGGCTTAAGGCCACAATACAATATTGAACAGGCTTAAGGCCACAATACAATATTGAACAGGCTTAAGCCACAACACAATATTGAACAGGCTAAGGCCACAATACAATATTGAACAGGCTTAAGGCCACAACATAATAATTAATATGAACAGGCTTAACGCCACAACACAATGTGAACAGGCTGAAGGCCACAATACAATATTGAACAGGCTGAAGGCCACAATACAATGTTGAACAGGCTTAAGGCCACAACACAATGTTGAACAGGCTTAAGGCCACAATACAATTTGAACAGGCTGAAGGCCACAATACAATGTTGAACAGACCTAAGGCGACAATACAATTTGAACAGGCTTAAGCCACAAACAATTTGAACAGACTAAGGCCACAATACAATGTTGAACAGGCTTAAGGCCAACATAATAATTAATATTGAACAGGCTTAACGGCCACAACACAATGTTGAACAGGCTTAAGGCCACAATACAATATTGAACAGGCTTAAGGCCACAATACAATATTGAACAGGCTTAAGGCCACAACACAATATTGAACAGGCTTAAGGCCACAATACAATATTGAACAGGCTGAAGGCCACAATACAATATTGAACAGCCCTAAAGCCACAATACAATGTTGAACAGGCTGAAGGCCACAATACAATGTTGAACAGGCTGAAGGCGACAATACAATATCGAACAGGCTTAAGGCCACAACACAATGTTAAACAGGCTTAAGGCCACAATACAATGTTGAACAGCCTTAAGGCTACAATGAACAGCCTTAAGGCCACAATAAAATATTGAATAGGCTTCAGGCCACAATACAATGTTGAACAGGCTTACGGACAACACACACACACACACACACACACACACACACACACACACACAACACACACACACACCCCACACACACACACACACACAACACACACACACGAATCCACACAACAAACACAAAAGCAGCTGATTTCACGAGGTAAATCACTTGTGACAACAAAAATAATGTGGAATAGAATAATAAAAAAGGCAACATTTGTGCGTACTATACTCAATAATAATATACATAAAATCAACAACATCGACCAGCTCATATCTAGTATGTGATGTGTGTGCATGTGGTGTGTGTGTGTGCGTGTGTGTGTGTGTGTATTATTGGGAGGGATATACAGGATGACAACTTGGGTCAAGGACCACACCACAACTAGTAGGTCGAGTGTATCCTAGCTCAGTATCCTCTGCGTGTGTGTGTGTGTGTGTGTGTGTGTGTGTGTGTGGGGTGTGTGTGTGTGTGTGTGTGTGTGTGTTGTGTGTGTGTATTATTGGGAGATATACAGGATGACAACTTGGGTCAAGGACCACACACAACTAGTAGGTCGAGTGTATCCTAGCTCAGTATCCTCTGCGTGTGTGTGTGTGTGTGTGTGTGTGTGTGTGTGTGTGTGTGTGTGTGTGTGTGTGTGTGTGTTTGTTCTATTCCTGTAAAGCACAGTGACATGCTTTTGACAGGGACTGTTTGCGCTATGAAAGTGAAATAATGATGATGATGATGATAATAATAATAATGATAATGCCGATGATAATGATGATGACGATGATAATGATGATGATAATGATGATGATGATATACTTACAGGATTTGCCAAAGTCTTCAAAGATCTGCCGGTCAGTCATGTTGGTATCCAGTATCGTGCCGTTGGGTAGCACAAAGTCATCATCCGGGTCACCGTTGTAGTTTCCCATCAGACCCTTGGTTTGATTTTTGAACTTTTCTGGTACAGACAGCCCGATGTCAAGGAGATCTATCCCCATAGTGACTGACATTGATATCCCTGCACACACACACACGCACACACACACACACCACACACCTTTCAAGGGAGCACAGAAAAGTATTTCGGAATTAAATTTCTGTTCACTTTTGCTTGCTTTTAAACTTTAGTACCATATGACTATGAGGTTTGTTATGTGTCCCACTTTTTAAAAAAAAATCTTTTTCAGTGAGCAACATCAAAGAACGATGTGAGAAAACGCCTGTTACGAATGGCAAAGTCTGTGTGAGAGAGTGGAGGGTGTGGGGGGTGGGGCTGGGGGAGGGTAGGGCATGTGCTTCTTTACGGAATGCGAAGCGTGCCCATGCCTACCAGTCATATTTCAATAGATCTGAAACACGCACGAATCCCACACGTCCTGACATTTACATCTGGGACTAGTCACAGGTAGATCTATCTAGATCTGTCCTATGACTAGCATTCACTTCTCTGCATCCAACAATGACGTTTTATCGGAACAACAACAAAATAATAAATCCAGTGACATTCTGCCGGGGAGGAAGGGGGTAGGGATGGGGGTGGCGGTAGAATAAGGCAATAGTTATTGGTAGTTTAGATCTAATATTTCTCCTGTTCCACCAACCAACTTTACATAAACGTTAAAAATAGCCAGGCACAGAGCGCTTGCGTTTCTACATCCTAGATAAACCAACCTGTCGCATGCGGAGTCTCTTACATGCCGTAAGTGTAATGAGGACGGAAAGGAAAATGAAGAGAACGGGGAGGTGGGTATAGCTACTCACATTAAATTTGTTGACAGTATGAACTTACCGTTGTCACTATGGAAGTCGCAAAATCTGCCGACATTGTCGTAAAATCTGGTACAAGTACCCCTCTAATTATACGCTGTCATACTAACTGTAGGCCTACTTTATTCTTTCCTCTGGTACCTATCACACATGCGACTTCATCTCAAACCGCACCGGCCAGAGACTGGTTGATATTTTGATTGATGCAGCAATCTTGCTTATGCATATGTATCAACCGTGACCTGAACTAGATCTAGGCTGAAGGAACAGAGTTGCATGATCGAAAGAAGCTAGTTGAACTCTTTCTTTTAACGTCAGGGCAAAACCGCTGAGGAAATAGTGCGCAAAAAAGATAGATCTGGCCGTCGGAACAACCGGGGAAAGATGCGCTTCCAGACTTACCAGGAGATAGGACAGAATGTGTATACATTCAAGATATGATGACATGCTCGTGGTGGATAGCAGTTTTAGGTTTTCGATCACGTGACTCCGTTCTCTCATATGCGTACGCAAGATGTCTGCCATATAGTCGAAAATATCAACCAATCATCGGCCAGTTCGGTTAGAGATGTAGTCGCATGTACCCATTGCCCGTGTTATGAGAAGATGGAGCTGACGAGTCTGGGTTAAACGCATGACTTGCGCTGTAGAAAGGCTGTGTTGGAACACTTCCTTCACACCATTTACTCCAGACCCAAAAGCCTGATCCCTTACTGCCCCAGACAGCTAGCGTCCGTGATATACAAACTA
>JAPXFY010000030.1:14111630-14139130 GCA_030674185.1 Monoplex corrugatus | reverse complement strand
GCTAATTAAGTTAGAGGGCAAGCCATCTGATATGTGTATCATCCATGTACATGCACAACATCTGCAAGTACTCAAGAAGAAATTGACAACTTCTATGAAGTATTAGAGACGGCCAACGACCAATGCAAATCACAAGATGTTACAGTAATAATGGGAGATTTCGGATTCTTTGGGTCATTATAAACCCAGAATGCGTTGGTTGATTTAACTGTCTACCACGCACATACTAAAAGACAGGGAAATTTGAAAATCGGCAAGTACGGTTCAAAATAACATGTACTATCATATGGTACCCAAGTCGTACGTCTCTCTTTAAACTGTCGTGTCGTTGTCACCAGTCCGTCACCAGTGTTGTAATAATTTATGATGACATCATCATCATCATCATCAGGTGCCCCGCCGCATGGCGTTGGCGATCATGGACTTCCATCTGTCTCTGTGGTGACATTTGTATTAAACCCTGCAATCATGCAAGTTTGGCATGCCCTTGCCACGTGCTCGTGTGAAATGATAGCCTACTTGATATGATCCCACTCCATCCAGAAGGAAAAGGTCCCACTGGGCGAGTCACAAGTGTCACACTATAATTGTCAATTCTCTCACTATTGCTACTACTACTTCTAACTATTACTATGCATTCCTGGCTTCAACAACTATTTACAACACTAGAACTACATATTTTACACCATAGTCTATTCACAAGTGATCATTACAGTGTCCACTCCTGCAGAATCACAGGTGAGTGTCACAAGGTCATAAGTGACTTAGTCCTGTGGGTTCAGAGAACTCGCACAGTGGCTGTGCACGTGTCGCCGGTCGCCATGTTATCTACAGCTCAGCAAGTAACACATCATCTTCTGGGTCGCTCTGCGGGTTGTCATCCCCTAATTCTTCATTTAATTCAATATCTGACTCCTCTAACATTTAATTTTTTATATTTTTCTATTTCTGCTAAAATACCTCCTAATTACATGTAGAATCAAACATTTCTACGAACTCGGAACTGGTACTAGCTGTGGCAGCGATGGCGGAATGCGGTCAATTTCACTCTTGACTCGCTCTCAGTTTTCTCACGCTCTTTGTGAATGAGCGTGGTATTATGGCATAAAAATAGTTTATAGCAATGTGTTCATGCCAGAGCTTTTCCCCTTGCAGACTTTCCGAGTTGCCGTGACCATGCGTTCAAGGTCAAGGCATGACAGAAAAGTACTGTGCACGTGCTTCCGGCTACTCCCTGAATGAAATCTAGAGGCCGTTTCAGGGATCTCGGTTGCTCCCGGTATGAACGTAAAAGGGCGGAAGGCATAGTTAGACCTCATGGTCTTGGTACACAAAATTAAAGGGGAGACAGACTTGTGGAATGGGCACAGATGAATGAGTTCATAGTAGGAAACACCTGGTTTTAGCAGCCTAACAGAAGAAAATGGATACGGATGAGTCCAAGAGATAACACTAAAAATCAAATTGATTACATCCTGATAAATAAAAGATTTAGAAATTCTTTACTGATAGCAGAAACACTACCAGGCGCAGACTGCAACAGTGATCACAATCCTGTAATGGGAAATTTAGGCTGAAACTAAAGAAAAGAAAACAGACCTAAATAAACATCAAGCTAAACCTTGGACTGTTAAATTTAAGACAGATGAAGCGACCCGTGAAAATTTAACGTACATGTTCAAAACAAATTCAGTACTCTGGAGGACCTTGATGACAGTGAGGAACAATGGACAAAGTTGAGAAACTCGACAAATGAAGCTTGTGAAGAAATCACTAGAGTTGAAACTAAAGCAAACAGAAGTGGATGACAAAAGAAATTAAAGGCTTGATGGAAGAACGGAGGAAGGCAAAGGGAAAAGAGGAAGAATACAAGAGGATAAACAAGGAAATCAGGAATAGATGCAATGAAGCTAAGGAAGCTTGGCTGGAAACAAAATGTAAAGAAATAGAAGATCGACACAAAACAGACCCTCAAAGTATGTACAGACACATTGAAAAATTGCCCACAGGAAAAAGACATGCACATCAATTGGTTGCTTAAAATAGAAAGATGGTAGGCTTATCATGGAACAAGACAAAATATTAGAGAGATGGAGAGAGTACATTAAAGACCTTTTAGAAGATGACAGAAACGAAGAATACATTATAAGAGAAGATCGCTGAAGGACCACCCATAATGAAAGATGAAGTTAGAGTAGCATTGAAAAAGATGAAACCAGGAAAAGCTCCAGGACCAGTTAATATTACTACAGAAATGATTGAGGCCCTAGAATTCGGTATTGAATAAATAACAGTCCTCCTAAATGAAATTTATGACAACGGAAAATCCCTAAAGAAATGTCAAAATATATTTTCATTGCACTTCGGAAGAAAACAGAGGATATGGAATGCGAACTCCATCGTTCAATCAGTTTCATGTTTCATGATTCATGTAACAGAAACGCTACTAAGAATAATCATGATAAGGAAAAGCAACAGAATCAAATGAGAAATAGCAGAACAGTGTGGATTTGCCGAAGAGAAAGGAAATATTAATGCCATATACATCCTAAGAGCTATCATAGAGAGGTTTCAGTCGAGTTGAATAAGGATATGTTTTTATGCTTTGTTGATTATACCAAGGGTTTCGATCGGGTAAGACACGAAGATTTGATCAACCGACTAGAAAGTCTCAATATTGATGGAAGAGATCTACGAATAATTAGAAATACATATTGGGAACAGACAGCAGCAATGAGCAGGAAAGTGATATACACTCTTCCTAAAATATCACAAGAGGGGTCAGACAGCGTTGTGTTCTATCACCAGATGTGTTTTCACTTTACAGCAAAACCATCATGAGAAACCTTGAAGAATGCCCTGGGACTATGGTTGGAGGAAGAATGATAAACAACATCCGTTACGCAGATGACATCGTGCTAATTACAGAAAATGAAAAAGACCTACAAAACTTTGTGAATATAATAGAAATAGAAAGCAAAAAATATAGAGCTGGAGCTAAATAGCAAGAAGACTGAAGAATGTTGAGAATTCCACAGACAGCAAAGAAAACAAATGAGACAGTCTTGAAGGATGCAGACGCAAGAAGATCATTAATAAAGAAGATTAAGAAAAGGCAAGCAACAGTTATAGGACATGTTATGAGGAAAGGGGAATTAGAGCACCTGGTCACAACAGGAAAGCTGGAGGGAAAGAGAACAGCAGATAGACCCAGGGAAAAAAATATTGGACGGACTTGTAGGGTGGCTGAGGACAGAGAGAATGGGGCATGTTCTTGCAGCGACATGGGATAGATTCGTATGGAGGGCCATGATCGCCAACGCCATGCGGCAGGGGGCATGATGATAATGATAATAGTTTACTATGATTTTGTGTGTTAATATATATATATATATATATATATATATATATATATATATATATAATATTAAATATATATATATATATATATATATATATATAATATATAATATATATATAATAATATATTATGTGTGTGTGTGTGTGTTGTGTGTGAGTGTTCATTATGTCAACCATTTCCCCTCACCTCATGTCAAATTTAACATTATGTGATGCTTCTTCAAGGCTGCAAAGACTCAGAGAAGTACACAATATGAATGAAATAACTGACTCATGACTAGAAAGGGAGATTATCAGAATAGCTTGACTGAATAAAATAATTGACTTTCGGTATAGAAGGGGAGATTATCAGAATAGCTTTACCTGAATAAATTAACCGACTTTTGGTATAGAAGTGGAGATTATCAGAATAGCTTTACCTGAATAAATTAACAGACTTTTGGTATAGAAGTGGAGATTATCACAATAGCTTGACCTTAATAAATTAACTGATTTTTGGTATAGAAGGGGGATTATCAGAATAGCTTGACCTGAATACATTAACTGACTTTTGGTATAGAAGTGGAGATTATCAGAATAGCTTGACCTGAATAAATTAACTGACTTTTGGTATAGAAGGTGAGATTATCGGAATAGCTTGACCTGAATAAATTAACTGACTTTAGGTATAGAAGAATAAATTATCAGAATAGCTTGATCACCTTGTTTGTTTGTTTGTTTGTTTTAAAATCGTTTTCGAGAATACCGCTCCTGACAGTCATGATGGTAGATAGTGAAAAACCAGCAAAGACAAAAGGCAAAACTTACTTATTCGGAAGAAGGCTCTCCTTGCACAAAAGCCGATGGGATAGATAGCATAATAGAAGTCGCACAATCTTTTATCCTGGCTCTCAAAGCAGCAGACATCGTGAAAACTGCGGATCTTCTGTAACCGAACGCGGTCAAAGACAGCGTCAAAGGGAGTGTAGGCTCCAGCATAGGGAGTGACCTGCACCAGGCTCGAACTTGACTTCCGATAACAGCACTCCTGTCCACAGAACAGAAGAAGTCCACGCATTCTCGTTGTCACTGTCGTTGATAACGTGTGTATGTGTGGCGTACGTGTGTGTATGGATATGTGTGAGCGTGTGCGTGTGTGTGTATGTGCGTACGTGTTTACGTGTGTACGTGTCTGTGCACGTGTGTGTGTATAAATATATGAGTGTGTGTACATGCATGTGTGCGTGTGTATGTGTGTGCACCGCGCGCGCGCGCGTGTGTGTGTGTGTATGCGTGTGTGTATGTGTAGAGAAAGGAAGATTTCTGAGTTCAGGTGGACCATCTCATGTTACCTTACTGCCAAAGCCCCGAACGGCAGTGAAAGAGAGGCGGTAGCAGTCAATGTCTGCCTGGATAGACCTGACATAGACCCACACAGAAGACCGCACACCGTCCAGACTGCAGGGGCACCAGGGGACGAACAAACTGAGCGTGAAGTACAAAGATGCAAAGTGGATGTTCTGGTTGTATTGGTCGATACACTCGGCGTCAGGGTTATAGAACTCACCCAGCTCTTGATACCACGTACCTCTTCGTCCTGATAGCAACAGAAACGTCATTGTTATTGTTATTGTTATTGTTGTTGTTTATTAAAGCCCAGTCAACTTGCGCAGAGTCATATCAGGGCTATACGGCTTCAAAACATACAAAACTTCGACAAGAAAAAAAAGTGAACAGAAAAGAACAATAAGTACACATATCAATACATGTGCATGCCCCCGGCGTTGACCACTTCGACTTATTTATCGCAAAGGAGATTTAAAAAAGCACACCTGAATACAAATCTAAGCATACCTGAGGACACCAAAACATATAAAACCGGGCCTAAATTGCTTCCACATATCTCACCTCCCTACAGCCAAAAATGCGCTTAATATATGTACCCCATTATCAGTCCTAAGAAAAACTACGTAAGACTTTATCGAACACATACAGGTGAATGGACCAGCAAGGTAGAAAATGATAGGAAGAAATGACAGTAGGCAAAGGAACAAGGTAGAAACAAAGAGAGTGACAGAAAATAAAAGAAATTTCTAGCACAGAATTTCCAGAAGGTGGGGATAGTATTTGTACTGAGAGAGCCCCCGGCATCCCCACGGGGAAGGGGGGGGGGGGGGTGACAGAAATATCAACAGTCAACATGGCCAAGTGGACAGCACAAAGGACCACTGATTCTGGAGTTGTGGGTTTGAACCTTTATCAATCAAAAATGTTACTGTGGGATTTTTTCCTACCCCGTCTTCTTTCTATCAGTTCCCAGAACTAAAAGTTCTTTCAGTTTTTTGAAAGACTGGGACTACCCCTCCCCACACACACATACAAACACAAACACACATACACACACATACATACGCACACCCGCACACACACACACACCACACATACACACACACATACACCCGCGCACACACACATACACACACCAACACACACCACACACACATACATACAACACACACATACACCCGCGCACACACACATACATATATACATATTACTTATGATACTGTCAGTCTCCATAATATACCTGTACTACTTATGATACTGTCAATCCCCACAATATACCTGTATTATGATACTGTCAATCTCCACAATACACCTATATTACTTATGATACTGTCAATCTCCACAATACACCTATATTACTTATAATATTGTCAATCTTCACAACATACCTGTATTACTTATGATGCTGTCAATCTCCACAATATACCTGTATTACTTATGATAATGCCAATCCCCACAATACACCTATATTACTTATAATACTGTCAATCTCCATAACATACCTGTATTACTTATGATGCTGTCAATCTCCACTGCTATCAATATCTATCTTACTAATGTCAATCTGTATTACTTATCAGACTGTCAATCTCCACAATATACCTGTATTACTTATGATGCTGTCAAATTCCACTGCTGTCAATCTCCACAATACAACTGTACTACTTATCAGACTGTCAATCTCCACAATATACCTGTATTACTTATGACACTGTCAATCTCCACAATATACCTGTATTACTTGTCAGACTGTCAATCTCCACAATATACCTGTATTACTTATGATGCTGTCAAATTCCACTGCTGTCAATCTCCACAATACAACAGTATTACTTATGATACTGTCAATCTCCACAATATACCTGTATTACTTATGACACTGTCAATCTCCACAATATACCTGTATTACTTATGATACTGTCAATCTCCACAATATACCTGTATTACTTATGATGCTGTCAAATTCCACTGCTGTCAATCTCCACAATACAACAGTATTACTTATGACACTGTCAATCTCCACAATATACCTGTATTACTTATGACACTGTCAATCTCCACAATATACCTGTATTAGTTATGATACTGTCAATCTCCACAATATACCTGTATTACTTATGATGCTGTCAATCTCCACAATATACCTGTATTACTTATGACACTGTCAATCTCCACAATATACCTGTATTACTAATCATACGTACTGGCAATCGCCACTACTGCCAATCTTCACAATATACCTGTATTACTTATGATACTGCCAATTTCCACAATATACCTGTATTACTTATGATACTGCCAATCTCCACTATATACCTGTATTACTTATGATAATGCCAATCCCCACAATACACCTATATTACTTATAATACTGTCAATCTCCACAACATACCTGTATTATTTATGATGCTGTCAATCTCCACTGCTGTCAATATCTATATTACTAATGTCAATCTGTATTACTTATCAGACTGTCAATCTCCACAATATACCTGTATTACTTATGATGCTGTCATATTCCACTGCTGTCAATCTCCACAATGCAACTGTATTACTTATCAGACTGTCAATCTCCACAATATACCTGTATTACTTATGGTGCTGTCAATCTCCACAATATACCTGTATTACTTATGATACTGTCAATCTCCACAATATACCCATATTGCTTATGATACTGTCAATCTCCACAATATACCTGTATTACTTATTATACTGTCAATCTCCACAATGTACCCGTATTACTTATGATACTGTCAATCTCCACAATATACCTGTATTACTTATGACACTGTCAATCTCCACAATATACCTGTATTACTTGTCAGACTGTCAATCTCCACAATACAACTGTATTACTTGTCAGACTGTCAATCTCCACAATATACCTGTATTACTTATGGTGCTGTCAAATTCCACTGCTGTCAATCTCCACAATTCAACTGTATAGTATTACTTATCAGACTGTCAATCTCCACAATATACCTGTACTACTTATGATACTGTCAATCTCCACAATATACCTGTATTACTTATGATACTGTCAATCTCCATAATGTATCTATATTACTAATGATACTGTCAATCTCCACTACAGTCAATCTCCATAATATACCTGTATTACTTATGATACTGTCAATCTCCACAATATACCTGTATTACTTATGATACTGTCAATCTCCATAATATATCTATATTACTAATGATACTGTCAATCTCCACTACAGTCAATCTCCACAATATACCTGTATTACTTATGATACTGTCAATCTCCACAATATACCTGTATTACTTATGATACTGTCAATCTCCATAATATATTTATATTACTAATGATACTGTCAATCTCCACTACTATCAATCTCCACAATACACCTGTATTACCTATGATACTGTCAATCTCCACTACTGTCAATCTCCACAATATACCTGTATTACATATCATACTGTCAATCTCCACAATAAACCTGTAATACTTATGATACCCTCAATCTCCACTTCTGTTAATCTCCACAATATAGCTGTATTTTTTTTTTGATACTGTCAATCTTGACAAAATACCTACGTTGTTATACTGACAATCTGCACAATACACATGTATAATGATACTGTCAATCTCCACAATATACATGTATAATGATACTGTCAATCTCCACAATATACCTGTATTACTTATGATACTGTCAATCTCCACAATGCACCTGTACTTTTTATGATACTGTCAATCTCCACAATACACCTGTATTACTAATGATACTGTCAATCTCCACAATACACCTGTATTACTAATGATACTGTCAATCTCCACAATACACCTTTATTACTAATGATACCGTCAATCTCAACTATTGTCAATTTCCACATCATACCTGTATTATCTATGAATCTGTCAATGCCCTTGACAGCGAAATAAGTATTTGAGTTCAAGTTTGTCGTGAGTGAGTGGCTGCATCCCCGGGCCACACCGATGCCTGGGAACTGTTTATGTTCGGGATTCCAGTTCATGGCCCCTGCCTTGTACATTACGAGGGCGTAGGATTTCCTTTCGTTTGCCGTTAGGACGGTTTGAAACGTCACAGTACCCTCCTGTGAGAATCGGAGTCAAAATCCACACCCATGTCAGATAAACCATTGTGATATCGATGTTGATGGTATTAGTACCAATGGAAAGCAAAAGAAGCAAAAGAACAAGTGATATTGATAACAAAAAGAAAAAGAAGAGGAAGAAGTAGTAGTAGTAGTGTAGTAGTAGTAGTAGTAGTAGTAGTAGTATAGTAGTATAGTAGTAGTAGTAGTAGTAGTAGTAGTAGTTAGTATGTTTGTAGTAGTAGTAGTAGCAGTTGTAGAAGACGACGACGAAGAAGAAGAAGACGAAGGAATAGCACTAGTGGTAGAAGTAGTAGTAGTACTTTTAGTAGTAGCAGTAGTGTAGTAGTAGTAGTAGTAGTAGCAAAAGAAGAAGAAGAAGAAGGAGAAGAAGAAGAAGAAGACAAAGAAGAAGGAGAAGAAGAAGACAAAGAAGAAGGAGAAGAAGAAGAAGAGATGGCATTTCCCACACACTAACAAGTAGTATCTGCAACGTAAACGTTTGTTGTTGTTTAAAGCCCAGCCAACTGCGTAGAGCGATTTCAGGGCTATAACCGTTTCAAAACATACAAAACTTTAGCAGGAAAAAAAATACATATCAATGCACTCGCGCACATAATCTAAGGACATGAACCCAGCGTTGACCACTTCGTCCAATTTTTTCGCATAGGGGATTTAAAAACCACACCTGAATACAAATTTAAGCATTCATGACACCAAAACATACATAAAAACAGGCCTAAACTACCTAAAATCGCTTTCGCACATCTCACCTCCCTAGAGCCAAAAATACACTTAATTCATGGACCCAATTACCAATCCTAAGAAAAAGTATATAAGACTTTATCGAACACATACAGGTGAATGGACCGACAAGGCAGAAAATAATATGAGGAAATGACAGAAAGCAAAGGAACAAGGTAGAAGCAAAGACAGTGACAAAGAAGAGGACATTTCTAACAGAATTTCCAGATGTTGGGGTTACTATTTATACTGAAAGAGCCCCCGGCATCTCCAAGGGGGAGGGGGGGGGGACAATCAGCTGAAAACAAGTATGGATTTTACAAACAACAGCAGCCTACAGACCTCACTCCTGGTGATTGCATGCTGGAGTTTTTAAAACTTTGATAAGACCGGTTTCATTGACATGTTCAAACTGATTGCAGCGGGTGGAAATCCACGTTTTCACAAGTTGTATTGCGTTATGTATTCGTCTTTCGCTTTCATCTGTGTATCCACGACGCAACGTTTGGAGTTTGAGAAGGGACGTGTGCAAGTTTAAGAGAACAAAACCAGCAGGAAGATCAGCCATCAAGTTAACAGATAGTTGCTGACGCCACTTCAGTTCAGTTCATATTGCTTATAGTCCAGCCGACTACTACAGCCATATCAGGGCTAAAACCACGTCAAAGAAAAAAACCGTTTAGATAAAAGACAACAGTTGAAAACCATGCTCACCGTTGCTGAAGCCACTGGCAAAACATGATAACAGTGAAATCCTGATAAACTGCCAACAGTCAGAGTTGTGTGTGTTGCGTGTTCTTTTACTGGTTATTCACACACACACACACACACACACACACACACACACACACACACACACACACACACACACACACACATACACACACACACACACACACACACACACGTACACAAAAAGGTTGTGTGTGGAAGAGTATTGAAGTGAAAAAAGCCAATGCATCATATTCAAGTACCCAATGTAAAATTAAACGAGCAAATGATCAAAAGAAAAAGCAACTGAAGCTTTAGAAGGAACAGGTTTCATCAGTGTCTGCTCTGTGTGAGCGTGCATACGCGCACGTGAGCGCGCGCGCACGTGTGTGTATGTGCGTGTACATATGAGTGCATATACGTATCTGGAGGCGTGTGAAAAAGTCGTTTTTTTATTACTATATTTTCAAAAAATAACATGAGGCAAGAAGGGTGAAGCAGAGAGTCCCTTCAGGCAGTATAAAAGGCATTGTAACACAATCAAGCAGCAACGAAACAACACGAAAAAAAAATCAGAACGCGTGTTTATCTCTTTGACGACGGGCTACTTCGATCGAAGTAACAGCTGAGCTCTCACTGAGGACAGGCTACTTCGATCATAGTAACAGACGGTCTAAGGTATATAATTCCCTCTACTTTTGTTATGCTAATGATTTAGTAGTTGGCAGTTGCTTCCCTTATGGAGGGAACTTCTGTTGAACGCTTTAGCTACATTTTGCCGGGTTTTTTTGGTCTAAAATTGATGGATAAGTTCACTTGCACCCGGTTCTCAGTGTTTTCACTGTGGCAGCCCCAGGCCAGCAGGAGAACTCAGCTGTGGCAAGTGCAGTCACAATAGAGTTAATACAAGAAGACAAGACAGGCGCAAATTTTGGGCCAACTGGCCCTTGTCAAGCGTGAATGTAAGATCGCAAACAAACAAACACCAAATACAAAATCAGCAGAAAAGGACTGAAATTTTCCTGCTGCTTCGTCCAGTGGGAGTAGAGGACTAAATGAAATCGCAATGTGTTTGAGAGGAATGATAATAAGAAGTGGGGAGAGGTGATGCAAATATGATGTCAGATGGGAAGTGAGATGAATTCTGGTAAGCAGGGAAGTTTCAGTCTTTTTCTCCTAATTTTACATGTGGTGTTTTGTTTATGATCTTGCATTCATGCTTGCCAAAGGCCAGTTGGCCCACAATTTGCGCCCGTCTTGTCTTGTATTAAAAACACGTTCTGATTCTATTTTCGTGTTTTTCTGGTCCCTGTTTGCTTGAACGCGGGCAACCGCACTTGTTTTGGATTTAGCAACGAAACAAGGTAAAGAGACAAAAGGGGAGACGTTACATGTATAAAACAATCACGTTTAATCAAAGAAAATGACCTTTAGGACTGTGCAGTGGACCTGTATGTCTTGCAGTTTTGCAGGCACAGTGTCAAACCAGCATCTTTCAGGCTTATTTCTACAGTTATAATCACTACAGGTGCATTCAAATGTTTTACTTACTTTAATTTTAGGTAAACTGAGAGATAATCTGTACGTTCAAGTAATTTTCAAATCTGTAAGTTAATTTCCATTCTTGTAGTTTGCCATGACAGGGTGTAGGCTTCACTGTGCTTTTGCTTTGTTTTGAGCTCTCGCTGAGAAAGTTGACATTTTCTTTAAGTGCCACCTGCCCTATTCATTGCTGCACCTTTTTTTTTATCAGTCTATGCGAGTTTGATAAAGTATCAATACTGACCGAATCAGATTTTAGAAAACAGTGAAGTTTCAAATTCACCTGTCAATATACCCATACAAGGGAAAAAACCCGATTCATTGTATCATCATCATCATCATCAGGTGCCCTGCTGCATGGCGTTGGCGATCATTGACTTCCATCTGTCTCTATCTCTTGTTGCCCCAAGCATCTCCTCCACCCTCCTCATCTTCAGCCATTCCGCAAGTCCGTCTAGCATTTTCTCCCTGGGTCTACCTGGGTGCTCTTTCCCTCCAGTGTTCCTGTTGTGACCAGGTGCTCCAAATCCCCCTTCCTCATAAAATTGCCTATAAATGTTGCCCGATTTTTCTTATCTTCCTTATGAGTGATCTGCTTGTGTCTGCTTCCATCAAGACTGTCTTGTTTGTTTTTTTTGTTTTTTTTTGCCGTCCGTGGAACTCTCAACATTCTTCTTAGAAACCACATCTCGGCTGCCTCAATCTTGTTCTGGCTTTGCTTGTTGACTGTCCACACCTCACATCCGTACAACAGTATTGGTTCTATATAACATTCAAGAACTCTCTTCCTGATGTCAACAGACAGGATTCATTGTATACATTATTTAAAACTGTCTGAATTAATTACCGTTCGCGAATTAGTTATCGTTCCGTTCGCGGTCTTGTTCAAAAGAAGGATTACCTATCAAACTGGTCATGAAACAAACAGTGCAAACAAGAAACCAGTCTGAACCTTAAAAATCAAGGTTCTCCGGGCAGCGATTTACTAAGTATCAATTCTTCTTAATACTGACATTGGGTACTGTCTTGAATGCAAAGTGAGCAGCGTGCGTGCGCGTATGTGTGTATGCGTGTGTGTGTGTGTGTGTGTGTGTGTGTGTGTGTGTGTGTGTGTGTGTGTGTGTGTGTGTGTGTGTGTGTGTGTGTGTGCATGTGTGTGTGTTGTTGGTTTTGCCTTCTATTCTTGTTGATAACAATATAAGTTAAACTGAAGTGAATATAATTCCTACGTGACTCTCAAGAGTTATGTTCTTTGATTAATAGCTACAATCAGATATTCGAAGAAGAACTAAGGAATATGATAATATAAGCAGAAGAATCTGACAGAAGGGCGCAACATGCAAGAAGCTGGGGGTTAATTAATGAGATCAGTGGACGAAAGAAAAATAAGAAGGGAATCATCAAGGGCAAAAAGTAGGGAAGATCGTATCCTAAGCAGGCACAGTCACTTCAGCAATCTACTCGGCAAAGAACCACACATACCACAGAATAGCCAAGATGAAGAAATAACCACCATCTTTAATACTCTAGACATCAACACTGGTCCATTCTCAATGACAGAATATCTCACGGTCAAGAAATCATTGAAGTCAAGAAAATCAGCTGGCGAGGATGGAATTGTGACAGAAATTCTAAAATTCTGCTCACCAACGAAGAGAAACCACGGCAATGGTCAGATATCAACATCATACCAGTGCCAAAAGATGGAGACCTCAGTGAGTCAACCAACTATAGTCAAGGCAATCATTGTGTTTGTAGACTTCAGCAAAGTGTTTGACAGTGTACATGGCGGGAAAATGATGAAGATTCTAGAAGCACACGGCATTCCTGATCAGATAGTGAGAGCCATTAGCAAGTTATACGAGGGTACTCGAGCTAAAGTCCTCTCCCCTGATGGCGAAACATACGAGGGTACTCGAGCTAAAGTCCTCTCCCCTGATGGCGAAACAGACTACTTTAAAATCTCAGCAGGGGAACTTCAAGGAGACACACTTGCACCTTATCTGTTTGCTGTAGTCATAGACTATCTGATGAGAAAGGCTATAGCTGGAAAAGAAGAACAACTTGGTTTTACTTTGCAGCCCAGAAGAAGTCGACGATATCCTGCTGACAGCTTGACAGACCCCGACTTTGCTGACGACATAGCACTGCTATCCAATGAAATATCACAAGCAAAGAGGCTACTGGAACAGGTTGAAGTTGAAGCAGCTAAAGTTGGACTGCACTGCAATGCTAAGAAAACGAAAGTGATGATGTACAACTAAAGTAGTGAAAATGACATGAAATCTATCAATGAGGGAGACTTTGAGCAAGTCACCAATTTCAAGTATCTGGGCGGATGGATGGAGAGCAGTCAGAAAGATATCTAAGTTCAAAAAGCCCTTGCTTGGTCTGCATGTCCCAAGCTGAAGATGATATGGACTTCTAACTTGAAAAAAGAACTAAAGAATCGTCTCTTTATATCCACTGTCGAGTCTGTGTTGCTCTACAACTCGGAAACATGGACCTTAACAAAGTAGATGGAGAAGAGTCTTGATGGGACGTATACTCGCATGTTGAGGATGGCATTAAATGTCTCTTGGAAGCAGCACATGACTAACGAAGAGTTATATGGATACCTCCCTAAAGTTAGTGACAAGATAAGAACACGTAGGCTTCGCCTAACCAATCACTGTATGTGACATCCAGAGGAAGTTGCTTCACAACAGGGGAAGGAAGACAACAGACTTCATTGATCTTCTCAAAAGGGACACTGGCCTCGAAAACATCGATGAGATCAAGGCAGCTATATTGGACAGGAGCAAGTGGAAGAGTACAACACAGAGGCTGGATTGGGAGATCGGCCAAACTAACTAAAACTATTATTATTATCGTAAGTATAGCTGCAGCAGTAGTAACAGTAGTAGAAGCTGTAGCAGTAGCAGTCGTAGTAGTAGGAGTAGTACATCCTACATGACTTGAAGCAGAGAATTCCAAACTGATATCAAATATGTCGACCCTGAGACATGCATGTACGATGTATGTATAATCAAAATACACGTTTCCATTATGCAGTGTCATGTCAAATAGGTCTGACAACGTAATCCTTGAATTGAATTTTCCACACATGGTAAAACTGATGTCTGTATTTTCTTATTTTTGTTGGTTCTCTGATTTTTTTTTATGCTTTCATGTTTATCTCCACCACAGTTATACGGTTGTGAGGCGTGGACAGTCAACACGCAAAGCCAGAACAAGATTGAGGCAGCCGAGATGCGGTTTCTACGAAGAGCGTTGAGAGTTCCATGGACAGCAAAGAAAACAAACGAGACAGTCTTCATTGGGGCAGATACAAGAAGATCATTCATAAGGAAGATTAGGAAAAGACAGGCAACATTTATAGGCTATTTTATGAGGAAAGGGGAATTAGAGCACCTGGTCACAACAGGAAAGCTGGAGGGAAAGAGAACATCAGGTAGATCCAGGGAGAAAATATTGGACGGACTTGCAGGGGGGCTCAGGACAGAGAGGTGGAAGATGTGCTTGTGGCGACAAGGGATAGATGCATATGGAGGGCCATAACCGCCAACGCCATGCGGCAGGGCACATTATGAAGATGATGATGATGATGATGATGATGACCTCCACCACGTCTAAACGAGAGCAGACAAGAAGAAATTGTTCATGATTCTCACCTGATTTTGGCCATAGCGTGGCACTTTGTGCCAAGTGACGACGAACACCATCTTGGTGTTGAAGGTGGTGGCTTTCAGTAACTCTTTCATTATCTGGTCTGTTTTATTGAAGACATTTGGACTCTGGATCCGGTTGTCATACAGCTGATAGAACACGTCTGAAAGCACAATGCAACAATGCTGTGATCAGCAATCAAGAAGGACGTGTCTGATGCTCAATGGCTCGTCACATGGTGCCTCTTCATTTGTTAAAAGGTACGAATGAATGTAGGATGTGTGACCCGTGTGGAACCTACACAACACTGTCTCTTTCTTTTACCGTAAATGCAAAACAATATTATTGGGCAGTTTGCAACTAGTTGATAGCTGTTGGCGCTGACAAAAAAAGTATTATTGGATTAAAGCAAATTGCTTTAACTCCCCTACATTCTCCCATAGCGACATCGTTCCATTCGGATCTATAAAATCTACCAATAAAAAGGCTGTATGTTATACATCAGTTGAAACTGCAAACATTTCTGGGTGTCATGGTTTTAGTTTGATAATGTATATTGATAATATAAGTTAATATTTGACGAAATGGCATGCTTTCTGGTAAATGTACTGTCAGTTTCGCGAAAAATTATAATAAATCTCATAACGGAAGTGTTTAAGCGAAGCAGTTTTATAAGAAAGACTACGGTGTAATGTGCTTTGTAAGCTAGTGTTGTCTCGATGTCGACGTACAATGTGAACATATTAACCCTTTGACTCCCGCACCCTAGCCACCAACTGCAAAAACTTAACCCTTTGATGACTTCCCCTTCCTTTAGGAAGCTGATGGATGGGATGAGAGAATCAAAGGGTCACATTTTTGCTTTGTTAGCATGATTGACAATGCGGGATGCCGGTGGACAAGGTATGGTGGTCAAAGGACTAAAACAATTATGAGAATTAAACTTATACAAACGGTAAGAATAAGAGTGGGAAAATGTAGTCAGTAATTGAGTCCTGACAATCACTGCACATTTTAAAAAAATATCAAAATATATCACTTATCAAAATTCATAAAGAAAAAAAAATGTTATAACAGCATTTTAATATAATGAACAGTTGCGTAGTATTTCTGAATCATTTTTGCATTATTAACAGCGTTTTTGTTTCAATGTATCTTTAAACACAATTGTAATAATTCGTTTAACTCAAATGGGTAAAAACGATACCATACACTGTCTCGACCCGTACTTGTTCATAATAACTAGCAATTATTCACTGATTTGTAACAGAACCCATACAATCTTATACCAAAATAAAGAAATTTTAATTTTAATTTGCATATTTAAAAAAAATCAAAATATATCACTTATCACAGTTGATCTTCTCAAAAGGGACACTGGCCTCGAAAACATCGATGAGATCAAGAAAGAAAAAATGTTATTACAGCACTTTTAATAAAATGAACAGTTCTGTAGTATTTCTGAATCGTTTCAGCATTATTGACATCAGTTTTCGTTTCAATATCTCTTTAAATACAATTTTTAATAATATTTTAACTAAAATAGGTAGAAATGATACTATGCACTGACTCGACCCGTACTTCTTCTGAACAATCAACACTTATTCTTCATTTGTGACAGAACCCATACATATTCTATATCAAAATAAAGCATTTTGAATGCTCTATCACACCAGGGATCTTATATGTTCCTTTACGTAAAAATAAGTCTGTTATTTTGAATTTTAATTATGCACATTTTAAAAAAGATATCAAAATATATCACTTATCAAACTTCATAAAGAAGAAAAAAACGTTATAACAGCATTTTTAATATAATGAACAGTTGCGTAGTATTTCTGAATCATGTTTGCATTATTAACAGTTTTTTTGTTTCAATGTATCTTTGAATACAATTGTAATAATTTGTTTAACTCAAATGGGTAAAATCGATACCATACTCTGTCTCGACCCGTACTTGTTCATAATAATCAGCAATTATTCACTCTTTTGTTTGAGAACCCATACATATTGTATACCAAAATAAAGGATTTTGAATGCTCTTTCACTTTACGGTTCTTATATGTTCCTTTACTCGAAATATGTGTGTTAATTTGATTTTTAGTTTGCACATTTAGAAAAAAAATTTAAATTTCTGACATTTCTAAATTCATAAAGAAGAAAAAATGTTATAACAGCACAGTCTGTCGAAAGGACAGAAAAAAGGAAAAGGAAGGAAAAATGAAGAAAAGGGGAAAATGTTATGGGGTAATGGGATCACAACAATAACAATACAAATACAAAATACAAAACACACACACACACAACACACACACACACACACACACACACACACACACACACACACACACACAACACAACACACACACACACACACAACACACAACACACACACACACACACACACACACACAACACACACACACACACACACACACACACACACACACACACACACACACACACCACACACACCACACACAACACACATACACACAACACACACACACAACACACAACACACACACACACACACACAACACACACACACACACACACGTACACAACACACAACACACACACCAATCCAACATACCCAGAACACCATCCACCCAGCAAAACACCCACCCAGCAAACCGCCCACCCAGCAAACCGCCCACCCAGCTAATCACCCACCAAGGAAATCACCCATCAAGGAAATCACCCACCCAGCTAATCACCCACCAAGGAAATCACCCACCCAGCAAAACACCCATCCAGCAAACCGCCCACCCAGCTAATCACCCACCAAGGAAATCACCCATCAAGGAAATCACCCACCCAGCTAATCACCCACCAAGGAAATCACCCACCCAGCAAAACACCCATCCAGCTAATCACCCACCCAGCAAAACACCCACCCAGCAAAACACCCATCCAGCAAAACACCCACCCAGCAAAACACCCACCAAGCAAATCACTCACCCAGCAAAACACTCACCCAGCAAAACATCCACCCAGCAAAACATCCACCCAGCAAAACACCCACCCACCCAGCAAAACACCCACCCAGCAAAACACACCCAGCTAATCACCCACCCAGCTAAACACCCACCCAGCAAAACACACCCAGCAAAACACTCACCCAGCTAATCACCCACTGGGCTAATCACCCACCCAACAAAACACCACCCAGCAAAACACCCACCCAGCAAATCACCCACCCAGCAAAAAAATCCGCCAGCAAAACACCCCCCAGCAAAACACCCACCCACCCAGCAAAACACTCACCCAGCAAACACCCACCCAGCAAAAGACCCACCCAGCTAATCACCCACCCAGCTAAATACCCACCCAGCAAAACACCCACCCAGCAAATCACCCACCCAGCAAAACACCCACCCAGCTAATCACCCACCCAGCTAAACACCCACCCAGCGAAACACTCACCCAGCTAATCACCCACCCATCAAAACACCTACCCAGCTAATCACCCACCCAGCAAAACACCCACCCAGCTAATCACCCACCCAGCAAACCACCCACCCAGCTAATCACACACCCAGCAAAACACCCACCCAGCAAAACACCCAACCAGCTAATCACCCACCCAGCAAAACACCCACCCAGCTAATCACCCACCCAGCAAAACACCCACTCAGCTAATCACCCACCCAGCAAAACACCCACCCAGCTAATCACCCACCCAGCAAAACACCCACCCAGCAAACACCCACCCAGCAACCCACCCACACAGCAAATCACCCACCAAGCTAAACACCCACCCAGCTTCTCATCCACCCAGCTTCTCATCCACCCAGCTTATCACCCACCCAGCTAATTACACCCCCCCTCATCCAGGTCACCACCTAGCCATTTAATCACCCAACCAACTAATCTCCAGCTGTAATCTGTCTGACCCATTCTGCTAAATCGCCGGCCCAGCCAGCTATACATCCAATCACCCAACCACCCTTCCCTCATGGGGATGCCGGGGGCTCTTTCAGTATAAATAGTATCCCCACCTTCTGGAAATTCTGTGCTAGAAATTTTCTCTTTTCTGTCACTCTCCTTGTTTCTGCCTTGTTGCTTTGCTTTCTGTCATTTCTACCTGCCATTTTCTGCCTCAATGGTCTATTCACCTTTATGCGTTCGATAAAGTCTTATGTACTTTTAGGATTGACAACTGGGTACATGCATTAAGTGCATTTTTGGCTCTAAGGTGAGACAGGCGGAAGCAATTTTAGATAATTCATGCCTGTTTTTATATATGTTTTGGTGTCCTTATGTATGCTTATATTTGTATTCAGGTGTGCTTTTTAAATCTCCCCTGTGCGATGAATTGGACGGAGTGGTCAACGCCGGGGACATGTCCCTAGATTATGTGCGCAAATGCATTGATATGTGTACTTAATTTTCTTTTTTTTTTTTTCCCCTGTTGAAGTTTTGTATGTTTTAAAAGCGGTTATAGCTCTGACATGGCTCTACGCAGTCGGCTGGGCTTTAAACAATAATAACAATAACAATAATCCAACTACCTGCCCACCCCATCCAACACACACCCAGCTAAACCATCCACCCAGCAAATAAGACCAATCCAGCTCACTGACTAGCCAAGCACTCACTGTTGAATCACCCACCACTCAGTTGACCACATATGCAGGCCAGACGACATACCCGGACAAGCAGGCAAGCAAAAAACAAAAACAAAAACAAAAAAACACACACACACAAACAAAACAAAACAACAATCAAACAAAACAAAAACAAAAACAAACAAAAAAGGAAAAGGACAGAAAGAAAGAGAGTGTGGAGAAAAAGACCATCACCTGCATCCCTTTCATTCCCTTGTGGAAGATCGATGTCAGCCAGGTATGGACACACCCAGTACTTGTTACAGATCAGTTCGAAACTCAAACCTGTGTCAGCCGTGTTGAAGGATATGATGCCGTTGGTGGCTACCTGACCGCCATCAAACAAACACTTGATTAGCTCTCCATTTAAAGCGCTTTCTGTGTTGAGGATTTCAGCGTCCGCCCTTCCCCACCCCCACCCCCATCCCCACGGTACATTTTTTGTGCGTGTGTGTTCTCAAGCTTTTTTTTTTAATTTTATTTTTACAGTATATAGTACTACCTGACATAAACAGGACGCAACAATGAACATAAACACGTACAAAACACAACAATCAACGTAAACACGTACAGGAAATAACAATGAACATAAACACGTACAAAACACAACAATCAACACAAACACGTACAGGAAATAACAATGAACATAAACACGTACAAAACACAACAATCAACGTAAACACATACAGGAAATAACAATGAACATGAACACGTACAAAACACAACAATCAACGTAAACACGTACAGGAAATAACAATGAACATAAACACGTACAAAACACAACAATCAACACAAACACGTACAGGAAATAACAATGAACATAAACACGTACAAAACACAACAATCAACGTAAACACATACAGGAAATAACAATGAACATGAACACGTACAAAACACAACAATCAACATAAACACGTACAGGAAATAACAATGAACATAAACACGTACAAAACACAACAATCAACATAAACACGTACAGGAAATAACAATGAACATAAACACGTACAAAACACAACAATCAACATAAACACGTACAGGAAATAACAATGAACATAAACACGTACAAAACATAACACATACAGGAAATAACAATGAACATGAACACGTACAAAACACAACATTCAACATAAACACGTACAAAACACAACAATCAACATAAACACGTACAAAACACAACAATCAACATAAACACGTACAGGAAATAACAATGAACATGAACACGTACAAAACACAACAATCAACATAAACACGTACAGGAAATAACAATGAACATAAACACGTACAAAACATAACACATACAGGAAATAACAATGAACATAAACACGTACAAAACACAACAATCAACATGAATACGTACAGGAAATAACAATGAACATAAACACGTACAAAACACAACAATCAACATAAACACGTACAGGAAATAACAATGAACATAAAACACGTACAAAACACAACAATCAACATAAACACGTACAGGAAATAACAATGAACATAAACACGTACAAAAAACAACAATCAACATAAACACGTAGAGGAAATAACAATGAACATGAATACGTACAAAACATAACACATACAGGAAATAACAATGAACATGAACACGTACAAAACACAACAATCAACATAAACACGTACAAAACACAACAATCAACGTAAACACGTACAGGAAATAACAATGAACATAAACACGTACAAAAACACAACAATCAACGTAAAACACGTACAGGAAATAACAATGAACATAAACACATACAAAACACAACAATCAACATAAACACGTACAGGAAATAACAATGAACATAAACACGTACAAAACACAACAATCAACATAAACACGTACAGGAAATAACAATGAACATAAACACGTACAAAACATAACAACATACAGGAAATAACAATGAACATGAACACGTACAAAACACAACATTCAACATAAAACACGTACAAAACAAACAATCAACATAAAAACACGTACAGGAAATAACAATGAACATAAAACACGTACAAAACACAACAATCAACATAAACACGTACAGGAAAAACAATGAACATAAACACGTACAAAACACAAACAATCAACATAAAACACGTACAGGAAATAACAATGAACATAAACACGTACAAAACATAACACATACAGGAAATAACAATGAACATGAACACGTACAAAACACAACAATCAACATAAACACGTACAAAAACAACAATCAACATAAACACGTACAAAACACAACAATCAACATAAACACGTACAGGAAATAACAATGAACATGAACACGTACAAAACACAACAATCAACATAAACACGTACAGGAAATAACAATGAACATAAAACACACGTACAAAATCAATAAACACATACAGGAAATAACAATCAACATAAACACGTACAAAACACAACAATCAACATAAACACGTACAGGAATAACAATGAACATGAACACGTACAAAACACAACAATCAACATAAACACGTAAGGAAATAACAAGAAACATGAATACGACTCACAAAACACATACAGGAAATAACAATGAACATAACACGTACAAAAACACATACAATCAACATAACACGTCACAAAACAACAATCAACGTAAACACGTACAGGAAATAAACAATCAACATAAACACGTACAAAACACAACAATCAAGTAAACACATACAGGAAATAACAATGAACATAACACGTACAAAAACAACAATCAACATAAACACGTACAGGAAATAACAATGAACATAAACACGTACAAAACACAAACAATCAACATAAACACGTACAGGAAATAACAATGAACATAAACACGTACAAAACAAACAATCAACATAAACACGTAGAGGAAATAACAATGAACATGAATACGTAAAAACATAACACATACAGGAAATAACAATGAACATGAACACGTACAAAACACAACAATCAACATAAACACGTACAAAACACAACAATCAACGTAAACACGTACAGGAAATAACAATGAACATAAACACATACAAAACAACAATCAACATAAACACTACAGGAAAAATCAACGTAAAAAAATCAATAAACACGTACAGGAAATAACAATGAACATAAAACACGTACAAAACAAACAATCAACATAAACACGTACAGGAAAAACAATGAACATAAACACGTACAAAACACACACAATCAACATAAACACGTACAAAAAAACATTCAACATAAACACGTAAAAACACAACAATAACATAAACACTACAGGAAAAACAATGAACATAAACACGTACAAAAACACAACAATTCAACATAAACACGTACAGAAACAACAATCAACATAAACACGTACAAAACACACAATCAACATAAACACGTACAGGAAAATTAACACTACAAAAACACAACAATCAACATAAACACGTACAGGAAATAACAATGAACATAAACACGTACAAAACACAACAATCAACATAAACACGTACAAAACACAACAATCAACATAAACACGTACAAAACACAACAATCAACATAAACACGTACAGGAAAAACAATGAACATGAAACACGTACAAAACACAACAATCAACATAAAACAGTACAGGAAATAACAATGAACATAAACACGTACAAAACATAACACATACAGGAAAAACAATCAACATAAACACGTACAAAAACAACAATCAACATAAACACGTACAGGAAATAACAATGAACATGAACACGTAAAAACACAAACAATCAACATAAACACGTATAGGAAATAACAATGAACATGAACACGTACAAAACACAACAATCAACATAAACACGTATAGGAAATAAACAATGAACATGAACACGTACAAAACACAACAATCAACATAAACACGTACAGGAAATAACAATGAACATAAAACAGTACAAAACACAACAATCAACATAAACACATACAGGAAATAACAATGAACATGAACACGTACAAAACACAACAATCAACATAAACACGTACAGGAAATAACAATGAACATGAACACGTACAAAACACAACAATCAACATAAACACGTACAGGAAATAACAATGAACATAAACACGTACAAAACACAACAATCAACATAAACACGTACAGGAAATAACAATGAACATAAACACGTACAAAACACAACAATCAACATAAACACATACAGGAAATAACAATGAACATGAACACGTACTAAAACACAACAATCAACATAAACGTACAAGAACCAACAAACAACGTAAACACGTACAGGAAACAACAACATAAACACATACAGGAAATAATAATCAACATAAACACATACAGGAAAACAACGATCAACATAAACACATACAGGAAACAATAATCAACATAAACGCATACAGGAAACAATAATCAACATAAACACATACAGGAAACAACAATCAACATAAACACATACAGGAAACAACGATCAACATAAACACTACAGAAACAATAATCAACATAGACACATACAGGACACAACATCAACATAAAACACATACAGGAAACAATAACAACATAAACACATACAGGAAACAATAATCAACATAAACACATACAAGACACAACATTCAACATGAACACGTAAAAAACACAATAATCACCATAAACACATACAGGAAACAATAATCACCATAAACACATACAGGACACAACAATCAACATAAACACATACAGGAAACAACAATCAACATAAACACATACAGGACACAACAATCAACATAAACACATACAGGAAACAATAATCACCATAAACACATACAGGACACAACAATCAACATAAACACATACAGGAAGCAACAATCAACATAAACACATACAGGAAACAATAATCAACATAAACACATACAGGAAACAATAACCAACATAAACATATACAGGAAACAATAATCAACATAAACACATACAGGACATAACATAAACACATACACAAAACAATAATCAACATAAACACATACAGGAAACAACAATCAACATAAACACACACAGGAAACAACAATCAACATAAACACATACAGGAAACAACAATCAACATAAACACATACAGGAAACCACAATCAACATAAACACATACAGGAAACTATTATCACCATAAACACATACAGGAAACAATAATCAACATAAACACATACAGGACACAACAATCAACATAAACACATACACAAAACAATAATCAACATAAACACATACAGGAAACAACAATCAACATAAACACACACAAGAAACAACAATCAACATAAACACATACAGGAACAACAATCAACATAAACACATACAGGAAACAACAATCAACATAAAACACATACAGGAAACCACAATCAACATAAACACATACACAAAACAATTATTAACATAAACACATACAGGAAACAATTATCACCATAAACACATACAGGAAACAATAATGAACATAAACACATACACAAAACAATTATTAACATAAACACATACAGGAAACAATAATCAACATAAACACATACAGGAAACAATAATGAACATAAACACATACAGGAACAACAATCAACGTAAACACATACAGGAACAACAATCAACATAAACACTACAGAACACAACAATCAACATAAACACATACAGGAAACAATAATGAACATAAACACATACAGGAACAACAATCAACGTAAACACATACAGGAACAACAATCAACATAAACACTACAAAACACAACAATCAACATAAACACATACAGGAACAACAATCAACATAAACCATACAGAACAACATCAACGTAAACACATACAGGAAAACAATCAACATAAACATACAAAACACAACAATCAACATAAACACATACAGGAACAACATCAACATAAACACATACAGGAACAACAATCAACATAACACATACAGGAACAACAATCAACATAAACACATACAGGAACAACAATCAACGTAAACACATACAGGAACAACAATCAACATAAACACTACAAAACACAACAATCAACATAAACACGTACAAAAGACAACAATCAACATAAACACGTACATAAGCAACTGTTGCAACGATGTCTCCGATTGGTAAGCTAAACTCCAAATCGATTCGTTCATAGCCGTCATCAGACCTCGCCATGGTGGTGTCACTGGCGTCCACACCGTACGGATAAAATTCTGACAACACACAGAGTACATTACGATGTGTGAACTGAAACCTAGTGCCAACTTTTCTGTCTTACCTAGCCCCCCCCCCCCCCCCCCCTCTGCTGGGAATCGGCTTCCATAATTAGTTCGTTATGCTGCCACTCTATTCATTTACGTCTGTGGTATGGCTGTATCTGTCAGGAGTTCTTATTCTAACCACAATTTAAATTATCCAACAGCAGTGCACAGTTATTCCATTACAACGGCGTCAGAGTGAGTGTATTTTCCCTGCACGTCTATGCCTGCTTGATATACCTTAGAGAGAGAGAGAGAGAGAGAGAGAGAGAGAGAGAGAGAGAGAGAGAGAGAGAAAGAGAGAGAGAGAGATAGAGAGAAAGAGAGAGAGAGAGAGAGAAAGAGAGAGAAGAGGGAGATAGAGAGAGAAAGAGAGAGAGAAGAGAGAGAGAGAGAGAGAAAGAGAGGGAGAAAGAGAAAGAGAAAGAGAGACAAAGAGAGAGAGAGAGTGTGTGTGTGTGTGTGTGCGTATGTGTGCGTGCATGCGTGTGCGTGTGCGTGCGTGCGCGTGTGTGTGTGTGCGTGTGTGTGTGTGTGTGTTCGTGTGTGTGTGTGTGTGTGTGTGGGTGCCTGTGTGTGCGTATCTGTGTGCACAAAACTTTCCTGATAATCAAATGCTGTTCAAATCAAAACTGCAATCAAGTACATATTGAGATGAATGGAAAATAGGTATTAGCCTATTATGTCTGCACTTATTATGCAGATGAATCGAACCCAAACATTTGCACGCAGATAGTATTTAAAAACTCTACAGGAAAATTCGTTCTCAATGATGCAGATACACAATTTTCTTACAGACAAACCGATACAGACAAACGGGCAAGATGTGTTTCAGAAAGTAATGAAATTGACTGAGTGCATTTTTCGTCCGAAAAAAAAACCAACTTCTAAAACACATACAGCAGTCTTCACAGTCGCTTTGCAGAATTTCAGTAAGTTCTGTTTATATGTGGCACGAGGGACTCAGATTGAAATCTTACAAAAACTGTTCTAAAGTGATAAAATCAGTGTATGTAAATGTTACGTCACATGCAAGAACCGCACGTGATGTGTCCACTACGATGCCGGCACAAAAGGAGTAGGCCTATTTCAGAGAAATATTCTAAGCCCGATATTATTCAATACATAGTTATACGATTTACCAACCATTTATAAAGCAATGATTTGCCATGCATGCGTGATGGAAGCAAAGCCAGAACAAGACTGAAGCAGCCGAGATGTGGTTTATAAGAAGAATGTTGAGAGTTCCATGGACAGCAAAGAAAACAAACGAGACAGTCTTCATGGAGGCAGAGACAAGAAGAT
>JAPXFY010000030.1:14094130-14109130 GCA_030674185.1 Monoplex corrugatus | reverse complement strand
ACATAAATGCATTCGCGCACATAATCTAAGGACATGCCCCCGGCGTTGACCACTTTGTCCAATTTATCGCACAGGGGAGCTAAAAAAAAACAAACACCTGAATACAAATCTATGCATACCTAAGGACACAAAACATGTAAAAACGGGCCTAAATTACCTAAAATTGCTTCCACATATCTCACCTTTCACCTTTCTTGAGCCAAAACTGCATTCAATACATGTACCCAAAAAGTACATAAGATTTTATTGAACATATACAGGTGAATAGACCAGCAAGGCAGAAAGTGATAGGAAGAATTGACAGAAAGCAAAGGAACAAGGCAGAAACAAAGAGTGACAGAAAATAGGAAAATTCTAGCACAGAATTTATGCTGAAAGAGCCCCCGGCATCCCCACAGGGGAAAGATAGATAGCTAGATAGCAAGAACTAGCTAAATAGATAGATAGATCAGATCAGATTAAATTAGACAGATTAGACAGACAGACAGACAGATTGATAGATAGATAGATAGAATAGGTAAAGATAGCTTGCTAGCTAAATAAGATAGCTATAATAAATAGCTAGCTAGCTAGTAGATAGATATGATGGATAAGATAGACTGACAGACAGACACCAGATAGATAGACAGATAGGAGACAGATAGATAGATAGACAGATAGATAGATAGACAGATAGATAGATAGACAGATCGGCAGACAGATAGACAGACAGATCAGAAGATCAGATAGATAGATAGATAGATAAATAGATACATACATACATAGATAGATAGATACATAGATACATAGATGACAACGACGACGATGATGATGACGATGATGACGACGACGACGAGGACTACAACGACCCAGATGATGATGATGATGATGATGATGATGATGATGATGGATGATGATGATGATGATGTTGATGATGATGACAGGACTCTCCTATCGGTCCGACGGACGAGTAGACGGTCCTTGTTGCCTTATCTATCTTGTGCAACACTTACCTCTGAAGTCATGTGGATCGCGCTGCGTATTGCAATCCAATAACATAATGTATATAACAGAAATAGAAAGCAAAAATAAAGGGCTGGAGTTAAATAGCAAGAAGACTGGTTCATGGTAATCAGTAAAAAACAAACCTCATGCAAATGGAGGAACTTTGAGAGGGGTTGATAAGTTTAAATATCTGGGAAAGATCATTTCATCAGACGGCAGATGCACATAGAAATAGACAGCAGACTCGACCAAGCCAAAACAGCATTCAAGAAGACGAAAAGCGTTCTCACAAACAAATGCCTATCAATTAACATCAGGAAGAGAGTTCTTGAAAGTTATATAGAACCAATAATGTTATACGGTTGTGAGGCGTAGACAGTCAACAAGCAAAGCCAGAACAAGATTGAGGCAACTGAAATGTCTAAGAAAAATGCTGAGAGTTTCAGTTCCAGAGACAGCAAAGACACAAACGGGAGTCTTGAAGGAGGCAGACACAGGAAGATCATTAATACAGAAGATTAGGAGAAGGCAAGCAATATTTATAGGACATTTTTTGAGGAAGGGGAATTAGAGCAACTGGTCACAACAGGAAAGCTGGAGGGAGAGAGAACACCAGGTAGACCCAGGGAGAAAATGTTGGGCGGACTTGCAGGGTGGCTGAACACAGAGAGGGCGGGAGATGTACTTGCAGTGACAAGGGATAAATTCGTATGCAGGGCAATAATCGCCAACGCCATGCGGCAGGGCACATGATGATGATTGTTCATGCGTAGGAGGTTATTTATAAGCGGTATAATACTATCATCATTGTTAAGTATTCACTTATATACACTTATGAGTAGGCCTACAATCATACATACACCAACACATTCTCCCTCTATCGCACACATGCACACACACACACACACACACACACACACACACACACACAACAAACACACACACACAACACACACACACACACACACACACACACACACACACACACACAGAGGTGCACACATGTACATTCATCCACCTAAAACACACACACACATGTACAAACACACACAAAAACGCACACACACACACCGACACAAACACACATACATACGCACCTTACCACACACTCTCACACGCGTACGTACTTACACACACACCACACACACACACACACACACACACACACACACACACACACACACACATACACAGAGAGAGAGAAACGCACACACACATCCACCTACACACACACACATACACACACACACACACACACACACACACACACACACACACATACATGTATATACATACACATCCACCTAAACACACGCACACACACACACATACACACACACACACCCATCCACCTAAAACACGCACACACAGAAACGCACACACACAGAAACGCACGCACAACAAACACACACACATACACACACACACACACACAATACAACACACACACTACACACACACACACACACACAAATATACGTAACATCCACCTAAAACACCACACACATCCACCTAAACACACAAACACACACACACACACACACACACACACACACACACACACACAACACACACACACAAACACACACACACACACACAATATACTACACACACCTAAAAAACACACACACATCCACCTAAACACACAAACAACACACACACACACACAACACCACACACACAACACACACACACACACAAATATACGTACACATCCACCTAAAAAACACACACACATCCACCTAAACACACAAACACACACACACACACACACACACACACACACACACAACACACACACACACAAATATACGTACACATCACCTAAAAACACACACACATCCACCTAAACACACAAACACACACACACACACACACACACACACACACACACACACACACACACAAATATACGTACACATCACCTAAAAACACACACACATCCACCTAAACACACAACACACACACACACACACACAAACACACACACACACACACACACACACACACACACACACAAATATACGTACACATCCACCTAAAAAACACACACACATCCACCTAAACACACAAACACACACACACACAACACAAACACACACACACACACCACACACACACACACATCAACACACATCACTAAAATACACACACACATCCACCTAAACACACAAACACACACAAACACACACACACACACACACACACACACAAACACACACACACACAATATACGTCACATCCACTAAAACACACACACATCACCTAAACACACACACACACACACAACAAACACACACACACACAACACACACACACACAAATATACGTACACATCCACCTAAAAACACACACACACACATCCACCTAAACACACAAACACACACACACACATACATACACACAGACACACACGCGCGCGCGCGCGCACGCGTGCGTATCACAGCACATCACATCACATCACATCACACAACATCACATCACATCACATCACACAACATCACATCACATCACATCACATCACATCACATCACATCACATGTAGAAGAAAAAGCAACTCACCAACACACTCGGAATTAACTTCGACGTAACCCGCTGTGCACACGCAGGAGTAGCGGGACGGATAACCAGCGTCTTTACACTCCGTGTTGGCAGTGTTACACTCGTACCAGTCAGTGTTACTGCACCAGTCCACGGCTGTAACATGTAACATACATCGTTCTACAGCTGTAACATGTAACATACAACAGTCTACGGCTGTAACACATAACACACATTAGTATACAGCTGTAACATGTAACATACATCAGTATACAGCTGTAACATGTAACACGCATCAGTATACCGTTGTAACATGTAACACACATCAGTCTAAAGCTGTAATATGTAAGATACACTTTTCTACATCTGTAACATGCCAGAAGCATAAATATACAGCTGTAACATGTATCATACATCAATATTACAGCTGTTATATGTAACATACATTAGTATACAGCTGTAACATGTAACATGCATCAGTCTAGAGCTGTAACATGCAACATAATCAGTCTACAGCTGTAACATACATCAGTCTACAACTGTAACATACATCAGTCTACAACTGTAACATACATCAGTCTACAGCTGTAACATACATCAGTCTACAACTGTAACATACATCAGTCTACAGCTATAACATACATCAGTCTACAGCTGTAACATACATCAGTCTACAGCTGTAACATACATCAGTCTACAGCTGTAACATACATCAGTCTACAACTGTAACATACATCAGTCTACAACTGTAACATACACCAGTCTACAGCTGTAACATACATCAGTCTACAACTGTAACATACATCAGTCTACAGCTGTAACATACATCAGTCTACAACTGTAACATACATCAGTCTACAACTGTAACATACACCAGTCTACAGCTGTAACATACATCAGTCTACAACTGTAACATACACCAGTCTACAGCTATAACATACATCAGTCTACAACTGTAACATACATCAGTCTACAACTGTAACATACACCAGTCTACAGCTGTAACATACATCAGTCTACAACTGTAACATACATCAGTCTACAGCTGTAACATACATCAGTCTACAGCTATAACATACATCAGTCTACAGCTGTAACATACACCAGTCTACAGCTGTAACATACACCAGTCTACAGCTGTAACATACACCAGTCTACAGCTGTAACATACATCAGTCTACAGCTGTAACATACATCAGTCTACAGCTATAACATACATCAGTCTACAGCTATAACATACATCAGTCTACAGCTATAACATACACCAGTCTACAGCTATAACATAATCAGTCTACAGCTGTAACATACATCAGTCTACAACTATAACATACATCAGTCTACAACTATAACATACATCAGTCTACAACTATAACATAATCAGTCTACAACTATAACATAATCAGTCTACAACTATAACATACATCAGTCTACAACTATAACATACATCAGTCTACAACTATAACATAATCAGTCTACAGCTGTAACATACACCAGTCTACAGCTATAACATACATCAGTCTACAACTATAACATACATCAGTCTACAACTATAACATACATCAGTCTACAACTATAACATACACCAGTCTACAACTATAACATACATCAGTCTACAACTATAACATAATCAGTCTACAACTATAACATACATCAGTCTACAACTATAACATACACCAGTCTACAACTATAACATAATCAGTCTACAGCTGTAACATACATCAGTCTACAACTATAACATACATCAGTCTACAACTATAACATACATCAGTCTACAACTATAACATACATCAGTCTACAGCTATAACATACATCAGTCTACAACTATAACATACATCAGTCTACAACTATAACATACATCAGTCTACAACTATAACATACATCAGTCTACAGCTGTAACATACATCAGTCTACAACTATAACATACATCAGTCTACAACTGTAACATACATCAGTCTACAACTATAACATACATCAGTCTACAACTATAACATACATCAGTCTACAACTATAACATAATCAGTCTACAGCTATAACATACATCAGTCTACAACTATAACATACATCAGTGTCAGCTATAACATACATCAGTCTACAGTTGTAACATACACCAGTCTACAACTATAACATACATCAGTGTCAGCTATAACATACATCAGTCTACAGCTGTAACATACACCAGTCTACAGCTGTAACATACATCAGTCTACAACTATAACATACATCAGTCTACAGCTATAACATACACCAGTCTACAACTATAACATACATCAGTCTACAACTATAACATAATCAGTCTACAGCTGTAACATACATCAGTGTCAGCTATAACATACATCAGTCTACAGCTGTAACATACACCAGTCTACAGCTGTAACATACATCAGTCTACAACTATAACATACATCAGTCTACAACTATAACATACATCAGTCTACAGCTACAACATACATCAGTGTCAGCTATAACATACACCAGTCTACAGCTGTAACATACACCAGTCTACAGCTGTAAACATACATCAGTCTTCATCTGTAACATGTAACATAAATCAGTCTACAGCTGTAACATGTAACACACATCAGTCTACAGCTGTAACATGTAACATAAATCAGTCTACAGCTGTAACATATAACCACATCAGTCTACAGCTGTAACATGTAACATACATCAGTCTACAGCTGTAACATGTAACACATCAATCTACAGCTGTAACATGCATCAGTCTACAGCTGTAACATACAACAGTCCACAGCTGGAAACATGTAACATGCATCATTCTACAGCCGTAGCATGTAACATACACCAGTCTAGAGCTGTAATACGCAACACACAGCGGTTCTGTACCGCAGGAGCATGTAACACAGTTGTGTAACATCATACGCTAGTTTACAGCTGAAACATGTAAGAGGCATAAGTGCATAGCTGCAATGTACAACATACACTAACACACAGCTATAATATGTAACATGCAACACAAAAGACACTGTGCAGCTGTAAAATGTTGCTTAAGGCGTTACACCCACCAGTATGTTTGTAACTTGTTGCATGTAACACACTTTCATTTGCAGCTCTAACATGCATCGTGCTGCATTGTACTGCTCTTTTTGTTTAAAGCCCAGCCGAGTGCGTAGAGCCATGTGTACGAACTATAGCTGTTTCAAAACATACGCAATACTTCAACAGGGGAAAAAAAAAAGAAAAGATAATTGAGTACACATATCAATGCGTTCGAGCACATATTCTAAGAAGATGCCCTTGGCGTTGACCACTCCATCCAATTTATCAGACAGGGCACTTGAAAAACAAACTTAAACACGACTAAGGATACTAAAGCAAGTACGAAAACGGGCCTAAATTAATTAAAATTCCAAAACACAGTGTATCCACTTTCATAACCTGCGACAATATTTCGCCGATCCACACATTCATCTAGGAAAGTCCATCATTCCAGCTTAAGTTTCTGGGCTTGATCTTAGATGAAAAGTTGAATTTTCTCAGTCATATCCAACATCTTCAAACCTCGTGCCAGAAAGCTCTGAATATTCTTCGAGTTGTAGCTCATACAATCTGGGGTGCCGAGTACAGAGCTTTAATTCGCTCTAAACTGGACTATGGCTGCGTAGTATGATATGGCTTTGCAAGACCGTCGTATCTAAAGGCATTGGATCCCATTCACCATCAAGGGCTGTGCCTCTGTCTTGGTGCATTCACAACAACTCCTGTCTATTGTTTGTAAGCGGAGGCAGGGAAGTCCTCCCTGACCAGCCGTAGACTGAAACTAACCTTAAATTTCTGTTTGAAACTGTTCTCTGAACCGGAGAGAGAGAAACAGAGAGAGAGAGAGAGAGACAGAGACACAGAGAAAGAGACAGAGATGGAGTGAGTGAGAGAGAGAGAGAGAAACAGAGAGAGAGAGAGAAAGAGACAGAAAGAGACAGACACAGAGACAGAGATGGAGTGAGGGAGAGAGAGAGAGAGAGAGAGAGAAAGAGACAGAGACACAGAGACAGAGAAAGAAACAGAGATGGAGAGAGAGAGAGAAAGAGACAGAGAGACAGAGAGAGGAAAGGAATTGGAGTTGTGTTTCTCCTCAAACAGGAAGACAGAATGACAATTTAACAAATGCCACTCTCTGAAAGAAAAAAAACCCTCAAAAACAAAGAACAAAACACAACGAAACAAAAACGAAACGAAACAGAATAACAAGACTCAATGAAAGAGAGCTACGGTGCAACATGACTGACCATCATTTAGGGTGTCGATGTCGGCTAAAGTGTTATATATTCCAGTCAGTCCCGACAGGGTCACCTGTTGACTGTCCAGCGTGATGTATGTCCTCTCCTCCATGGTCAACACCTGGTTGGCCACACTGTTGATGATGTCCGTGAATGTGTCCGTCATGAAGATCAAGGTGTACACTACAGCTGTCTGGCCGTCGACATTTCTGTTACACCACACAGACAGACACACACACCACACACACACAACACACACACACACACACAGATACACACATACACACACACACACACACACAGGCACACACATATAGTCACGCACACACATACAGAGACAGACACACACATACACGTATACATACACATACACACCACACACACACACACACACACACACACACACACACACACACACACACACACACACACACAACACACGCACACACACAGATACACCAATAGAGACACACATACACCACACATATACATATCTATCTATCCAGATGTATGTATTATGTATGTATGTATGTATGTATGTATGTATGTATGTATGTATGCATGTATGTATGTATGCATGTATGTATATACATATATATATCCATATCCATATATATATACATACATACATATACATACATATCCATATATATATATACATACATACTTATACATACATACATATTACTTCAATTTTCGAAGACAATCAACAAGAGCATTGACTATTTTCTCCAATATTTCGGGCCTTGGCCTTCCTCAGGGTAAAATGGCAATAAAATATTGTGATATCATTTATATAAGAGAATTCATCTGACTTCCTTTAAAATATCGCATAAAATATGTGTATGTCTGTACGTTTAGAGAGAGACAGAGACAGACAGACTGACAGACACAGACATATGGTGACTGGAAAACATGGAATATGTGTGTGTGTGTGTGTGTGTGTGTGTGTGTGTGTGTGTGTGTGTGTGTGTGTGTGTGTGAATGTGTATGTGTGTGTGCATGTGAGTGTGTGCATGTGAGTGTGTGCATGTGTGTGTATGTGTGTGTATGTATGTGTATGTGTCTGCATGTGCGTGTGTATGTGTGTGTTGTGCAGGTGTGTGCATGTGTGTGTGTATGTGTGTGTATTTGCGTGTATGCGTGTACGTGAGTGTTTGCATGTGTGTGCATGTGTGTGTATGTGTATGTGTTGTGCGTACGGCAGCAGCCATCCAAGAGAATAAGAGGGAAGCAAAAAAAGAAACGCATAGTTATAAATATTGAGTTCCGGTCCAAGTATGAGTGTGTGGATATCCACTAAACTGCCGAAAGTGTTCACCCGATTTTCGGCCTCGCGTCCGTCGTAAATTCCCGTGCTGTTCGTGACGCATGCGCTTGGAGTGGCTGAAATGCCCAAACAGCAATTTTTCGGTTGCACACTCGCCGTGCGTGGATGAAATCTCGTGAAACGTAGTGAACATTGAGTTCACACCCTGTCCTCCAAATCCCATAAAAGCGAAAAGACTTTCCTCTCCAAATCAGGTCTAAAGTCTGCCCAGAAGAATGGCCCCCCTGAGCCGAGAAGACCGCCAAAACGCGTTGGGACGCCTACAAGGAGGCCAGAGCCAGAGCGCCGTTGCCAGGCATTTCCACGTGTCGCAGAGCACCATCAGCAGGCTGTGCGCCAGGTTTCACGCCACAGGCTCCATCGCTGACCGGCCACGAGCAGGCAGACCAAGGGCAACAACTGTTCGCCAGGACCGCCACATACGGGTGCGCCACCTGCGGAATCGGTTCTTGGCGGCCTCCTCTACTGTCCATGAACTCCCCGGGCCCCGCCGAATTTCCGACCAGACAGTGCGGAACCGCCTGCACAACGCTGGCTTGAGGGCATGCAGGCCTTGCAGAGGAGCTGTCCTCACTCGCCGCCATCGCCTGGACCGATTGCAGTGGGGCAACCAGCATCGTCGGTGGACCTTTAGGAATCACTGGAGGCACGTTTGGTTCAGCGACGAGTCTCACTTCTTACTCCGGCGACATGACAACCGGAGACGGGTGTACCGAAGAGTGAATGAACGCTACGTGCCGAACTGTGTGGATGAGGCACCTCCACATGGTGGTGGAGGCGTCATGGTATGGGGAGCGATCAGCCTTGCTGGGAGGAGTCGCCTGGTGCACGTCCCAGGGCGCCTGAACGCCGTGCGCTACGTGGAGGAGATTCTGCGCCCACACGTCCTTCCTCTTCTGGCCGACCCGGACGCCGTGTTTCAACAGGATAACGCTCGTCCTCACACGGCACGCGTCACCACCCAGTTCCTCAATGACAACCACGTTCGCGTGCTTCCCTGGCCAGCCGTGTCACCAGACATGAGCCCAATCGAACACCTTTGGGATAATCTGGACAGGCGCGTGCGCAGTCGAGAGGAAGCGCCGGCGACTCATGCCGAACTGCTGCAGGCGCTACAGGAGGAGTGGGAAGCCATTCCTCAGCAAGACATCCAACGTCTGATCCACTCTATGCTGAGGAGGTGCCAGGCACTTGTTGATGCTCAAGGTGGTCATACCCCCTACTGATCCGATCGTCTCTGTGTTCGCGCCTATGGACTGACCAATTGCTGTCATGACCGAAATGAACTGCACAGCCTTTATGCTCTGTCCATGCCAACTTTCAAAATGGAATTCGCATTATTTGATTTTCTATACCTTTCTCATTTTTGACATTAAATTTGCAAGTATCAACTATGCGTTTCTTTTTTTGAACAGTATATTATGAAGAATGTTCCGAGCTTACAACTTTATGCTCTTTGGCTGCGTCTATGCTCGCTGAATGGGTAGCGCAAACTGTGTTGGATTTGAGAAATTCTACATGGGAGATAACTGTGACTCTCAAGAGTTATGTTGCTTAGTTAATAGCCATCCAAGATCAATATATAACTGACACCCAATATGCGCACTGTCCAATGAACACGCAATTAAATCCTTGTGCAAATCTACAATCACTTGCTTCCTTGTCAAGTAGATCGACCATCGCTCTAATGGCCCCCAGCAAGCAAAACCTGTTTAACCCTTTCACGCCCGCAACCTGCTCACCAGCTTCAAAAACTTAACCTATTCGCTCTTTCACCCTATCCTTCAGTTTCCTGCAAGAAGCTGGCGGAAAGGGTGAAGGAGTGAAAGTGTTAAGTTTGGCTTTGCTGTCATAACTGACAACACAGGACGCTGAAGGATAGGGTGAAGAGTCAAAGGGTTAAATCTGGTACATTTCCGTTACAAACAAACATTAACACTTTATATAGAGCGATTACTTTGTGCAAAGAATTTTACGTTTGAAGCTTTATCAAAATATATTTGTGTTCATTGTGTCTTTCTTATTGTATTTTTCTACAGACAACAAGAAACGTTGATCTTCTTTCAAACATCATCAGGAGCATCACTGGTTGAATGATCATGATCAATATCAATACTACTTCATGACTCTGTTGCTATAACTGTATGGCCACTAAGCCACATTTGTACTTTCAATCTTTACATCACAAGGAGTTTGGAGGTTGTTCAAAAGAGATTCATTGCACTCGAACAATGCCATATGTACTCCACACAAATCTCCCAACAATTATCTGGCACATTCCCTACGCCTAAGCAAAACCCTATGCGCTGGCAAGGTCTTGAAATTGGGAATGGGAGAGGGGGGGGGGGGGTCTTTTGAATCATTTAGCTGACATCACCGGAATGATGGAAACATTACGATGGGCAGCCTACAGGCCAGTTTTGAATGTTGCAGGCTGGGGTTGAACTCAAGATACCAGATCTTGGAGTCAACAGCTCTATCATAAAAACCAATCATCCCGCATACACAAGGACGATCTTTCACTAAATACAAAAAAACATGCATTTGTATAGCCAGAATGAAAATCCGTATTTTGTAAATAACGAAACAGTGAAATCCAAAACAAGTGGGACTGCATGTGTTCAAGCAAACAAGAACCAGGAGAAAAACACACGAAAAAACAAACAAACCCAGAACGTGTATTTAATACAATTAGACAAGACAAGCAAATTTTTTGCCAACTGGATTTTGTCAGGCGTAAGATCACAAACGAACAAACACCAAACACAAAAATTAGGAGAAAAAGATTGAAACTTCCCTGCTGCATCGTCCGTTGTGAGAAAATGACTAAACTGTGAGGTGGCTCTATTGACATAGCCATGGACACAAGATCTGATGTCGGGAGTTCGATCCCAATTTACAACACAAAGAACTAGCCTATTGACTGCCTGTGGTGTCACCTCAGTGTTTTCTATGTCCCAGCCCTCTTTTTCCCAATCCCCATTTCAAAAACTTGAACGCTCATTTGGTTTTGCACAGGCTTCGGGAATCTGTCAGTTAATTGCTGGCAGACTTAGGTGGAGCGTAAACGGAACTGCCCTAGTGCGATGAATACCCTCCTGACAAAAATCCAGACTCCGAATGAAACAAGGCCCGTGCAAATTATTGGACTAACTGGCCTTTGTCAGACAAACACAACGGACAACAAAGAAACAAAGTCACTAGATTAACAAACCAGTAAAGTTTTTCCATGATGTTTTGAAAGACATTAAGTGTTATAAGGCATTTCCAGCTGAGTTAAAGTTTGTTTCTTTGTTGATTTTGTCCTGTATGAGGTGACATTTTTCTTTGTTGATTGTGTCCTGTACGCGGTGACATTTGTCTTTGTTGATTTTGTCCTGTATGTGGTGACATTTGTCTTTGTTGATTTTGTCCTGTATGTGGTGCCGTTTGTTTCTTTGTCGATTTTGTCCTGTATGTGGTGCCGTTTGTTCCTTTGTTAATTTTGTCCTGTATGTGGTGAGGTCTGTTCCTTTGTTGATTTTGTCCTGTATGTGGTGACGTTTGTTTCTTTGTTGATTTTGTCCTGTATGTGGTGACGTTTGTTTCTTTGTTGATTTTGTCCTGTATGTGGTGCCGTTTGTTCCTTTGTTAATTTTGTCCTGTATGTGGTGACGTCTGTTCCTTTGTTAATTTTGTCCTGTATGTGGTGACGTTTGTTTCTTTGTTGATTTTGTCCTGTATGTGGTGACGTTTGTTCCTTTGTTGATTTTGTCCTGTATGTGGTGACGTTTGTTCCTTTGTTGATTTTGTCCTGTATGTGGTGACGTTTGTTCCTTTGTTGATTTTGTCCTGTATGTGGTGACGTGTTTTGTTCCTTTGTTGAATTTGTCCTGTATGTGGTGCCGTTTGTTCCTTTGTTAATTTTGTCCTGTATGTGGTGACGTTTGTTCCTTTGTTGATTTGTCCTGTATGAGGTGACATTTTTTTGTTGATTTTGTCCTGTATGTAGTGAAATTTGTTTCTTTGTCGATTTTGTCCTGGATGTGGTGAATTTTGTTTCTTTGTTGAATCTGTCCTGTGTGTGGTGACGTCTGTTTCTTTGTTGATTTTGTCCTGTATGTGGTGAAGTTTGCTGTCCTAAAGTTTGTGCCTGTGGGGTTTTTTTCGGTTAAATTTTTAAAATTGGCGTTCTCATTCTGTTCTATTGTATTTCTGTTTTCTATTGACAGAACACTGGCAATCACTGTGATTCAGACTATGCACAAATAATCCATTCATGCGAGAAACAAACATACAACCTCAATTCTAGGACCAGCAAAGCCTTGAAGCTGTCCAGGCCACTGAACTCTAAGGACAGCTGAAACAAAAGAAAAGGTGTAATGACAGATTACTGTTGTTGTTGTTGTTATTGTTGTTTAAAGCCCAGCCAACTGCATAGAGCCATATTAGGGCTATAATCGTTTCAAAACATACAATACTTCAACAGAAAAAAATTAAGTACACACACCAATGCATTTGCACACATAATCTAAGAAGATGCCCCTGGTGTTGACCACTTCGTCCAATTTATCACACATATGGGGATTTGAAAAACAAACCTGAATACACATTTAAACATAAATATAAATCAGGATGTCAAAGGGAACAACAACTAGTGCTACTACTGTTACCTCTACCACTACTACTACTACTACTACCGCTACTACTAGTACTACTGCTGTTGCTGCTGCTGCTGCTACAAGTACTACTTCTACGACTACTACTACTACTACTGCTGCTGCTGCTACTGTTGTTGCTAATGCTGCTACTACTACTACTAATAATGACAACAATAAAGCTAGTGCTGCTGCTACCACCACCACCACCACCACCACCACTACTACTACTACAATTACTACTGCTGCTGCTGTTACTACTACTCCTCCTACTAATGCTGCTGCTACTGATACTACTTCTCATTCTACTACTATTGCTTCTGCTACTGCTAATGCTACTACTTCTCATTCTACTACTATTGCTATTACTTCTACGCTACTGCTACTGCTGCTACTACTTCTCATTCTAGTACTAATGCTGCTGCTGCTACTACTAATTCTACTACCATTGCTGCTACTTCTACGCTACTACTGCTGCTGCTTCTACTTCTCATTCTATTACTATTGCTGCTGTTGCTGCTGCTACTACTACTACTCATTCTATTATTGCTGCTACTCCTCTTACTGCTACTACTGCTCATTCTACTACTACCTCTACTCCTGCTGCTACTACTTCTACTACTACTCTCCTACTGCTACTATTGCTACTGCTACTATGGCTGCTACTGCTACTATTACCTACTGCTACTGCTGCTACTACTACTACGGCTGCTACTATTACCTATTGCTACTGCTGCTACTACCTACTGCTGTTGCTACTACTACTGCTGTTGCTACTACTACTACTGCAACTATTTCTACTTATGCTGCTGATACTGCTATTACTACTGCTGCTGCTTCTGATACTACCATTGCTGCTGCTAATATCACCACCACCACTACTATTACTACTACTGCTGCTGCTGCAGCTATTACTATTATTACTGCTGCTACTGCTGCTATTGCTGCTGCTGCTAATATCACCACTACTGCTACTACTACTACTACCACTACTGCTGCAGCCATTACTATTACTATTACTACTGCTGCTGCTACTGCTACTATTGTTGCTGCTGCTAATATCACCACTACTGCTGCTGCTGCTAATACTACTACTAATATACTGCTGCTACTGCTATTACTACTGCTGCTGCTGCTACCAATATCACTAATGCTGCCATTACTACTGCTATTATTATTACTACTACTACTACTGCTCTACTACTATTGTTGCTGCTACCAACACCACCACTACTGCTACCTGTATGTGGTGACGTGGTTTCTTTGTTGATT
>JAPXFY010000030.1:14054130-14061630 GCA_030674185.1 Monoplex corrugatus | reverse complement strand
TCTATACATGTATAGTTGTATTGTCATGTCAGTTCTATACATATATAGTTGTATTGTTATGTCAGTTCTATACATATATAGTTGTATTGTTATGTCAGTTCTATACATGTATAGTTTGTATTGTTATGTCAGTTCTATACATATATACTTGTATTGTCATGTCAGTTCTATACATATATAGTTGTATTGTTATGTCAGTTCTATACATATATAGTTGTATTGTTATGTCAGTTCTATACATATGTAGTCACTCTTGTCATGTCAGTTCTATACATATATAGTTGTACTGTCATGTCAGTTCTATATGTATATATATATATGCAGCTGTATTGTAATGTCAGTTCTATACATATGTAGTTGTATTGTAATATCAGTTCTATACATATACAAATGCACTGTAATGTTAGTTCTATACATATATAGGCATATTGCCATGTTAGTTATATACATGTACATTTATAGGCATATTGTCATGTCAGCTCTACACATATGTATACAGTTGTAATATATGTATAGTGTCATGTCAGTTCTATACACAAATGGTCATACTGCCATGTCAGTTCCATACAGATATGCTGTCACAAAAGTGTCATGTTAGTTCTATATGCATTGTAATGAAACTGGAAATCAAAACATAAATGAAGAATTCTAAAACACAAACAATGATTTCTCCAACTGTGCCAACGATAATCTGAATACAGTGTATATTACAAGGCTAAAGCATACACTATACCCAAAGCAGGTCGACACTGTCACGTACAGATAAGGAAGACAGATGGTGACAAAAGCACGTGAAACATGTTTAAACCTACAGATAAGGAAGACAGATGGTGACAAAAGCACTTGAAACATGTTTCAACTCGGAACGCATGCGATGGGTGGGCCAGCAATAGAAACGAAGACTCTTCAGGTGTCCAGTGGCTATTTATGACTAGACTGTTTATGTTTTACTGCTAGTGTTACACAACATGTACTATATTTCTTGATCAAAGAGAAAAATGAACAGCAAAGATAGTAAATAATTTACTGCAATGCCAAGCACATTTATGACATGCTCACACGACGGCGCAGCAACTTCCTATATCCAAGTACCTTTTTTGTAAATCAATCTACTCTGATCATTGCCTTCTCCACACAGACTCAGTATGACTGTACACAAGTCAAGCCGTAAGGTTTACCATGGCTTCTGTTTATAGCTAGGCCAGGATATGATCACGAAATAATGTGGTGCTACACCACTCACCCCACAAGAGGTAGGTTAAACATGATCCAGCGCGGTTACTAACTGGATGGATGACCAGAATGCAGCCCTCTGCAGACAGGTAGCTGTCACCCCTGGACAGCAAGGAAAGTAAGACACAAAGGGATGGAGACTACCATCATCATCTTCATAATACTGCACAATGACAATAGAAGACAGATTTTAACAGCTGGCTTCCTGACCACTGCTCAGCTTTAAGGGAAACCTTTACTTCTTACATCATCATCATGTGTCCTGCTGTATAGCTATGGCGATCATGGCCCTCCATATGTATCTATCCTTGTCGTTGCAGGTACATCTTCCCTCCTCTCTGTCATCAGCCACCCTGCAAGTCCATCTAATATTTTCTCGCTGGATCTACCGGGTGCTCTCTTTCCCTCCAGCTTTCCTGTTGTGACCAGGAGCTCTAATTCCCTTTCCTCATAAAATGGCCCATAAATGTTGCTTGTCTTTTCCTAATCTTCTTTATCAGTGATCTTCTTGTGTCTGCTTCCGTTTAGACTGTCTCGTTCGTTTTCTTTGCTGTCCATGGAATCAGTTCTTCTTAGTAACCACATCTAGGCTGCCTCAATCTTGTTCTGGCTTTGTATTTTGACCGTCCAAGCCTCACAACCGTATAACAGTATCGGTTCTATATAACATTCAAAAACTCTCTTCCTGATGTTAATTGATAGGATTTTGTTGGTAAAAACGCTTTTCATCTTCTTGAATGCTGTTTTGTCTTGGCCGATTCTGCTGGCTATTTCTGATGTGCATCTGCCGTCTGGTGAGATGACCGTTCCCAGATATTTAAACTTATCATCCCGTCTCAAAGTTGACCATCAGCCAGCTACTGCGACCAAAATCAAACCTAAAGTTAAACTTAGAAACACCAAAATAGCAACATGGAACATCAGAACACTGCTGCAGAAGGGAAAATTAGACAACATCAAAATGGAGATGGAAAGGCTTAACATCAGTCTTTTAGGACTAGGGGAAGTGAGATGGAAGGGGGTAGGCAAGATAACATCAGGAGAATACACAGTGATATACTCTGGTGGTAATTCACATGAAAGAGGAGTAGACATTATAATGGACAAAGACAATCAAAAGCAGTTAAGGGATACTGGGCCTTGTCCGACAGAGTTTTGCTGGTCAAATTGGGAGGCAAACCATTTGATATCAACATCATACAGGTGTATGCACCAACATCCGCAAGTACTCAGGAAGACATCGACAACTTCTACGAAGTATTAGAGATGGCCAAGGTCCAATGTAAATCACAAGAAGTTAAAGTAAAAATGGGAGATTTTAATGCTAAAGTGGGACAGGATAGGGTGGAGGATATAGTTGGACCTCATGGCCTTGGTACACAAAATGAAAAGGGAGGGAAACTTGTAGAACGGGCACAGATGAATGAGTTCATAGTAGGAAACACCTGGTTTGAGCAGCCTAATAGAAGAAAATAGACTTGGATGAGTCCAGGAGATAATACCAAAAATCAGATTGACTACATCCTGATCAACAAAAGATTTAGAAATTCTTTACTGTCAGCATAAACACTACCAGGCGCAGACTGCAACAGTGACCACAATCCTGTAGTGGGAAGGTTTAGGCTGAAATTGAGGAAAGGAAACAGACCAAAAGCAACATCAAACTAAACCTTGGACTCTTAAAGACAGATGATACGTAAAAAAATTAATGTACATGTTCAAAACAGATTCAGTGCTCTGGAAGACGTTGGTGACAGTGAGGAACAATGGACAAAGTTGAGAAATTCGAATAATGAAGCTTGTGAAGAAATCCCTAAGGCAAATAGAAAAACCAAAAAGAGCTGGATGACTAATGAAATTCTGGGCTTGATGGAGGAAAGGAGGAGGGCAAAGAGAAACGAGGAGATATACAGGAAGATAAACAAAGAAATCAGGTATAGGTGCAATGAAGCTAAGTAAGCTTGGCTGAACACAAAATGCAAAGAGATAGAAAAACGACACAAAATGGATCTTCAGGGCATGTACAGACGATTTGAAGAAATTGTCCACAGGAAAAATACATGCACATCAACTGGTTGCTTCAAATCGAAAGATGGCACGCTTATCATGGAAAACGACAAAATAATGGACAGATGGGGAGAGTACATTAAAGACCTTTTTGGGGAAACGAAGAACACATCATAAAAAAGAACTTGAAGGACCACCCATAATGAAAGATGAAGTTAGAGCAGCACTGAAAAAGATGAAACCAGGAAAAGTCCCAGGACCAGACAACATTACTACAGAGATGATTGAAGCCCTGGAGGAATATGGCATAGAAAAAATAACAGTCCTCCTAAATGAAATTTACGACACTGGAAAAATCCCCAGAGATATTCAAAATCAATTTTCATTGCACTTCCAAATAAGACAGGGGCTATAGAATGCAAACTCCATCGCACAATCAGTTTGATGAGTCATGTAACAAAAATCTTGTTAAGAATATTTATGATGAGGACAAGGAATAGCATCAAAAGAGAAATAGCAGAAGAACAGTGTGGGTTTGTGGAAGGGAAAGGAACTATTAATGCCATATACATCCTAAGAACTGTCATAGAGAGGTCAATTGAAATGAATAAGGATTTGTATTTATGCTTTGTTGACTACACCAAGGCTTTCGATCGGATACGACATGAAGAATTGATCAATAATAATTAATAATAATAATTACAATATTTATATAGCGCAAAATCTTGATAAAATTAAATCTAAGCGCTGAAGCAGACACACACGCACGCACGCACGCACGCACGCACGCACACACGCACTCACGCACGCACGCACACGCACGCACGCACGCACACACACACACACACACACACACACACACACACACACACACACACACGCATGGCTATAAATGGGGAGAAAGAATAAAAGCAATAAAAGCAAGAATAAAAGCAATGGAAAATTATAGAGAGCATAGCATATACAATTATATATTATAACCATGTGATTCCCCTCCGAGCGGAGACAGGCTGCAGAGGGGAGGGGGGGGGGGTTGAGTGAGGTTAGGATTTTAAGCGGAGGAGAAAAGGTGAGTTTTGAGAGCGGACTTGAAGGAGACAAAAGTAGGTTGCTGACGGACTGAGAGAGGAAGTTTGTTCCAGGAGAGTGGACCAGAAACAGAGAAGGCTCGTGGACCATAGGTTTGAGCTTAGTGCGTGGAAAGCGAAAAGTCAGAGGATCGGAGGCAGAGCGGAGGGTACGTGAGGGAACATAGATCTCAAGTAGGCTTGACAGGTAATCGGGGGCTGCGTTATTGAGGCTTTTGTAGCACATGGTGTCTAGTTTGTACTGTATGCGCTTTGATACAGGGAGCCAGTGAAGTTGTGCCAGGAGAGGAGATATGTGGTCAGCTTTTTTCTTTTGAGTACAAGGCGTATAGCATTGTTTTGAATGCGCTGTAGGATGTGAATGGTGGAGGCAGGAAGACCAGACAGGAGTGAATTGCAATAGTCAATGCGAGACATTATGAAGGAGAGAACGAGTTTTTGCAGTTGTTTCGACAGAGAGATACTTCCTGATCAGCCTTATACGATGGAGATGATAGTAGCAAGATCTGGCAGTTTGAGAAACAAAGTTGTTCATGGAGAGGGTAGAATCAATGCAGACACCAAGGTTTTTAGCTGAATCAGAAATTGGGACTGATGTGTTACATAATGGGAGAGAAAGAGGAGGCAGCTGAGAAAGTTTCTGACGGGTGCCAATGAGGATAGCTTCTGTCTTGTCGTCATTAAGCTGAAGTTTGTTGAACGTCATCCAGTTCTTAATGTCCGAGTAACACTCAGTGGTGCGAGTCAACAGGCGCTGTATATTATCAGGTGAGTCACTGTCTTGAAGTTGGGTGTCATCAGCATAGAAGTGGTGTTTTATAGAGTGGGAGTTGATGATGGTGGACAGGGGGAGGTGTAAAGAGTGAAAAGAACAGGGCCAAGGACAGATCCTAGTGGAACACAACAGGTTAGGTATGCAGGTTGAGAGTAAGTGCCATTGATGAGAACAGTTTGTTTTCTGTTTGATAAATACGAAGTGAAAAAGGAGAGAGCAATGTCAGAGATGCCAAAAGTATGATGAAGTCTAGAAAGGAGAATACCATGGTCAATGGTATCGAAGGCTGCAGACAGATCAAGGAGTGTGAGGAGAGAGACTTTGCCAGTATCAGTTGCAAGGAGGAGATTGTTGAGAATGTGTAATAGGGCAGTTTCAGTGCTATGGCACTGGCGGTAGGCTGACTGGAAAGGATTGAGGAGATTGTTGGCAGACAGGTGAGAGTTCAGCTGGTTGAGGACGACTTTTTCAAAGAGTTTTGACAAGAAAGAGAGATTAGAGATAGGCCGGTAATTTTTCAATTCATTTGGGTCTAAATTGTGTTTCTTGAGGAGAGGGTGAACAATAGCAGACTTGAAAGAATCTGGGACAGTTCCAGTTTGAAGAGAAGTGTTGATGATGTCAGTGATGAATGGGAGGAGAGTAGGGAGACAGTCGGGAGTAGAGAGAACCTGGAGAGACTCAATGCTGATGGAAAAAATCTACGAATAATCAGGAATATGTACTGGGAACAAACAGCTGCAATGAGAATAGAAAACAATATAAGCTCTTTCCAAAACATCAAAAGAGAAGTCAGACAGGGTTGTGTTTTGTCACCAGATCTGTTTTCACTTTACAGCGAAAACATCATGAGAAACCTTGAAGAAGATCCTGGATTAAAGGTTGGAGGGAAAATGATAAACAACATTCGATACACAAATGACATCGTGTAATTGCAGAAAATGAAAGGGATCTTCTAAACCTTGTGAATATACTAGAAATAGAAAGCAAAGGTAAGGGGTTGGAACTAAACAGCAGGAAGACTGAAGTCATGGTGATCAGTAAAAAACATGAAATCCCTCATGCAAAAAATAGCAAATGGCACAACCTTGACACAGGTTAATAAGTTCAAATACCTGGAAACGGTCATTTCATCAGATGGCAGATGCACATCTGAAATAGCCGGCAGAATCGGCCAAGCCAAAACAGCATTCAAGAAGATGACAAGCATTCTTACCAACAAATGCCTGTCAATTAACATCAGGAAGAGAGTCATTAAATGTTATATAGAACCAATACTGTTGTACGGATGTGATGCATGGACAGTCAGTAAGCAAAGCCAGAGCAAGATTGAGGCAGCTGAGATGTGGTTTCTAAGAAGAATGTTGAGAGTTCCATGGACATCAAAGAAAACAAACGAGACAGTCTTGATGGAGGCAGACACCATTTAGATCACTCATAAGGAAGATTAGGAAAAGACAGGCAACATTTACAGGCCATTTAATGAGGAAGGGGGATTTGGAGCACCTGGTCACAGCGGGAAAGCTGGAGGGAAAGAGAGCACCAGGTAGACCCAGGGGGAAAATGCTGGACGGACTTGCGGAGTGGCTGAAGACGAGGAAGGTGGACGAGATGTTCGGGGCAACAATAGATAGAGACAGATGGAAGTCCATGATCGCCAAGGCCATGCGGCAAGGCACCTGATGATGATGATGATGATGATGACACCTTGAACAAGAGAGAAGAAAACATGTCCTGCATATGATATATGACATTCACACCTTGAACAAGAGAGAAGAAACATGTCCTGCATATGATATATGATATACACACCTTGAACAAGACAGAAGAAAACACCTCCTGCATATGATATATGATATTCACACCTTGAACAAGAGAGAAGAAAACACCTCCTGCATATGATATATGATATACACACCTTGAACAAGAGAGAAGAAAACACCTCTTGCATATGATATATGATATACACACCTTGAACAAGACAGAAGAAAACACCTCTTGCATATGATATATGATATACACACTAACAAGACAAAAAAACACCCCTATAGAGAATTCAACTTGACAAGAGAAGAAAACACCTTGTGCTTATGATATATGATAGCCACACCTTAAACAAGAGAGAAGAAAACACTCAAGATCTCACCTTGCACATATATGATATATGACATTCACACCTTGAACAAGAGAGAAAAAAACTCCTGCAAATGATATATGATATACACACCTTGAACAAGCGCTACGTGGCAACATTCTCCACAAACAATGTCTTTTTGACATTAGCGTGTGTCCTCAAAGTCACACTGAGGGACAATAGTATAAATGTGATCTGCCAGAACGAAATCAGTCTTAACTAGCATTTTGGGCATTTTGAGATATACACATCACTGGAAAGTG
>JAPXFY010000030.1:14044130-14046630 GCA_030674185.1 Monoplex corrugatus | reverse complement strand
TATGTATGTATGTATGTATGTATGTATGGATGGCTGGCTGGCTGGCTGGATGGATGGATGGCTGGATGGCTGGCTGGATGGATGGATGGATGGAAGGATGGATGGATGGATGGATGTACGTACGAATGTATTTATGTATTTATGTATGTGTGTATGTATGTATGTATGTACGTATGCATGCATGTACGTATGCATGTATGTATGTATGTAGGTAGGTAGGTAGGTAGGTATTAATGTATGTATGTATGCATGTATGTATGTATGTACTTACGTATGTACGTATGTATGCATGCATGTATGTATGTATACATGTATGTTTATGTACGTATGTATGCATGCATGTATATATGTATGTATGTTTCCATCTCTCTATCCATCTGTCCATTTATCTATCAATCTATCTATCTATCTATCTATCTATCTATCTGTCTGTCTGTCTCTGTCTGTCTGTCTGTATCTGTCTGTCTGTCTATCTATCTATCTATCTGTCTGTCTGTCTGTCTATCTCTCTATCCCTCTCTCTCTATCTGTCTATCTATCTATCTACCTACCTATCTATCTATCTATCTATCTATCTATCTATCTATCTATCCATCCATCCTTCCACACACACGCATACATACAACTGAACAGCATAGGAAAGCAAGACCAGGTGAAATAGCTTATACTACTCTCCAGTATGAATTTGACAAAGTTTGAATGAAAACAAACAAAATCTTAAAGGACAGGCCAAAAGTTGATCTGAGTTCCTTTGTACGCATCCTATGTTAAAAAAAAAAAAAACCACACACACACACACACACACTCAGATATATATATGTATATATATATATATATATATATATATATATATATATACATGTATATACACATATATACACACACACACATATGTGTGTGTGTGTGTGTTTGTGTGTGTGTATATATAGATACATACATACATACATACATACATACATACACACATTCATACATACACAGACAGATAGACAGACAGACAGACAGACAGACAGATAGATAGATAGATAGATAGATAGATAGATAGATAGATAGATAGATAGATAGATATATAGATAGATCGATATAATCAGATATAGATATATTCATAAATAGACACATACCTTCTTACATACACATACCTTCATACATACATGGACACAAATACACAAATGTAAAACGAACATTCCTGTTTGAATTTGAGAAGATGCCTGTGGATATCAGCAGACCAAGGCGGGACTGGACTTAAACCTGTGTTAGCAGAACATTACAAAAGAAATAAAATTTACCATCCTCACCCCAACCACCTGGCAAGATAGACAGTATAATACATCGTGGCAACAGTCTACGGTAACTGTCGTTTGCTGTTGTTCACGTGCGTACGTGCACAAACTCACAGAGGCACGTGCACGATACCAATTTTAGCATTACGGTTTCAGTTTTGTCAGAATCACCTGTAACGTATCGACAAACATAAACTGAGGAAAATGAAGTGTCATTTTTGTTTTAAACGTTTTCTCTCATTTCTTTTTTTTTTTCCTTCTTCTTCTCCTCCTCTTCCTCTTTGTTCTTCTTCTTCTTCTTCTTCTTGTTCTTGTTCTTGTTCTTCTTCTTGTTATTCTTTTTCTTCTTCTTCTTCTTTTTCTTCTTCTTTTTCTTCTTTCTCTTCTTCTTGTTCTTCTTGTTCTTCTAGTTCTTTCTCTTCTTCTTCTTCTTGTTCTTCTTCTTCTTGTTCTTCTTGTTCTTCCTCTTCTTCTTCTTCTTCTTCTTCTTTTTCTTCTTTCTCTTCTTCTTGTTCTTCTTGTTCTTCCTCTTCTTCTTCTTCTTCTTTTTCTTCTTTTTTTTCTTCTTCTTCTTCTTTTTCTTCTTCTTCTTCTTTTTCTTCTTCCTCTTCTTCTTGTTCTTCCTCTTTTCCTCCTCTTCCTCCTCCTTCTCCTCTTTCTTCTTCTTCTTCAATTTTGAGGAATCGTGGTCAAGGTTTTAAGATTCAGATGCATTCAATACTTGGCCAAAAACCATGTTGAACTCTTTCTTTTGGACACGCAGCTCTTCATCCGTTCCCCTCCTGATCCCCTACCGCTCCGCCCCCCCGCCCCACCCCTTTCCCATCCGCCCCCCACCCACCCCCTTCCCCTCTGGAAGGAAAGAGAACACCGGGTAGATCCAGGGAGAAAATACTGGACGAACTTGCAGTGTGGCTGAAGACAGAGAGGGTGGGAGATGTACTTGCAGCGACAGGGGATAGATTGGTGTGGAGGGCCATGATCACCAACGCCATGTGGCGGGGTACGTGATGATGTATCCTACCGACCTAAAGCCTTTTGTGTGGGACCTACTTGGTTAAAGCACCTACCTAATCCTACCCACCTATTTTCTTTTGGTAAGGAAATAAGAGAGGGCCCAGGTTTGAATCCCAGAAATGGATTCTCTCCCCTTCACCACGCCCTGAATGGTGATCTAGTAGCTGTTTGTGCACGCTAGATCGCTTATCTAGATCTGGTTC
>JAPXFY010000030.1:14031630-14039130 GCA_030674185.1 Monoplex corrugatus | reverse complement strand
AAGATAATCTACAATAAACATGTTCTAGCAGTAAGATAGATCTACAATAAAAATGTGTCTAGCATAAGATAGATCTACAATAAACATGTGTCTAGCAGTAAGATAGATCTACAATAAACATGTATCCAGCAGTAAGATAGATCTACAATAAAAATGTGTCTAGCAGTAAGATAGATCTACAATAAAAATGTGTCTAGCAGTAAGATAGATCTACAATAAACATGTATCCAGCAGTAAGATAGATCTACAATAAAAATGTGTCTAGCAGTAAGATAGATCTACAATAAACATGTGTCTAGCAGTAAGATAGATCTACAATAAACATGTGTCTAGCAGTAAGATAGATCTACAATAAACATGTGTCTAGCAGTAAGATAGATCTACAATAAACAGTGTCTAGCAGTAAGATAGATCTACAATAAAAATGTGTCTAGCAGTAAGATAGATCTACAATAAACAGTGTCTAGCAGTAAGATAGATCTACAATAAACACGTGTCTAGCAGTAAGATAGATCTACAATAAACATGTGTCTAGCAGTAGTAGATCTACAATAAAATTGTCTAGCATAAGATAGATCTACAATAAACATGTGTCTAGCAGTAAGTAGATCTACAATAAACATGTCTAGCAGTAAGATAGATCTACAATAAACATGTGTCTAGCAGTAAGATAGATCTATAATAAACACATATTCAGCAGTAAGATAGATGTACAATAATCACGTGACTAACAGTAAGATAGATCTACAAAAAAATGTGTCTAGCAGTAGGATAGATCTACAATAAACACGTGTCTAGCAGTAAGACAGAGCTACAATAAACAAGAGTAGCAGAAAGATAGATCAACAATAAACACGTGTCTAGCAGTAAGACAGAGCTGCAATAAACAAGAGTAGCAGAAAGATAGATCAACAATAACAAAGTGTCTAGCAGTAAGACAGAACTACAATGAATGTGTCTAGCAGTAAATCTACTATAAACACGTGTCTAGCAGTAGGATAGACCAACAATAAAAATGTATCCAGCACTAAGATAGATCTACAATAATCATGTCACCAGCAGTAAGATAGATCTACAATAAACACGTGTCTAGCAGTAGGATAGATCTACAATAAACATGTGTCTAGCAGTAGGATAGATCTACAGTACATAAGGGTTTACCAGTCTGAGTATATCTTTAGTGGTCTACGTCCAAGTAGCACAACTAAAACTTTGTCCTGATACAGATTCAAAGGGAACATGCAATAGCTAAAGCAGTAAGGTGATGTCTACACACACACACACACACACACATCTCAAGTGGTGAGACAGTGTCTAGCCCACGTAAAAAGGTCTCTCTATACAGATCTGATAACGATATACAGCATAGAGATCAGCAGAAATCCTCTGTCTACACAGATCTGATAACGATATACAGCATTGAGATCAGCAGAAATCCTCTCTCTACACAGATCTGATAACGATATACAGCATAGAGATCAGCAGAAATCCTCTCTCTACACAGATCTGATAACGATATACAGCATAGAAATAAGTAGCAATCCAACCAGACAAACCAGAGGACGTCTGAGACAGACCTGCAATACAGTAATGTGTATTACAACCCGAGCGTAGAGTGATACGTATTACAACCTGAGCATATATGTAACAGTCTAAATAGCACAACTAGAAGGGTTGGAGAGGGAGTGGAGGGGGGGGGTGAGTCATTACAGACCACAATAAGAAGCTGCAAAGACTTCCTTTTCACTATGCAATTGAACAACTACTGCAACCAACCAAAACGCGCCACAAGAGAAGCAGCGTAAACCACTGAACAAGAATGCTGAGGGGGACAGATACTCAGATCCTGTCTGCAAGTGAAAAATGAGGTAGAACTTCTCCGTGATAACGAAGACCAAAGCACCCAGACGAATGTTACCTTCATCACAAAAGTCTACGGCATTCATAACCCACAGACACTAACCAGCGACAACAACAAACCACAATCTTCTGTCTGAGAACTGGACACTGCCGTGACTCCAGCATATGCATTGAATGGCCTGTCCCTCACAGGTAAGTGTCCATTCCACACAGGACCACAGAACCCAGAGCACATTCTACGACTATGCCCATTGTTAAGAAACAAAAGAGACGAGAAGTTGACAAATGGAGCAACTGGAAGAACAGCTTCATGACAACACAGAGGATTTAATGACGACCACATCGTTTATCCAGACCACCAGACTAACCAATAGAGCCACAGTTATACTCGAACTAGAAAAAAAAAGATGAAATAGATTGTTATTTTTATTGTTATTTTTGTTTAAAGACCAGCCGACTGCGTACAGCCATATCAGAACTATAACCATTTCAAAACATACACATTACTTCAACAGAAAAAAGAAAAAGAAAACTAAGTACACATATCAATGCATTCATGCTATGTGCATGAATGCATTGATATGTGTACTAAGGACATGTCCCTGACGTTGATCACTCCGTCCAATTTATCACACAAGGGAATACAAAAAAATGAATACAAATATAAACACAACTAAGGACTCTAAAAGATATAAAAACAAGCTTAAATTATCAAAAACTACTTCTGCACAAAAAATGCCTTTAATACATGTACCCAGTTATCAGTCCTAAGAGAAAGTATATAAGACTTTATAGAACACATGTAGGCGAATGGTCCAGCAAGGCAGAAAATGATAAGAAGAAAAGATAGAAAGCAAAGGAACAAGGCAGAAACAGAGTGACAGAAAAGTGGAACTTTCTCACACAGAATTTCCAGAAATTGGGGAAACTTTTACTGAAAGAGCCCCCAAGCAACCTCACAGGAGGAGGAGAGGGATGAAATAGCTAAGACAGGGTAAGAGAAGTGATACAAAAGACTTACAATACAGACCGTGCTGTAGTGTACATGTACATAGTCAAGTAAAACGATGTCTGCGCACAAGTCAGCAGTGAAAGAGCATAGAGAACCTGCTGTCCAACCAGTCAGGCCAAGGGGATGTCTCTGCATTCCTTCTGGTCATGAGACAAGATTATATAGCAGAGACATGTCTGGTAGCCTGAATACCCGGCTAAAAGGCTGTCCTCACGGAGGTTAAGCTATCAGCAACCCGAGTCAAAAATCTAAAGAAATATCTCTACATGAAAAGCAGCTCACGATACAGAACTATTTGACAGTTTGCAACAATCCAGCTAAAACACTGCCTTCACGCAAATCCAATACATACGGCACAAGAAAATGCAGTTGTCCAAAAAAAGTAAATAGCTAAAGGAGATGCAACAAGTCACACAAAAGAACTATAGCAACCCGAGTCAAAAATCTAAAGAAATATCTCCACATGTATAGCAGAGCACGATACAGAACTATTTGCCAGTTTCCAGCTAAAAGATTGCCTTCACGCAAGTCCAATACATACGGCACAAGAAAATCCAGGTGTCCAAAAAGTATATAGCTAAAGGAGACGCAACAAGTCACACAAAAAGAACTTTTCTGCTTTCCGGAAGAACAATGTCTCAGTATCAGTCTAGCCAACCCGTACTCATAACTGTTAAAACAGCGAAGCAACAGATAACAAAACAGCTAAACCAACAACTCGAACAATAACAGCAGCTAAAGATAAGAGCTATCAGAAACCGAAAGAAGATTGGACGAACACCCCAGTGTGCCCTGGCGACAGAGGCTAAGTTCAGGAGAACTTACATGTAAGTCAGTCAGTAATAAGGTGTGAGCTGGTGTACTGTTAAGAAAACAAGAGACACAAACCACAAACGAAAATTCAAATGGCTACAAGCTCGCACGCTGTATTATAACTTAGTACAGGAAAATTGAGATTAGTCACGCCGAGCCGTGGTCGGTAGTAGCTGTCTCCTCCTCAGTGTTGAATACCAAGGATGTCTTCGTGGAATGATTACACCCATGTACAGCCGAGTCCATAATACAGGGTGGGCTGGCTACCCCACCTCTTCCTCGTGTGCATGTGTCTCTCTGTCTCACTGGTGGCGTGTATGTGTGAGTGTGTGCGTGCGTGCGTGTATGGGTTTGTGTCTTGATGGGAGGGAGAGGTAAGGGGGGGGTGGAAGAGTGTGAAGGAGGGAGGCAGGGAGTGTGGTTAGTACTGTAGAACGTTGGCGGATGTAAAATATTGGGTATCACAGTCATGGGCTCTCGCCGTGACTAATTGCGTACACACACACACACACACACACACACACACACACACACACACACACACACACACACACAGCACAGCACACAGCACACACACATACACACACACACACACACACAGAACACACACACACACACACAATACAACACAACACACACACACACACACACACACACACACACACACACATACGCACACATGCACACACACACCATATACACACACCATACACACACACCATGCCCTCACACACACCATACACACACACACCATGCCCTCACACACACACACACACACACACACACCCAGCACACACACACACAGAGCACACACACACACACACACACACACACACACACACACACACACACCATACACACACAGACACACACACACACACACACACACACAGACACACACACACACACACACACACACAGACGCACGCAGACCCCCCCCCCCCCACACACACACCACACTCAGTTTCCTGTGTCAGATTTCTCTCCCTTCTAAACTCCTAATCAAAAGAAACGAAAGCTGACCAGGCTACTGTGACATTAAACCAAACGCAAGATGGCCAGGCCATAGTAATAATCTCCCCTTTTGGGTTCCTTTAACACTTTTTGTGCAGTAGTTTGATCGAACAGAGTTTAAAACTGTACGTGAGTGGTTATATTAATTATGATTATCATTGTTATGGAAGAGAGTTCTTGAATGTTAAATAGAACCAATACTGTTGTACGGATGCGAGGCGTAGACTGTCAGCAAACAAAGCCAAAACAAGATTGAGGCAGTCGAGATGTGGTTTCTAAGAAGAATGTTGAGAGTTCCATGGACAGCAAAGAAAACAAACGAGACAGTCTTGATGGAGGCAGACACAAGTAGATCACTCATAAGGAAGATTAGGAAAAGACAGGCAACATTTATAGGCCATTTTATGAGGAAGGGGGATTTGGAGCACCTGGTCACAACGGGAAAGCTGGAGGGAAAGAGAGCACCAGGTAGACCCAGGGAGAAAATGCTGGACGGACTTGCAGAGTGGCTGGGGACGGAGAGGGTGGGAGAGATGCTAGAGGCAACGAGAGATAGAGACAGATGGAAGTCCATGATCGCCAACGCCATGCGGCAGGGCACCTGATGATGATGATCATCATCATTGTTATCATTATGGTATACTGTGATATGATTAGATATGGACATCTATGGCGCTTAATCTTTAAAAAAAAAGCCCAACGCGCTTACAATAACAACGACACGTATAAAGAAAACAAACATACACAAGCCAAACAGTATCAGCATCATACATGTTCCTACTTATGCAACTATTACATTCACACATACAAGCAAGCGCGCGTGCGCACACACAATTATACATATTAACGAATGTACGATGTATTCAATATTGGTAGCGACGCGTATGCGACACAAGTGACTTTCCAATTGTTATTGTTATTCTTGTTTTAGCCCAGCCGACTGTGTAGAGCCATATCAGGGCTATAACCGTTTCAAAACATGCAAAATACTTTAACAGGAAAAAGAAAAGAAAAAGAAAATTAAGTACAGATACCAATGCATTTATGCATATCATCTAAGGAGATGCCTCTGATGTTGACCACCCCGTCAATTTTATCACACAGGCAGTTGAAAAAATGCCTGAATACAAATTTAAACATAGGACAGTAAAACCTAAATTACTGAAACTGCTGCCGCATCTCATTTCCCTAGAGGCAAAAATACATTTAACTCATGTACCCAATATCAATCTGAAGAGAGTATACGTGTATATGTGTGTACATATATGTATATATATTAATACGTACATGGGAATCATATCATATCATATCATATCACATCACATCACATCACATCACATCACATCACATCACATCACATCACATCACATCACATCAATCATATCATATATCATATCATATCATATCACATCATATCATATCATATCACATCAATATCACATCAATCACATCACATCACATCACATCACATCAATCACATCATATCATATCATATATCATATCAGATCATATCATATCATATCATATCATGCTGTGTCGTGTGGAATCATGTCAGGTCATGTCATATGATATGCTATGATATGCTATGATATTATATGATATTATATTATATTACATTATCTGGATATGTCAGTCCAAAAGGGAGGCATACCAGGAATGCCTGGATGCTTGGAACATGCCACGTTGATTTGGGATGCCATCCAAAAAGCAAGAACAGAGAAGAGAGACATTGACGTAGTTTGGCTTGATCTGGCGAATGCATATGGATCAGTTCCACACGATATGATCCAGCTGGCTCTTGAAATGTATCACATCCCAGAAAACATCGGAACAATGCTGAGGAAGTATTTCCAAGGGTTCTCAATGCGGTTCTCTACCAAAGAATACACCACGGACTGGATAGACCTAGAGGTGGGCATTGCAATGGGCTGTGCAATCTCTCCCATACTGTTCGTGTTGGCAATGGAAGTCATCTTGAAAGCTGCAATGAAGAGTTCAGGTCCAGTGAATCTGGGAGATGGATACCAGATGCCTTCTCTGAAAGCTTTCATGGATGACACAACAGTCTTGTCCACGGATGAGGAAGAGACACACCGAATCTTAAAGCAGCTGGATGAGCTGGTGGCCTCTTCAAGAATGAGGTTCAAACCAAAGAAATCCCGAAGTCTCTCACTGCGAAAAGGAAAAGTGGCAGATTCAGTCAAATTCATGATAGCCAACCAAGCCATCCCCACTGTCACAGAAGAGCCAGTAAAAAGTCTCGGAAGATGGTATGATGACTCCCTGAAAGACACACAAAGGGGATGTGAAACCAAGCAAACAGCAGAAGAAGGCCTGAAGAAAATAGATAACTGCGGACTGCCAGGCAAATACAAAGTCTGGTGTCTACAGTTCATGCTGATACCAAAGCTGCTGTGGCCACTGCTAATCTATGACATTTGCACCAGCACAGTGGAAGCAATGGAAGCCAAAATCAACAAATATACAAGAAAATGGCTCGGTGTCCCACCTAGTCTCACTGATGTTGCATTCTACTGTCGTCAAGCAATGCTGAAGCTACCTCTCAAATCCATAGTGGAGGAATACAAAGTTGGAAAAGCAAGACTGTTGAGCATGCTGGAGGAATCGGAAGACAATATCGTGAGATCAGTTCAGCCAAAGCTGAGAACTGGCAAAAATGGAAAGTCCAAGAGGCTGTAAACAATGCCAAGAGAAACCTCAGCATCAAAGAAATAATTGGACACACGCAAACCAACAGACAGGGACTGGGAGCAACAAAAATGCAGTGGTGGTCCAAAGCC
>JAPXFY010000030.1:14019130-14026630 GCA_030674185.1 Monoplex corrugatus | reverse complement strand
TTTTCAGGTAGGGATATTATTTATACTGAAGGAGCCTCTAGCATCCCCACGGTGGAAGTTGCCCGTTGCACTTTACAGGACTACAGCGTTGTGAAACTTTCCATCATATAAAATCAGACATTGACAAGACATGAAATGAACACAGTCATTAGGAACTGTAGTTATATAGATATTAGGAACTATGATTAGGAACTACAGGAAAAAGCAGATCTAAACAACACACACGAAAACAAGTATTAACAGAATCACAAGCAGTGCGTTTACTTTTACTTTACTTTTATTGTTGTTTAAAGCCCAGTCGACCGCGCAGAGCCATATCAGGGCTATAACCGATTCAAAACACACAAAACTTCAACAGGAAAAAAAAAGGAAAGAAAATTAAGTACACATATCAATGCATTCGAGCACATAATCTAAGGACATGCCCCCGGTGTAGGACCATTCCGTCCGATTTATCGCACAGGGGAGATTTAAAAAAACATGCCTGAATACAAATAATTATAAGCATACATGCATAAATTACCTAAAATTGCTTCCGCATATCTCACCTCTTTAGAGCCAAAATGTACTTAATACGTGACCCAATTATCAATCCGAAGAAAAAATACGTAAGACTTTATCGAAAAAATACAGGTGAATGGACCATTAAGGCAGAAAATAAGTAGAAATGACTGAAAGCAAAGCAACAAGGCAGAAACAAAGAGAGTGACAGAAAAGAGAAAATTTCTAGCACAGAATTTCCAGAAGGTGGGGATACTATTTATACTGAAAGAGCCCCCGGCAACCCAACGGGGGAAGTAACGCGTTTATTTAATTTCTTTCTTTCTTTCTTTCCTTCCTTCCCTCTTTCTTTCTTTCTTTCTTTCTTTATTTGATCACTTTCTAATAGAGCACGGACAACTCAAGCTGCCAGGCAAACTAACCACACTCCGCCATGTTGTTTGCACAGTCAGAATCTTTGGTGGGCGTGCATGCCGGGAGTTTTCATGTTTCTATGAGCCAGCCACTGACAAGACTTGCAGGATCTTATGCGTGCATATTTGATATTCTACATGCGTGGGCTACTCAGTTTACATCCTGCTTTTCTGGTCCATTCATGTGTATGTGTTCGATAAAGTCTTCCTGAGTACTTTCTCTTAGGATGATTGATAACTGGGTTCATGTGTTAAGTGCATTTTTGGCTCCAGGGAAATGAAATATGCGAAAGCAATTTTAGGTAACTTAGGCCTTTTGTATATACATATATACATACATATATATATATATATATATATATATATATATATATATATATATATATATTTATGTATATATATATGTACGTAGATATATATGTATATATATATCTATCTTTTATTGTCCTTAGTTATGTTAAATTGGTATTCAGATTTCTTTCTCAAATTCCCATGTGCGGTAAACTGGACGGAGTGGTCAACGCCAGGGGAATCTACTTACATTATGTGAGCGAATGCATTGATGCGTGGACTTAATTTTCTTTTCTTTTTTCATATTGAAGTATTGTATATGTTTTGAAATGGTTATAGCTCTGATATGGCTCTACGCAGTCGGCTGGGCTTTAAACCAAAAAATAACAATCACAAGACTACTTAATGGGGATTTCAACACTGGCTGGCCGACACACCTGTCGACCCGGGAAATAGGAAAAAAAAGCACCACCCTGTATCCACTGGGCGCTTACTCACTTGGCCACCACGTCCATCAAGTTTTACATAAGCCACCAACTAAAGAAATTTAAGGAAAATGTGTAAGAGAGCACACAAGAGAGGCCATTTTCTCAAAATGGCCGTCATACAACTTAATGACTTTAAACATACATAACTTCTACATTTTTTTTTTTAGTACAATCTTTATTCAAGTACCAAAATAATCAGCAGAATGGAATCTTTATTTAATGTCTGTTCACAATAGTGATTTTAGACACACATACACACACAAACACACACACATACACAAACACACACACACACACACATACACACCACACACACACACACACACATACACACACACACACACACACACACACACACACACACACACACACATAGGGGGAAAAAAATCAGCAGAATGTACACTTTCAAGTTATATGTATATCTCAAAATGCCCAAAATGCTAGTTAAGACTGATTTCGTGGTGGGTGGTCACATTTAGTTTTTCCGTGTGCGAGTGTAGTGAGGAAAGAGCGATAAGGCACGTGGATGTCGTGCACAAGGTGGTGTTGCTGTGTCACGCATAATCTGGATCTGGATCCGGATAGTTACGTCGCCTGGCCTGGCCTGGCATGAGGTGCGCTAACAGCGGGGAAAACGGACAATACACATAAATAAGAGGGAAGCAGGGAGAATTTTTATAATATCAGCCAAAGGACATAACTCTTGAGAGTCACGTAGGAATTATCTCCCATGTTGTGAAACCTCAAATCTAACATAGTTTGCGCTACCCATTCAGCTAGCATAGAAGCAGATACAAAACACACAAGAACAACAAAAAAACCTGTAAACTCTTTGAGGAGTGTTCTGAGCTTACGGTTTTTGTGCTTTGTATCTGCTTCTATGCTAGCTGAATGGGTAGCGCAAACAATGTTAGATTTGAGAAGTTTCACGTGGGAGATAATTCCTACGTGACTCTCAAGAGTTATGTCCTTTGGCTGGACAACACATAGTAAGGATATGATGTTCAACAGTGGTGCTACGTTAGACGGCAAGCCAGGTTATCAGTGATTGGTTTCCTTCTGCTTTGTGCCCCTCTATTGTTGGTGTTTTTTCCTTATGGTGGTGACACTGTCTGTCTGTCTGTCTGTTGGACTGCTGCAGTGTTGAAAAATCTCTCTGTATCTCTCTGTCTGTCTGTCTGTCTCCTCTATCTGTCTCTCTCCTCTCTCTCTCTTTCTCTCTCTTTCCCTCTCTCTCTCTCTTTCTCTCTATACGTCTGTCTGTCTCTACCCCCCTCTCTCTCTGACTGTCCTCTCTGTCTCCTTTCTCTCTCTCTCTCTCTCTCCCTCTCTCTCTCTCTTTCTCTCTGCACGTCTGTCTGTCTCTACCCCCCTCTCTCTCTGACTGTCCTCTGTCTCCTTTCTCTCTCTCTCTCTCTCTCTCTCTCTCTTTCTCCCTCTCTGTCACTTTCCTCTTCCTGCCTCCTCCTCCTCCTCTGTGTGTGTGTGCGTGTGAGTGCGTGCGTTCGTGCGCGAGCGCGCGCGCGCGTGTGTGTGTGTGTGTGTGTGTGTGTGTGTGCGTGTGTGAAGTTCTGACCAGAACACATTTATTTGCCATAAGAACCCAAGATAAGGACATAAAACACAAACATGCTGCAATAAGCTATAACACTCGTCACAAGGATTTAAACAGTTACTGGTTTCATATTTCATGTTATCATCATTATCATCACCGTAAATGTATGAGTGGCTAACATCCTTTCAGTTTAAAAAAAAATCAGGCAATCATAGACACATTCTGCGATAAACATTTGCACGAATTACCCTTCCTTGGAAAAAAAATCACTTGGACGTATCATAACGATCTAACATGTAGAGCAATCAATTGTTGTAGATATATACATATATTTTCCTTGATCTCCTTCATCAGTTTCAGTTCTGTTGTTTCATACGTAAAACAACCGCCCACCTCTTGCTTCAACAACATCGCTGATGTCTGTGGTCTGGGGATCCAGGAAGTCGCCCTCAGTCGTCTCACCTGGAGAAGACTTGTGATGTGGAGCGTGGCCCCTACCTCCGATCCCGGCGAAGGAGAGAGGTGAGGTGAGGTGTGTGATATTATACAGTTGTCCTAGATATAATGTTCACTTTCAATCATGCCATACCAATGTACACTTTCTGTTTTTTTTCTTGGAATGTTTTGTGTTTCTCACCCTTGGCCCTTTTAATCTGTAGGTCATGTGTACTGTCTGGAGATGTATAGGGCTGCTTATCAATTCTCTTTTTTTTTTTTAGTATGTAGTAGATCAAAGTCCAAACGATACTGGTTCTGATATTATCATAGAAAAATGATTTTGAAACGTTTATACTTTTTTTTCTTTTTGTCACTGTTTTTCTTTCTTTCTTTCTTTTCTTTTCTTTCTTTCTTTTCTGGCGTTGTGAAAATCATATGTGCTTATATTCTCGTTGTTTTTCCATTGCATATTTTACTTTAGGTTGAATTTTCGTTCTATGCATGATTCACTTGATATATTCTGGGGAATCATTTTTTTTATTTATAAAATCGAGCCAAGGTGTATATGTGTGAGTGTATGTGTGTGTATGTGTATGTGTGTGTGTTCGTGTGTGTGTGTGTGTGTGTGTGTGTGTTCGTGTGTGTATGTGTGTGTTCGTGTGTGTGTGTGTGTGTGTGTGTGTGTGTGTTCGGGTGTCTATGTGTGTGTTCTTGTGTGTGTATGTGTGTGTGTGTGTGTGTGTTCATGTGTTTTGTGTGTGTGTGTGTGTGTGTGTGTGTGTGTGTGTGTGTGTGTGTGTGTGTGTGTGTGTGTGTATGCGAGGGCGCACGCTCGCGTGGGCGCATGTGTAAACTCATGAGAGAGGGAGAGAGACTTCAGACTTCAGACTTCAGATGGTTTATTCATGTAATAGGCCATTGCCCCTCATGAAGGGGTACAAAATACATAAGCAAAACTATTATTTGGCATCATGACAATCACATTAATGTTATATTGTACATAGACTAAAACAGAAATTAACATTTGAACAATACTCTTATAAATAACAAACCTAAGACATCAATCTATACGCACTAGTCATTTCAGTGAAGTTTAATTTATACAATAACATATTATCGTCTCTTAAATGTGTAAATACTATGGAAAAACAGAAATCCATGAAACAATTTGTACACAGTATATATGCAACATGTTCACTGACAAAAATCAAAACGGGCAGCATAAGTTGTACTGCATCATGACGTTGCTTTTTCTCTAAACTTAAATGCTTTATACAAAAACAAAGATAGATTATATACAACATCAGACGCGTTTGATGACAGCAATAAAGTCATTTTAAATAATGAAGGTTGCCTATGATATTTAGGTCGAATCAATTTCTCTCGAATATTTTGTAGTGCTGGACAGCAAAGCAAAAAGTGCACTTCATCTTCTTTTGAATTTTTACATAATGGACACAATAAATCACTCTCACTGTGAGATCTATATCTAAAATAATGGGCATTAATTTCTGATATGCCAAATCTAAATCTTGCTGTCACATATTTAAAATGTCTGTTCATATTCAATGTTATATATGATTTCACTTCACGAGTATTACAAAAAGTTCTGTAAATATTAAATCTGTCACTGCTTTGAACGTGATCGTTCCATTTCTGCCATCCACAGTCAGTCAAACGCTGACGAAACTCCCGTATGAATTTATTTAAATTGCCAACACCTTGATTAATCCATACGACACCATATCCATATTCAAACAAACAAGCACGTACATTCGACACCCAGGTGTGTTTACCTTTGGCATCTAAATCACACAGCATATTATACGCTTTGCGAGGTATTCTATAATTTTCCATTTGTATTAATTTAAACCAGTAGTGGATACATCTAACGGCAGAGTTTACATATAATGGATATCTGTTTGTCTCTCCATACACAAAATCATTAGGAGTACGCATATCCACTCCCAAAAATTTCTTTAAGGCAAATGTGTGAACTGATTCACAGTGAGCAGCAGCTTTATCTAAACCCCATAATTCAGACCCGTATTGTACAATAGGTTGAATCTGAGAATCAAACAATTTAACAAATAAATCAAAAGAATTGTTATTAAGAAAATACAAACGTCGCATTATACTTAATAAGGCATTTTTGGCTCTGCTAGCTAGATCTTTACATGCACCAGCAAAGCTCAAACGTGTTGAGAACATTATTCCCAAATATTTATACACATTTACCACGGGCATTACATTGCCATCATACGTCCACTTTTCTCTCGCACCCAAGTATCCACCTTTCCTGAATACTATAACATTACTTTTAGATAAATTAACCTTTAACTGAAGTGCTGCTGATGCACGTTGTAAACTATTCAACTGTGTCTGTAATCCAATGATTGTTTCTGACATCAAGACAACATCATCAGCAAGCAAAAGTGTAAACAATTCGTAAGCATCCCGTGTAAAAAGTGCACCATGCCTTCCATTTTTAATTACTTCAATCGCTAATTCGTTTATAAAAAGAGAGAAAAGTACAGGGCTGCATGCATCACCTTGTTTTAGTCCCGCTGAGCAATTAATTAATTCAGTCATTTGGTCACCACATCTAACTTTGGATTTCACCATGTCATACATACTTCTAATACACCGAAACAACTTGCCTCTAATACCATTTTTAAGCAATATAGGCCAAAGTAAATGTCTGTTAATAGAATCGAATGCTTTCTCAAAATCTATGAATGCAACATATAATTTACGATTACCACAAAATTGTTTCTGTACCATAGCTAATAAAGTAAACATATGGTCTATTGTTGAATATCCCCTTTTAAACCCGGCTTGATGGTCACCTGTTATGTCATTTAATTGTACCCACTCCTGCAATCTGTTATTCATGATTATACTGAATAATTTACTACTTATGTCGCTAAGGGAAATTCCTCTATAGTTGTTTGGATTATTGATATCTCCTTTTTTATAGAGTGGCAAAATAACAGATTCAGTCCAGTTCCTTGGAAATTGACCCTTATCAAAAAGAGTGTTGAACAAATTTAAAAGAAACTGTACAACTTGTTCACATGAATTTTTAAAGAGTTCACCTATAATTCCATCAGGTCCAGCAGCCTTACCATTCTTAAGTTTTTTGAGTGCAAGATGTATTTCTTTAATAGATATTGGACGATTCATATAATCATCACCCTCATCAAATGGCAAGTCTTCACTTAATGTACTGTCCATGTCTGCATCTAACAAGGCTTTAAAATGCTCGTACCATTTATCAATAGTGATGTTACTTCTAGGTTGTTTTCTTTTGAAAGAAACTTTATGAATTTCATTCCAAAATTCTTTTTGGCTCTTTATAGAGTTTACAAGCTTAGTCAGTTTTGTATCATTATACTGCCTTTTCTTTCTCTTAAGTAAATTTTTATATTCACGCCTAGCAACTGAATAATTGTGTTGGTCCTCGGTTTTCTTCGAGCGTCGACATATTCTAAGCAGTCTTCTAGCATTCCTTTTACTAATTACACATTCATGATCAAACCAATCCCCAAGTAGATATCTATCTTTCACAAATACACGTTTCTTCATACATTCAGCACTTTCTCTAATACAAACATTAAACGCATTTAGTGCCTCGTTCACATCAACATCTATCAAACTCATAGCATAATCTATCGTTCTACGACATTCTTCCCGACATAATGAATCATTATATACATGTACATATGTATTATTCCAGATAAATTTTTCAATGAATTGTCCATGATTTCCTTTATCCTTATAAGCTTTGTTTTCACATGGAAAAACAACACGA
>JAPXFY010000030.1:14006630-14014130 GCA_030674185.1 Monoplex corrugatus | reverse complement strand
GATACCTTTTCTAATGTGTGTGTATATGCATGTGTGAGTTGGTTTAATGTCTATTCATTAAAGTGATTTTAGACCAGAAAAGAAGTGTGTGTGTGCGTGTGTGTGTGTGCGTGTGTGTGTGTTTTTTGTGTGTTGTCTTTCTGTGTGTGTTCTGTTGTTGTGTTGTTTGTGTGTGTGTTTGTGTGTGTGTGTGTGTATTGGTTGTCTTCGATTTAAATGTCTATTCATTAAAGGATTTTAGTCCAGAAAAGGCGAAGTGTGTATGGCAGTGTGTGTGTGTGTGTGTGTGTGTGTGTGTGTGTGTGTGTGTGGTGTGTGTGTGTGGTGGTGTGTGTGTGTGTGTGTGTGTGGGGTGTGTGTGCTCTCTCTCTCTCTCTCTCTTTGTTGGTTGGTCTTCGATTTAATGTCTACTCATAAAGTATTTGACAAAAACAAAAAAAAAAAAAAGAATAAATACATTTTTAAAAAAAGGTCGGGGAGGGGGGGGATACAGAGGAGTGAGAGGTGTGCGTGTGTGTGTGTGTGTGTGTGTGTGTTGTCTGGTGCGTGCGTGCGTGCTGTGTGTGTGTGTGTGTGTGTGTGTGTACACCTATATTTGTGTGTTTAGCCTGCATCTGCATATGTAAATATTGCCCCTATCATTGTTCAAATAGGTGAGACAGACTACTTCTTTCTCAATGGATTTCCTTGAAAAGACACTTCCTATTTCCATAAAGTGTTTTCGATGTAAAGAAGACAGGTTCATCAGCGGCTTATCTGCGTTGTTGATTCTGCTTCACACACGTACGCACACACACACACACACACCACCACACACACATACACACACACCGCGCGCGCGCGCACGCATGCACGCACGGACGCACACACACCATGCATGTACACACACGCACGCACGCAGATACACACAAGCAATCACAACACACACACACACACACACACAACACACACACACACACACCACACACACGCACGCAACATCCCATAACACACACACACACGCACGCACACAAACACACCACACGCACACATGCACGCACGCACACACAAACATTCATAATTATCATCATCGTCTTCATCATCATCAGCATCAGGGGCAGCTATCATTATCGTTATCATCATCAACATTCTTTTAACAAATAACCACTAACTTTTTAATTAACTCAATAGGTAGAGTAAGTAAGTAAGTAAGTAAGTAAATAAGTAAGTGAATAAGTAAGTGAGTAAGTAAGTAAGTGAGTGAGTAAGTGAGTGAGTAAACAAGTAAGTGAGTGAATAAGTAAGTAAATAAATAAATAAGCAAATAAGTAAAAAGTAAGTAAGTAAGTGAGTGAGTGAGTTAGTAAGTAAGTAAATAAGTAAGTCAGTAAGTAAGTGAGTGAGTGAGTGAGTTAGTAAGTTAGTAAATAAGTAAGTCAGTAAGTAAGTGAGTTAGTGAGTTAGTAAGTTAGTAAATAAATAAGTCAGTAAGTAAGTGAGTGATTGAGTTAGTAAGTAAGTAAATAAGTAAGTCAGTAAGTAAGTGAGTAAGTTAGTAAATAAGTAAATAAGTAAGTCAGTAAGTAAGTGAGTGAGTGAGTAAGTAAGTAAGTAAGTAAATAAGTAAGTAAGTAAGTAAATAAGTAAGTCAGTAAGTAAGTGAGTGAGTAAGTAAGTAAGTGAGTAAATAAGTAAGTGGTGGCAGGGTGGGCATCCCGAATGAGAGGTGAAAGCCAAGAGTAAGGCGAGAGAAGGCTCTTCCATTCTCTCATGGTCCGGAGGCTGGTTGGTGCGCGCTGTGTGGCTGTGTCTCGGGGTTTGTCATCTCCCCATCTTGCCATTCGGTTTGTACTCAAGATAACTGACAGCTGAGTCCGAACGGATCATGCAGCGCATGGACACTTCCCCCCTTCTCCTTTGCCTGATGAAATGGCTGTCGAGTGGCGTCGAGAGCTTGGGGGAGGGGGGGGGGGGGTGATTGTCTGGAGAATGGCGAGACAATGGTGGTCTGGATCCCATCAGCTCGCTCGGGTGTTTCTTGTGAACTAAAAGGTAAGTACGTAAATAAATAAGTAAGTGAAAACGAAGTGATAGATGTCAATCCAGAGCATCAAGACTTTTTAACCATGTCCGCTTTATATCTCAGCTCCTACAAGGAGTATTCTGAGCTTACTGTTTCTGTACTTTGTATCTACTTCTATGCTAGCTGATGGGTAGCGCAAACTGTGTTAGATTTGAGAGGTTCTATACAACATGGGAGATACTTTTCAAGAGTTGTGTCCCTTCATTGATCCTACAAGTATGTCAAGCTATGCTGTTTGAATAACGATGTCTTGATTGACGGCAGAAGTCACAGAAAATGTGCGCATAAGACCGCATACGCGGGTAGGATCTTGAGGTCGTGCCTATCGTTGTATCAGTCGTTTAATGAAACAATTTTAAGTTAGCTATATCCTTTCCAAATAAAATAACCAACTATGACCCACCTGAGGATCGAACTCTCAACCCTTTGCTTTTGTTTTAACCCTTTGACTTCCGCAGCCTATCCACCAACCAACTGCAAAAACACTTTGATTTCCCTCACCCGATCCACCAGCTGCATTGTTAGGAAATTTGAGCAACTCTTTCAGTGACGCCCTGTCTCCGTTCTTCTATCTGCTTGGCATTGACTGGATTGTGAAAACATCCCATAGTGTCATCATCATCATCATCATCATCATCATCATCATCATCATCATCATCATCATCATTATTGTTGTTGTTGTTGTAATATCATCACCCTCATCATGATCATCATCATCGTCATCATCACCACCACCATCATCATCACCATAATCACCACCACCACCACCACCGCCACCACCACCATCATCATCATCATCATCATGGTCGCGATTCCCGTGACAATGAAATGATCAGACAATATAACATCATGGAAACGGTGTCAGATTCTGTGGTTCTTCGAGTCCTGATCTCCTGATGACCACGCTTTCAATTCACTCTATCGTTCACATGCCTAGTATGAAGTTATCAAGTCAGAGGGACAGCAAAGAAAACAAACGAGACAGTCTTGATGGAGGCAGACACAAGTAGATCACTCATAAGGAAGATTAGGAAAAGACAGGCAACATTTATAGGCCATTTTATGAGGAAGGGGGATTTGGAGCACCTGGTCACAACGGGAAAGCTGGAGGGAAAGAGAGCACCAGGTAGACCCAGGGAGAAAATGCTGGTGGACTTGCAGAGTGGCTGGGGACGAGGAGGGTGGGGGAGATGCTAGGGGCAACGAGAGATAGAGACAGATGGAAGTCCATGATCGCCAACGCCATGCAAGCGGCAGGGCACCTGATGATGATGAAGTCAGATGGGGTCTTGGATGTCAGAGGCCTATGGAGTGGGTGGGGCGGGTTGGGGGGGGGGGAGCTGCCGCTGGGGAACCTTGGTCTGTTGGTGGTGGTCTCCTTACTGTGGGGTGTCTATACATGGACAGTTTTGCTCATCTGCAGATCCAAGGCGAAATGTTCACATGTGCCTTATGTGATGGATGTGACCTGCTTAGTTTTTGTGACGCGTGTTTATGTTTATGTTGGTTGTGATTTCTGTGTTTGTATGAGTGTTCATTTTGTTCCATGTTGGCAAAAAGAAAAAAAAAAAGAAGTCTGAAGATAAAACATATTGAGAATTTGGTGTTAGGGAGTTTAAATGTGACTTACGTGTTTGCTTTGGTTTTGTTGTTACTGTAGTTTTCTGTTGTTGTTGTTGTTAAAATGGATTTAAGATATAAAAATCGGGTTGCTCTGATCGAAAAGTGCATCGCCGGAATGCAGTGCCACCCTTTCATCCTGAGAATGTCACACACCTCACAAACTAGTTCACGAAGACAAATCTTACTGGCGTGTGTATGCATGCATGGGTCTCACATCTTCAAACGCAGCCTCTTGCTAAAACACTATTAGGATACTGAAGCCAAGCTTTTAGGTCCCAAAGCATACATAACCTTCATGCAACCGACCAGAGAAGACCCTGCAGTAGTACTGTGTTGTAAAGGTTTAGATCGTCTTGTGATTGTGTACTACAAAACAACAGGAAGGCCCAAGCCTTTTCGGGAGATTGTTTATGTTATTTAACGTCGTCAGCATCATCATCATCATCATCAGGTGCCCTGCCGCATGGCGTTGGCGACCATGGACTTCCAACCATCTCTATCTCTCGTTGCCCCTAGCATCTCCCCCACCCTCTTCATCCCCAGCCACCCTACAAGTCCGTCCAGCATTCCCTCCCTGGGTCTACCTGGTGCTCTCTTTCCCTCCAGCTTTCCCGTTGTGACCAGGTGCTCCAAATCCCCCTTCCTCATAAAATGGCCTATAAATGTTGCTTGTCTTTTCCTAATTTTCCTTATGAGTGATCTATTTGTGTCTGCCTCCATCAAGACCGTCTCGTTTGTTTTCTTTGCTGTCCATGGAACTCCCAACATTCTTCTGAGAAACCACATCTCGGCTGCCTCGATCCTGCTCTGGCTTTGCTTGCTGACTGTCCACGCCTCGCATCCGTACAACAGTATTGGTTCTATATAACATTCAAGGACTCTCTTTCTGATGTTAATTGATAGGCATTTGTTGGTAAGAATGCTTGTCATCTTCTTGAATGCTGTTTTGGCTTGGCTGATTCTGCCAGCTATTTCCGATGTGCTTCTGCCGTCTGATGAAATGACCGTTCCCAGGTATTTGAACTTATTAACATGTGTCAAGGTTGTGCCATTTGTTTTTATTTTGCCTGAGGGGATTTCATGTTTTTTTCTGATCACCATGACTTCAGTCTTCCTGCTGTTTAGTTCCAACTCCTTACCTTTGCTTTCTGTTTCTAGTATATTCACAAGGTTTTGTAGGTCCCTTTCATTTTCTGCAATTAGCACGGTGTCATCTGCGTACCGAATGTTGTTTATCATTTTCCCTCCAACCTTTAATCCAGGGTCTTCTTCTAGGTTTCTCATGATGTTTTCGCTATATAGTGAAAACAGATCTGGTGACAAAACACAACCCTGTCTGACTCCTCTTTTGATGTTTTGAAAAGAGCTTATATTGTTTTCTATTCTCATTGCAGCTGTTTGTTCCCAGTACATATTCCTGATTATTCGTAGATCTTTTCCATCAACATTGAGTCTCTCCAGTTGGTTGATCAATTCTTCATGTCGTACCCGATCGAAAGCCTTGGTATAGTCAACAAAGCATAAATACAAATCTATATTCATCTCAGTTGACCTCTCTATGATAGTTCTTAGGATGTATATGGCATTAATAGTTCCCTTCCCCTCCACAAATCCACACTGTTCTTCTGCTATTTCTATTTTGATTCTATTCCTTGTCCTCATCATGATTATTCTTAACATGACTTTTTGTTACATGACTCATCAAACTGATTGTGCGATGGAGTTCGCATTCTATAGCCCCTGTCTTCTTTGGAAGTGCAATGAAAATTGATTTTGACATATCTTTGGGGATTTTTCCAGTGTCATAAATTTCATTTTGGAGGACTGTTATTTTTTCTATGCCAAATTCCTCCAGGGCTTCAATCATCTCTGTAGTAATGTTGTCTGGTCCTGGGGCTTTTCCTGGTTTCATCTTTTTCAGTGCTGCTCTAACTTCATCTTTCATTATGGGTGGTCCTTCAACGTTCTTTTTTATAATGTGTTCTTCGTTTCTGTCATCCTCAAAAAGGTCTTTAATGTACTCTCCCCATCTGTCTAATATTTTGTCTTTTTCCATGATAAGCGTGCCATCTTTCGATTTTAAGCAACCAGTCGATGTGCATGTATTTTTCCTGTGGACAATTTCTTCAATTCGTCTGTACATACCCTGAGGATCCATTTTGTGTCGTTCTTCTATCTCTTTGCATTTTGTGTTCAGCCAAGCTTCCTTAGCTTCATTGCACCTATACCTGATTTCTTTGTTTATCTTCCTGTATATCTCCTCGTTTCTCTTTGCCTTCCTCCTTTCCTCCATCAGGCCCAAAATTTCATTAGTCATCCAACTCTTTTTTGCTTTTCTATTTGCCTTAGGGATTTCTTCACAAGCTTCATTTATAGAACTTCTCAACTTTGTCCATTGTTCCTCACTGTCACCAACGTCTTCCAGAGCACTGAATTTGTTTTGAACATGTACATTAAATTTTTGACGTATCATTTCATCTGACTTTAAGAGTCCAAGGTTTAGTTTGATGTTGCTTTTGGTCTGTTTCCTTTTCCTCAATTTCAGCCTAAACCTTCCACTACCGGATTGTGGTCACTGTTGCAGTCTGCACCTGGTAGTGTTTTTGCTGACAGTAAAGAATTTCTAAATCTTTTGTTGATCAGGATGTAGTCAATTTGATTTTTGGTATTATCTCCTGGACTCATCCAAGTCCATTTTCTTCTGTTAAGCTGCTCAAACCAGGTGTTTCCTACTATGAACTCATTCATCTGTGCCCATTCTACAAGCTTCCCCCCTCTTTCATTTTGTGCACCAAGGCCATGAGGTCCAACTATATCCTCCACCCTATCCTGTCCCACTTTAGCATTAAAATCTCCCATTATTACTGTAACTTCTTGTGATTTACATTGGACCTTGGCCATCTCTAAAACTTCGTAGAAGTTGTCGATGTCTTCCTGAGTACTTGCAGATGTTGGTGCATATACCGGTATGATGTTGATATCAAAAGGTTTCCCTCCGAATTTGACCAGTAAAACTCTGTCAGCATAGCCTATCAATTAACATCAGGAAGAGAGTTCTTGAATGTTATATAGAACCAATACTGTTGTGCAGATGTGAGGCGTGGACAGTCAACAAACAAAGCCAGAACAAGATTGAGGCAGCCGAGATGTGGTTTCTAAGAAGAATGTTGAGAGTTCCATGGACAGCAAAGAAAACAAACGAGACAGTCTTGATGGAGGCAGACACAAGTAGATCACTCATAAGGAAGATTAGGAAAAGACAAGCAACATTTAAAGGCCATTTTATGAGGAAGGGGGATTTGGAGCACCTGGTCACAACGGGAAAGCTGGAGGGAAAGAGAGCACCAGGTAGACCCAGGAAGAAAATGCTGGACGGACTTGCAGAGTGGCTGGGGACGAGGAGGGTGGGAGAGATGCTAGGGGCAACGAGAGATAGAGACAGATGAAAGTCAATGATCGCCAACACCATGCGGCAGGGCACCTGATGATGATGATGATGAGCATACCGTAACACTGATGTTATTCCCCTCTCCCTACTTCTTACCATTACTCACAAACACATAGCGATTTCATTTAGTCCTCATCTCCCACTGGACGAAGCAGCAGGGAAGTTTAAGTCTTTTTCTCAGAATTTTGTATTTGGTGTTTGTTAGTGATCTTACATTTACGCTTGACAAAGCAGGTGGCCGAAACATGTTTATCGCCTGTCTTGTCTTGTTGTATCAAATACGCGTTCTGATTCTATTTTCGTGTTTTTCTGGTTCTTATTCCGATACGTTCACTTGTTCCCAAAGCGTACGTAATCTTCTTGCTTT
>JAPXFY010000030.1:13994130-13999130 GCA_030674185.1 Monoplex corrugatus | reverse complement strand
AATCTTCCTTATGAGTGATCTACTTGTGTCTGCCTCCATCAAGACTGTCTCGTTTTGATTATAAACGTAATAATTTGCACGTGTTTCGATTTTCTGTAGCCTTTTACAGTTATTACAGTTGCTTTTACTCTATTTTGTATTTTTGTCTTTGCGCTTTGTCAAAAAGATTTTTTTAAAGTTCTCATCTTTTTTTCCCCTCATTGCTCTACTGTCCCCTTCCCCAAGGAGACGAAGTTAGCCACGTACAGGTGTGGGGACTGGGGTGTTCAGTTATTGTTATCGTTATTCTTTTTGTTATTGTTATTTTGTTTAAAACCCAGCCGACTGCGTAGAGCCATATCAGGGCTATAACCGTTTCAAAACATACACAATACTTCAACACGAATAAAAAAAAAAAAAAAAAATTAAGCATACATATCAATGCATTCGCGCACATTATCTAAGGAGATGCCCCTGGCGTTGACAACTTCGTCCAATTTATCGTACAGGGGATTTAAAAAACATACCTGAATACAAATTTAGACATAACTAAAGACACTAAAACATATCTAAAAACGGGCCTGAATTCCTAAACTTGCCTCCGCATATCTCATGTCCCTAGAGCCAAAAATGTATTTAATACATGCACCCAATTATCAATCCTAAGAGAAAGAACGTAAGACTTTATCGAACACACACAGGTGAATGGAGCAGAAAGGCAGAGAATGACAAGAATAGATACAGAAAGCAAAGGAACGAGGCAGAAACAGAAAGAGTGACAGAAAAGAGGACATTTCTAGCACAGATTGAACAAGGATTATAACTCTTTGAGAGTCACGTACGAATTATCTCCCCTGTTGTAGAATTTCTCAGCATAGTTTCCACTACCCATTCAGCTAGCATCGAAGCAGTCACAAAGCTCAAAACTGTCAGCGCAGAACATTCCCCAAAAAAGGAATGCCCAAGCCTACCTTTACACTCTGCAACTACACCTACACACAACTATGAGGGAGAAGAGACATACACACAACATATTGGTCTCATATTCAAGATTGACATAGTCTTTTATTCTTGAACTGACCAAAGACACACACATAGACAAGACAGAACATATACAGGGTTACTTCCAAGGCATATAGGTAACACTAAAGGAAATAAGGGGAAGCTTCCCTCTTATTTCCTTCTAGCACAGAATTTCTGGAAAGTGGGGATACTACATGTATATATACCGAAAGATCCCCATCGTTCTCACGGGTGCAAAGCGGTCAGTTTGGGTCGGGCCATGGATATTTTATCTGCCCAAAATTCTGTACCGTTCTTGTGTCATTTCTGTTTTGGCAAACTCTCCAAAACTGGGTTACTATGAGATCGGGGCTTGTAGAATCTTGGACAATATTTCACAGAGCGATGATAAGGATGATGATAAAGAGCATGATAGTGGATGACACTACGGAGTACCATTTCGGACTGAGACTGCGTGACAAGGTTGTACTCTGCTGCTAACTTTCAAAATCCTAGCGTCAGCCGGACCCGAGATATACAGACACCTGCAGGGTTAGCCATAAACTTTGAGCAACATCCTTAACGACGCATCACTAAAGGAGATGACACTCGACCGCGTGTTGCCAGTGTCCCCAACGAATCCATACCACGTTCAATTCTGGGTAGGAGCCAGTTAGATCCGAAAACTCCCACAAGAGTTTTGTTGGATTGGTGGGGATTCGAATCTTTGACCTTCCCGACATTTGTCCTTCACGCTAACCACTTGGCCATGTGGACTGGGTTGGGGTACGAACATGGTCATCTTTCCATCTGACAACGATGGCTGACCGTGCCTATTATCATTTGCTTTCTGAATAGACCGAGAGCTCTATGCACTCCGTTATGTCCTCTGCCCATATACCATCCTCTTCTTCTCCATGTAGTCACTGTGGCGCCGCACTAAAAGAACAGTTCACCTAAGTCCTACAGCTCTGACGGTTGTATGCCAAAACCTGGGTCTCTGCAAATAGTTCTTCTGTTCATTTTGCAGTGTTTCAATGAACCGTTTATTTCTTTCCTTTTTTGTCATACTGGTCTGTTCATTCTGCTATGTTTCAATCAACCGTTTTTGTTTTTTTTCTTGTCATGCATGTCTGCTCATTCTGCAGTGTTTCAACCAACCGTTCATTTATATGCATATATTTTTGTTATACGTGTCTGTTTATTCTGCAATGTTTCAATCAACCGTTTTTATGTTTGTTTTGTTTTGTTTTGTCATACGTGTCTGTTTATTCTGCAATGTTTCAACCAACCGTTTATTTATATGTATATTATTTTTTGTCATGGGTATCTGTTTATTCTGCAATGTTTCAACCAACCGTTTATTTATATGTATATTATTTTTTGTCATGGGTATCTGTTTATTCTGCAATGTTTCAACCAACCGTTTATTTATATGTATATTATTTTTTGTCATGCGTATCTGTTTATTCTGCAGTGTTTCAACCAACCGTTTATTTTCTTTTCTGTCACACGGGTCTGTTCATTCTTCAGCGTTTCAATCAACCGTTTATCGATTTTTTTCTCTGTCACACGGTGTGTCTTAGCGTCTTAGGAAAGTGGAACCTGGCGATGCCCATCTTGCAAGTCAGAGTTGTTTGTTGGGTTCACGCCCGACAGACGGCAGGTTGAACCTGGGTTACATGGTTACCAGTAACTGATGACCACCTTTGACCTGGGTTACATGGTTACCAGTAGCTGATGACCACCTTTGACCTTGGTTACATGGTTACCAGTAACTGATGACCATCTTTGACCTGGGTTACATGGTTACCAGTAACTGATGACCACCTTTGACCTGGGTTACATGGTTACCAGTAGCTGATGACCACCTTTGACCTTGGTTACATGGTTACCAGTAACTGATGACCACCTTTGACCTGGGTTATATGGTTACCAGTAACTGATGACCATCTTTGACCTGGGTTACATGGTTACCAGTAACTGATGACCACCTTTGACCTGGGTTATATGGTTACCAGTAACTGATGACCATCTTTGACCTGGGTTACATGGTTACCAGTAACTGATGACCTCTTTGACCTGGGTTACATGGTTACCAGTAGCTGATGACCACCTTTGACCTTGGTTACATGGTTATCAGTGGCTGATGACCACCTTTGACCTGACTCCACTAGATACCATGGAGGGGTCTAAAAGGTGGTAATAATGTACAGCCACTGTAGGGGTGTAGGTTTTCAAACTCCCTTTGATTAACCCTTTGACTCCCGCACCCTAGCCACCAACTGCAAAAACTTAACTTAACCCTTTGACTCCCTCACCCTATCCACCAGGTTCCTGTACAGGAATCTCATGGTTAGGGTGAGGGAGTCAAAGGGTTAAGTTTTTGTGCAGGAAGCTGGTGGTTAGGGTGAGGGAGTCAAAGAGTTAAGTTTTTGCTTTGTTAACATGGTTGATAATGCAGGATACTGGTGGAGAGGGTGCTGGAGTCAAAGGGTTAAAAAAAAGGGTGGCTGGGGGATGGGGGTGGGGGTGGGATGTGGGGAGATTGTTTCCTATTGGCTGGAGAGAGGTGTGTGTGTGTGCCAGTGTCTCTGTCTGTCTGTGACAAGACAGTGTGAAGAAGATTTTTTCAGCTCTTTACGAGTGGATTTTTTGCCAAATTTTCATGATAGCCGTGGATTGCTAAAATGTCTCCCAAAGATAAGTTTGGAAGCGAAGAATTGAAAAGTAGCTTGTTTGTGAAAGATCCTTTGGAGTAATATAAGCACAACGTTTCGGGCCCCAGGCTCTTTGTCAAGTGAATGAAAAGTGGTAAATGAAAGTGACGTGGAAAATAAAAATGACGTGGAAAATAAAATGACGTGGAAAACAAAAATGACAGAGCAGTACTGGTGGGGGGTGGGGGGTGGTGGGGGGGGGGAGAGAGGGGGAAAAAGTAGGGATTAGCAGGAGAAGGAGAAGGCCCGGGCACCGTTACGTGTCGGCAGTTCTGGTGTTCAGGCCTGCCGGCTCCCCCACCCCACCCCCCCACCATTCCTGCTCTGTCATTTTTGTTTTCCACGTCATTTTATTTTCCAGGCCACTTTATTTTCCACGTCACTTTCATTTACCACTTTTCATTCACTTGACAAAGAGCCTGGGCTCGAAATGTTGTGCTTATATTACTCCAAAGGATCTTTCACAAACAAGCTACTTTTCAATATTTTATGTTTTACCCTAAAGATCCAGCGGTCATATTTTGTTTTTACCTTGCAAGTGAAGCTTTATAGAGTCGAAGTCACATACCTCCCCTGTCCACACCCCTTTTTTTTCTGAGGAAGGTGTATGTGAACAGCATTCTCCAGAGAGCTTCTGACAATGTTCAAAAACCTGCAGGCTTCAGTGTGACGGTCTGTCATTATCCGCAATGCACCTCAAGTTTTATTCCCATCGAAGCTTCTGAAAGGTTGCAGTGACATCGAGAAATACAAAATCTAAATTTTTCGAAGTAGTCTTTCTTTTTTGTTTTTTGTTTTTGTTTGTTTAACCCTTTCACTCCCGCACACTCACCACCAACAATCCTGCATTGTCAAACCATGCTAGCAAAGCAAAAACTTAACCTTTTGACCCCCTCACCCTATCCACCAGCTTCCTCCTGCAGGAAGCTGGTGGATAGGGTGAGGGAACCATAAATTACGTTTTTGAAGCTGGTGGATAGGGTGCGGGAGTCAAAGGGTTAAGTGTTTGCAGTTGGTGGATAGGGTGCGGGAGTCATAGGGTTAATTTTTTTTGCAGTTGGTGGATAGGGTACGGGAATCAAAGGGTTAAATGTTTGCAGTTGGTAGATAGGGTGCAGGAGTCAAAGGGTTAAGTTTTTGCAGTTGGTGGATAGGGTGCGGGAGTCAAAGGGTCAAGTTGTTGCAGTAGGTGGATAGGGTGCGGGAGTCATAGGGTTAAGTTTTTGCAGTTGGTGGATAGGGTGCGGGAGTCATAGGGTTAAGTTTTTGCAGTCGGTGGATAGGGTGCGGAAGTCAAAG
>JAPXFY010000030.1:13964130-13989130 GCA_030674185.1 Monoplex corrugatus | reverse complement strand
GGGGGGGGAGAGAAACGGGAATTAGAGCACCTGGTCACTACAGGAAAGCTGGAGGGAAAGAGAACACCAGGTAGACCCAGGGAGAAAATATTGGACGGACTTGCAGGGTAGCTGAGGACAGAGAGGGTGGGAGATGTACTTGCAGCGACAGGGGGTAGATTTGTATGGCGGGCCATGATCGCTAACACCATGCGACAGGGCATATGATGAAGATGACGGGTTATGTGACTGATTTTCTTAGGAACTGAATAAGCGGTCTTCACGAAACACTTCGTATTTCAGCGATTTTCTTTACTCTTTTTCTTTTTCGTCTCCTTATAATTATTATCATCAGTAGTATTAATATCGTTAGTATTACCGTTTATACTATTAGTGTTTGTATCGCTCATGTTTAAAGCCCAGTCAACTACACAGAGAGCCATATCACAGCTATAATCATGTGAAAACACACACACCCCGTTGATCCTGGAAGGAAAAACTGGAAAAGGAAGATTAAGTACACATATCAATGCATTCGCGTTCATATTCTAAGGACATGCCCCTGGTGTTGATCATTCCGCTCAATCTGTCACCAGAAAGGAGACGGGGGGGGGGGGGGGGGGGAGGGGGGGGGTTAAAAACCTGAATACAAAATATATATATAAACATAAAACACTAAAACATAAAAAACAGCTCTAAATTATCTAAAATTGCTTCTGCACACCATGTTTCCCTAGAGCCATTTATCAGTCCTAATGGGAAGTGTGTAAGGCGTCACAGAACACATACAGGTGAATGAACCAGCGAGAAATAAAGTGATGGAAAGAGAAGACAGAAAGGTAGGAAGTAAAGCAGGAACAGAGAGAGTGATTGGAAAGAAGAAATTTTTAGCAATAAAATTTCCAGACGGTAGGGATATGTATACTGTAAGAGTCCCCGGCATCCCCACGGCAATCAGAAGAAGATGTCAGGGCTACAATAACTCACTACACTACACCATCAGTACCTCACACCTTACACACCATACCATCAGTACCTCACACCCTACACACTACACCATCAGTACATCATACCTTACACACCACACCATCAGTACCTCACACCTTACACACCACACCATCAGTACCTCACACCTTACACACCACACCATCAGTACATCATACCTTACACACCACACCATCAGTACCTCACACCTTACACACCACACCATCAGTACCTCATACCTTACACACCACACCATAGTACCTCACACCTTACACACCACACCATCAGTACCTCACACCTTACACACCACACCATCAGTACCTCACACCTACACACCACACCATCAGTACATCATACCTTCCACACCACACCATCAGTACCTCACACCTTACACACCACACCATCAGTACCTCACACCTTACACACCACACCATCAGTACCTCATACCTTACACACCACACCATCAGTACCTCATACCTTACACACCACACCATCAGTACCTCACACCTTACACACCACACTATCAGTACCTCATACCTTACACACCACACCATCAGTACCTCACACCTTACACACCACACTATCAGTACCTCACACCTTACACACCACACCATCAGTACCTCACACCCTACACACAACACCATCAGTACCAATCACACCTACACACCACACACCATCAGTACCTCACACCATTACACACCCACATCATCAGTACCTCACTACACCTACACACCACACCATCAGTACCTCACACCCTTACACACCACACCATCAGTACCTCACACCCTACACACCACACCATCAGTACCTCATACCTTACACACCACACCATCAGTACCTCAACCTTACACACCACACCATCAGTACCTCATACCTTACACACCACACCATCAGTACCTCAACACCTTACACACCACACCATCAGTACCTCACACCTTACACACCACACACCATCAGTACCTCACACCTTACACACCACACCATCAGTACCATCACAACCTCACACACCACACCATCAGTACCTCACACCTTACACACCACACCATCAGTACCTCATACCTTACACACACACAACCTCAATTCCACCATCAGTACCTCACACCTTACACACCACACAATCAGTACCTCATACCTTACACACCACACCATCAGTACCTCATACCTTACACACCACACTATCAGTACCTCATACCTTACACACCACACCATCAGTACCTCACACCTTACACACCACACCATCAGTACCTCACACCTTACACACCACACCATCAGTACCTCATACCTTACACACCACACATCAGTACCTCACACCTTACACACCACACCATCAGTACATCAACCTTACACACCACACCATCAGTACCTCACACCTTACACACCACACCATCAGTACCTCATACCTTACACACCACACTATCAGTACCTCACATCTTACACACCACACCATCAGTACCTCACACCTTACACACCACACCATCAGTACCTCACACCTTACACACCACACCATCAGTACCATCATACCTTACACACCACACTATCAGTACCTCACACCTTACACACAAACATCAGTACCTCACACCTTACACACCACACATCAGTACCTCACACCTTACACACCACACCATCATCCATACCTTACACACCACACATCAGTACCTCACACCTTACACACCACACCATCAGTACCTCACACCTACACCACACCATCAGTACCTACACACCACAACCACATCAGTACCTCACACCTTACACACCACACCATCAGTACCTCACACCTTACACACCACACCATCAGTACCTCATCACCTTACACACCACACCATCAGTACCTCACACCTTACACACCACACCATCTAGTACCTCATACCTTACACACCACACTATCAGTACCTCACACCCTACACACCACACCATCAGTACCTCAACCTACACACACACCCACATCAGTACCTCACACCCTACACATCACACCATTAGTACCTCACACCTTACACACCACACCATCAGTACCTCACACCTTACACACCACACCATCAGTACATCATACCTTACACACCACACCATCAGTACATCACACCTTACACACCACACCATCAGTACCTCACACCCTACACACCACACCATCAGTACCTCACACCCTACACACCAACCATCAGTACCTCACACCTTACACACCACACCATCAGTACCTCACACCCTACACACCACACCATCAGTACCTAACACAACCACACTATCAGCACCTCACATCTTACACACCACACCATCAGTACCTCATACCTTACAACCACACCATCAGTACCTTACACACCACACCATCAGTACCTCACACTTTACACACCACACCATCAGTACCTTGCACACACACACATCAGTACCTCATACCTTACAGACCACACCATCAGTACCTCATACCTTACAGACCACACCATCAGTACCTCATACCTTACACACCACACCATCAGTTCCTCATACCTTACAGACCACACCATCAGTACCTCATACCTTACACACCACACCATCAGTACCTCATACCTTACAGACCACACCATCAGTACCTCATACCTTACACACCACACCATCAGTACCTCATACCTTACACACCACACCATCAGTACCTCATACCTTACAGACCACACCATCAGTTCCTCATACCTTACAGACCACACCATCAGTACCTCATACCTTACAGACCACCAATTCCACCAATCAGTACCTCATACCTTACACACCACACCATCAGTACCTCATACCTTACACACCACACCATCATGTACCTCATACCTTACACACCACACCATCAGTACCTCATACCTTACAGACCACACCATCAGTACCTCATACCTTACACACCACACCATCAGTACCTCATACCTTACACACCACACCATCAGTACCTCACACACCTTACACACACACAACCCATCAAGTTCCTCACTACCTCACACAGACCCACTACACACCACATCAGTACCTCATACCTTACACACCACACCATCAGTACCTCACACCTTACACACCACACCATCAGTACCATCATACCTTACCAACCACACCATCAGTACCTTACACACCACACCATCAGTACCTCATACCTCACACACCACACCATCAGTTACCTCATACCTCACACCACCACCATCAGTTACCTCATACCTTACAGACCACACCATAGTTACTCATACCTTACAGACCACACCAATCAGTACCTTACACACCACACCATCAGTACCTCATACCTTACACACCACACCATCAGTACCTCATACCTTACAGACCACACCATAGTTCCTCATACCTTACAGACCACACCATCAGTACCTATACTACACCCACACCATCAGTACCTCATACCTTCACACCACCACACCATCAGTATCCTCATACCTTACAGACACCACACCATCAGTTACCTCACACCTTACAGACCACACCATCAGTACCTCCATACCTTACACACCACACCATCAGTACCTCATACCTTACACACACACACCATCAGTACCTCAACCTTACAGACCACACCATCAGTACCTCATACCTTACAGACCACACCATCAGTTCCTCATACCTTACACACCACACCATCAGTACCTCATACCTTACAGACCACACCATCAGTACTCACCCTTACACACCACACCATCAGTACCTCACACCTTACACACCACACCATCAGTACCTCATACCTTACACACCACACCATCAGTACCTCACACCTTACACACCACATCATCAGTACCTCATACCTTACACACCACACCATCAGTACCTCACACCTTACACACCACACCATCAGTACCTCACACCTTACACACCACACATCAGTACCTCACACACCACACCATCAGTACCTCATACCTTACACACCACACTATTAGTACCTCGCACACCACACCATTAGTACCTCATACCTTACACACCACACCATTAGTACCTCACACCTTACACACCACACCATTAGTACCTCATACCTTACACACCACACCATTAGTACCTCACACCTTACACACCACACCATTAGTACCTCATACCTTACACACCACACCATCAGTACCTCATACCTCACACACCACACCATCAGTAACTCATACCTCACACATTACACCATCAGTACCTCATACACCACACCATCTGTACCTTTCATACCTCTACACCACACCATCAGTACCTCACACACTATACACACCATCAGTACCTCATGATTCACACATACCTCTATGACACAAAGCCGTATTCTCATGATCCATACCTCATATCTTCTATGTGCACATTAAACTATTTTGCAATCGTATTTCTTAAACACACACACACACACACACCAACACACACACACACACACACACACACACACACACACCACAACACATACACACACACACACACACACATACACACACACACATACACACACACACACACATACACACACGCACGCACGCACGCACGCACACATACACACACAACCAAATACAGACATGTACACACGTGTGCCATATACCTCTGACAAAAACGTGTCTTTAACCATTTATTTGTGCATGCACAATGAATCTGAGTGCAGTTAGATCACACTAACATTTTCTGCAACTGGTTAGGTGGTGTGTGGTAGGTGGAATGTCACAATAACTGCAGAAAACATTTGCATCGCATGGAGGACACTGTTATCACATGCCAAACTGTCTTTTCTCACTATCGTGGCGCGATGAAAAATGTTAAACAGGACATCAGCAGAAGGTTGTTTTCTTCTGCATCGAAGACTAACGTTAGGGTCAGACGGCTATCTCCTCTCTCTTTCTCTGACTTCATCATCATCATCATCAGGTGCCCTGCCGCATGGCGTTGGCGACCATGGACTTCCACCATCTCTATCTCTCGTTGCCCCTAGCATCTCCCCCACCTCCTCATCGCCAGCCACTCTGCAAGTCCGTCCAGCATTCTCTCCCTGGGTCTACCTGGTGCTCTCTTTCCCTCCTGTTTTCCCGTTGTGACCAGGTGCTCCAAATCCCCCTTCCTCATAAAATGGTCTATACATGTTGCCTGTCTTTTCCTAATCTTCCTTATGAGTGATCTACTTGTGTCTGCCTCCATCAAGACTGTCTCGTTTGTTTTCTTTGCTGTCCATGGAACTCTCAACATTCTTCTAAGAAACCACATCTCGGCTGCCTCAATCTTGCTCTGGCTTTGCTTGCTGACTGTCCACGCCTCGCATCCGTACAACAGTATTGGTTCTTTATAACATTCAAGGACTCTTTTTCTGATGTTAATTGATAGGCATTTGTTGGTAAGAATGCTTGTCTCTGACTTACCTTCCCTAAAGCTAAACAGATTATCTACTCATGTACAACTGGGTGTATTGGAGGCAAAACACACGAAGCTTTTTTCCCCAAGTTAGTGCAAACTCGTGCAATCCGATTTGAATGCAACCAAGCCAACTTCAGTGATAGGACCATGGCTTCAACCCTCTCCCTGAACTAAGACTTCATTTTTGTGTTTTGAACAGACTAATGGCTGAAAATTCTTTTCCACTTTTTTTTTAACTGTCTTGTTAATCCAAAACCTATGTAAATCTTTCTGATCTGGAACATATTTGTTATGATTCAGTTTTAAAACCATGGCACCGCATACACATTCGACTTTCTGTCTCTCGATTTCACATACACTTCCATACTTACAAAAACATTACAACATGAAAAGAAAGTTTCTTGCCATTTGAGTCAAGACGTATGTGTGGTATGCATTCTAAAACTGCAAGTCATGTGCCAGTGTTCTGTTGACAGTGCAGTGCTTCAAATTAAGATCATGGTGTCTCTTTTCATTCTAATATCAATACATGTACCTCATCTTACTTTGCATGCCTTCAGGTAACCTTTTTCACGTTTGTGATGTTAAATTACACCTGTATAAGGCTTATGTCATACTGTCGTATTCAGCTGGCGATGACGTCATAGTACACATTTACCAAGCTTATCATGATGTCTAAGTACTCATATGTCAGTTGAAACATTGTGACTACACCTGTACAAATTATGAGGATGTCTCAGCAGACTTCTGTCCTGCAGCAATGCTGTTTGAGTATTCATATACCGGTTGGAATGATGTGTTAGTGCACCTGTACCAGCCTGTGATGACGTCTGAGTACAATTTTACCCAGTTAGTATTGATGGATGTGTCAGTGCTCTTAACACTTTGGAATGACGCGTCAGTTCACCCGTACCAGCTTGTGATGAGGTTTCAGTACACCCGTACCTGATTGTGATGAGGTCTCAGTACACCCGTACCAGCTTGTGGTAAGGTCTCAATACACCTGTACCTGATTGTGATGAGGTCTCAGTACACCCGTACCAGCTTGTGATAAAGTCTCAGTACACCTGTACCAGATTGTGATGACCACTCAGAACACTTTAACCAAATTTGAGACAGTTTGTGACCTAGAGCGGAATTCATTCTGATCCTGACCCGTGTCTTTCTCGGTTGTTCCTCCTTGGTGTGTGTCTGTCTGCAGATCCTGGTCCGTGTCCTGCACTGCTGTATTCTGTGAGGCACCGCCACCACAGTCCTCCGTCTCCTGTGCGTGGTTCGTGCCCTCAGCACTCTGATTCACAGAGGGCTGTGTCCGTGTCTCAGACGTCTGATGGGAGTGTCTGATGTCTGCTGGTTACCGTCTGCTCTTCTGGTTCTCTGTGTTCACGCCTTCCAACCGGTCTGTCCCTGCTGGCTGAAGACATCATTCTCTGGTTTCCTTCTGGTTCGTGGTTTTGGTTCCTTGGCGAACTTTTGGGGTCTGCGGCCAAAGACTGACCATCTTCGACGTTCCCAGAACTTTTGGGGTCAGAGGACAGGAACTGACCATCTTCGACACGTGGATGCTTTGTGCTGCCCCCATTTTCTTCATGATGTGCGTCACATCCAGCCATGTTAGTGCTTTGTGTGTGATGATCTGCTGACACTATGGTGTCAGATTTGTAGTCTTTCCTAGTATCACGATCTTTTTTACCATCGTGCCCATGGTGACTTGTGTGGGGTTGAGACCTTACTGGGCTGGGAGCCACAGCTGATGCTGACTCAGTATCATGATGCTTGATGCCTTCCGTGTGTGTACTGGAATCACCTGGCGTGTCTGCTGTCTTCTGCACGGTGTCTGAGTCAGCCTTGATTTCACCTTTGGTTGTATATTCTGTTGTGATGTTCGATGGTCTGTTCGTAGCTTGGACTGCACTGCCAGAAACAGAAGGACGCGCCGTGACCTCACTGTCCATGGCTGGTGTCAAGACCTTTGGCTGTGTCTGATCACAGTCGGTACTGCCAGCAACATTTGTGGCAACACCATTGTCACTGACGTCGGGCTGTTTAGCTGTGTTGGCTTCCAAGTCCATGACGTTTGTTTCGTCAGTAACGTCAGCTGTCTGCTCACTGTCGTCCAGTTCCTCAAAGTCATCATGTTCGTACAGAGTGGTGTATGATTGTCGACTGAATTTCTTTTCACTGTCACCTTTCTGTGTTGTGTCAATAACATCTCCGTCATGTTTCGTGTCTGTTTTTTTGACAATATCCACTTTGTGTGTACTGGTCTCAGGCTGCAGACTGACACCATCTTCATCTTCAACTCTCCGATTCTTACTGACTTCCTGATCACGTACACTTTGTTCACAGCTGTCTTTATTCGTCGTCATGTGGAACTGCTCAGGCTGGTCTATGGTCTGCGGGGCATGGGCTGGTTCCTTACAAACAGACTCATCTGGTGAATAAACATTCCTGCTTTCATGCTTAGTGACTTCTGGTTGCCTGTCTTTGTATTCACTAACTTCTGAAAGCTTCTCCCTATCACTTACGAGTTCTTTTCGTTCGGCATCATCGTCAGTCTTATCAGTACTTAACTGTGCAATATTGTCAGCAGTATTTAACTGTACAACTTTTCCATCTTTGTTGTCTTGGTCAGTTCTAGTGTCCTTACTGGGTGGCCGTTGTGGGGTATTGTCACTACGCTCAGTCGTCTTTGCTTGCTTCAGAGCTCCAGTTTCTTGTTGACTGTCGACATCTCTTTGCAGTGAAGTTTTTCTCTCTGGAACTTCTCCCCTTGCAGGATCTGTGTTGTCCTGGTGTTGTTGATGTTGTCGTTCTGGATGTTCAGTAGTGATGGGGGGCAGGGGTTGACGTGTAGGAATGACTTCAGGCTCTGTACTTCCACCTCCGGACTTCCCTCCCAGCGCGTAGGAAGTCCCCTCTTTGGCCTGGTCTGTGTTCTTCCAGCTAGGCATGGCCACGCTCTGCTTGCTGACCGTGCTGTCCTGCCTCAGCACCACACTCTGTCTGCCTACGATGCTTTGTCTGCTGCCGATACTCGCTCTGCTCATGCTGGCTCTGCTGGCCTGGCCGGGTCTGGTGCCATAGATCTGTCTGGCTCTGAGGGTGGAGGCCCTGTTGAATGAGGTCTCCCTGGCGAACTGTTGGTAAGAACTGCTGTCCACGTTTACACTGCCCATCGTCGCCTCACGCTTGAAGCGTCTTCTTTCTTCGTCACGTTCTGTTCTCTCCGTCTGTACCAGTTTCTCCTCCTGGTCCTTGTGCATTGGTCTGTGCTCTTGGTTCCCACGATCTGTGTGAACCAATCTGTCACCAAAGTCTGTGCCTGCCCGCCCGCCTGTGTGATGTTGTCTGTGTGCCCGGTCTGTGCGATCTGTATGTATCACTCTTTCTCCCCACTGAGAGCGCTCTGTGTGCATCACGTTGTCGTCCGAGTGAAGGTTTGAGGGCAGATCTAGACTCATGGTGTCACCCCCAGGTCGTGCTTGGGCTCCATCTGTTTCGTCTCTCTTTTCTTTGTCTTTCGCTGCTGACATCCTCTTCGTTGTTGTCGTCTGCCCTCCACCTGCTGATCTATCAGTAGGTGACAAATTGTCGTCTTCAGAGACCAACTCGTCATCATCGTTACCATCGTCATCGGAAGAAGAGGCTTCCCAAACGCCTATACCTTGTTCCGTCACATGAGTCTGATGTCTTCCTCTTCCCACCCGCTCAGTGTCCGTGGATTGCTCCAGGTTGGCAGACGGGTCTTTGGTCAGGACAGTCTTCTGTTTGCTGAAGGCCTGTCTCCTGCGTTTCACGCGCTGTGCGGCAAGGGGTTTGGGCGGGTTCATGTCCTCCTGGGTCAGCGTTTTGGACTTGGTGCGGAGAATCATGCGCTGGTTGACCAGGGACTTTTTACGCAGCAAGCTGTCGATCTTTTTACTCACATGATCCATGGCGCCACTAATTGCCTTCTGGGAATCATCGTCTCCTGTCAACAGTTTTTGTTGTTGTTGGTCAAAATGAAGAATAAAAATAAAACAATAAGTACTCGTAAGAGGAAGAAAAGAAAACGAAGACGGAAGAAAAAAAAAGAGGAGAAGCCATAGTAACGAAAACAATATAAAACAGAAAACAAAGGAAATAAGGAAGCAGGGAGAATTTTTAACATTAACCAAAGAACATAACTCTCGAAAGTCACGTAGGAATTATCTCCCATGTTGTAGATGAATGTTCTCAGCTTACGGTTTGTGTACTTTGTAGCTGCTTCTATGCTAGCTGAATGGGTAGCGCAAACTGTGTTAGATTTGAGAAGTTCTACAACATGGGAGATAATTTCTACGTGACTCTCAAGAGTCATGTTCTTTGATTAATAAAGAAAACAAAAGCAAATAAGAATAACAAGAACCAACAACCAGCTGTCTGACCAACTTACGAACTGAACACAAAGCACTGTTCCTTTCATCAGTCAAAACGGAGATGTTACTAAAATCATCTATAATATGCTCTCTATAATTTTCCATTGCTTTTATTCTTTCTCCCCATTTGTAGCCGTGCGTGTGTGTGTGTATATATATATATGTGTGTGTGTGTGTGTGTGTGTGTGTGTGTGTGTGTGTGTGTGTGTGTGTGTGTGTGTGTGCGTGCGTGTGTTTGCGTGCGTGCGTGTGTGTCTGTTTCAGTGCTTAGATTTGATTTTATCAAGATTTTGCGCTATATAAATATTGTAATTATTATTATTATTATTACTATAATGTAAATAATGGTGAAGTTTTGGGGATGGGGGGTTGTTTGTTTATTTTTGTTTGTCTGCAGGGGGTGGGGTGGTGGTGGGAGGGTTCAGTGTCGCTTCAGTGGCGTCCATTACACACAGCTCATTCCAGTCTTCAACGCACCATCATCAGCCAACGTCCCAGCGCCAGAAAACCCACGGAATCAACGACGTCATTATCATAAACCGTTTAGCTATATGCATGGTGATTGGCCAATCATTTAGCTATATCCATGGTGATTAGAGTCATTCATTTAAATCAATGGGGACTAGCCAGTTATTTAGCTATATACATGGTGATTAGTTTGGTCATTTAGCTATAATTATGGATGGTGCTTCGGAAAATACAAAAGCTATAATGGTCAGGTTCCGAGTTCACAATCGTATCCCCCTCCTCTGTCTCCCTCCCTCCCTCTCTTTCTCTCTCTTTTTCACTCTCCCCTTCTACCTCTTTCTCTCTTATATATAGAGATTGGAGCGCGCACGTTTGTGTGTGTGTCTGTGCGTGCACGCTCAAAGACAAAAAGACAGATAAGTACAGCCTTGACAGACGACAAACCTTTGATCAGTGCTACTTTCAAAGCTCCACTAAATGCTTTGTAGGCGTCCTTCAAATTCTGCAGCTTGGCTGAAAAAAAAAGAAAAACCCCCAGTATATAACAATTGCATATCTACCTATACTTAAGGTCGTGTCACACGTAAAACACGGAGCAGTGTGATCTCCCCAACCTCACCCCCCAAAAAAAACCAACAACAACACACTCACACACACACACACACACACACACACACACACACACACACACAAAATGGAAACGCATGATATAAGCATGCATTTCAACAGTCAGGAGTCTATTTTCTTTTTCCTTTCCTGTTTTAATATCCCAGGTTTTTTTTCTTGTTTTTTTTTTTTTTTTTTTTTTAATCTGCACGTGTTTTCAAACTTAAGAACATACTGTAAAAGTGAAAAACACAGAGCAAAACGTGCTGTCGAAGAAAACATTAACAGCACACTTTTCACGGGTGTTTTCATAAAATCATGAAACAGTGTCACGTGTTTGACGTGTGACACGGCCTTTAGTTGGACAACTGACACAGGCTGAATCCTTGTCTGACACATGGACATGGAGAAGGGTGGTGGCCTGCCTAGACACTATGGTTCTGTGGTTTGCGCAATCGACGAAGGGCTCGAAGATTGTGGGTTCGAATTCCATTATGCCTGTCAAATTCATTGTGGGATTTTTTTTTGGCTCCAACCCGGTTCCTGTATCACGAAAATAAGCGTAGTGTATATCCCAGTCGCACAGTCTCAGTCTGTACTCGCACTCTATAATGTCATGATTATCACCCCATCGTCTTGCATCATCATCATCATCGTCATCATCATCAGCATCATTATCATCATCATTATCATCATCATCGTCGTCGTCGTCATTATCATCATCATCATCATTGTAAAAAGTTTTCCAAGAATCTGTGGCCACTGATATGGTGTAGAAGATGGGACAGTGTGGTAATGTCACACTTTAATTTGGAAGACAGTGTCTCTTTGTTTGCTTGTTTGTTTATTGTTTGTTTGTTTGTGTATTTGTATGTTTTTAAGGTGTTGCGATTTTTCTTGGATTCGATCAGTGGTCGAGGTGTAATGGTTAGCGCAACGGAGAACCGACTGGAATGTTATGGGTTCGAATCCCCATCTGCCCTTTCAAAAATCATTGCGCGATTTTTCGGCTCCATGCGACTCTTACCCCGAGTTGAGCGGGCTATAGTTTCGTCAGAAAAACCGGGACAGCACAGTGTAGTCTCTTGTCCACTTCACAGATGCGTTGTTGAGGGTGTTGCTTAAATCTTGATTAATACTGCAGGTGCCTGTGTCTCTCATGCCTAGTTGACGCCAGGATACACTATGATAGCGTAAAATACAGTCCTGTCACGTAGCCTCAATCTTTAGATGGAACGCCATAGCATCATGATTTTCTTCCCCATCAACAGGCCAAGATCTGGATTTTTCGGTCAAGATATTTGTTGTCAAAGGGGATATTTAGAATGGCTTGACCATTTTGGTCTGCTGGTAGTTCCGTGTCACTCCTCCCCACACCCCTTTTTCCCCAGGTTGTCTTTTCTTTCCCTTTTGCCATGTTGTCTTTTCTTTCCATTTTGCCATGTTGCCTTTTCTTTCCCTTTTGCCATGTTGTCTTTTCTTTCCATTTTGCCATGTTGCCTTTTCTTTCCCTTTTGCCATGTTGTCTTTTCTTTCCATTTTGCCATGTTGCCTTTTCTTTCCATTTTGCCATGTTGCCTTTTCTTTCCCTTTTGCCATGTTGTCTTTTCTTTCCATTTTGCCATGTTGCCTTTTCTTTCCCTTTTGCCATGTTGTCTTTTCTTTCCTTTTGCCATGTTGCCTTTTCTTTCCCTTTTGCCATGTTGTCTTTTCTTTCCCTTTCTGCCATTCGCCTTTTCTTTCCCTTTCTGCCATGTCTTTTCTTTCCCTTTTGCCATGTGCCTTTTCTTTCCCCTTTCTGCCATGTCGCCTTTTCTTTCCCTTTGCCATGTCGCCTTTTCTTTCCCTTTTGCCACATTGCCTTTTCTTTCCCTTTTGCCACATTGCCTTTTCTTTCCCTTTCTGCCATGTGCCTTTTCTTTCCTTTTTGCCATGTTGCCTTTTCTTTCCCTTTGCCATGTCGCTTTTTCTTTCCCTTTTGCCATGTTGCTTTTTCTTTCCCTTTTGCCATGTTGCCTTTTCTTTCCCTTTTGCCATGTTGCCTTTTCTTTCCGTTTTGCCATGTTGCCTTTTCCTTTCCGTTTTGCCATGTTGCCTTTTCTTTCCTTTTTGCCATGTTGCCTTTTCTTTCTCTTTTGCCATGTTGCCTTTTCTTTCCCTTTTGCCATGTTGCTTTTTCTTTCCTTTTGCCATGTCGCCATTTCTTTCCATTTTGCATGTTGCATTTTGTTTCCTTTTTGCCATGTTGCCTTTTCTTTCCCTTTTGCCATGTCGCCATTTCTTTCCATTTTGCCATGTTGCTTTTTTATTTTCCTTTTGTCATATCGTCTTTTCTTTCCCTTTGTCTATGTCGTGTTCCCTCTTCCTTTTCTTCTGTTGTTGCCACATTTTCCACGCCCCTTCAGTGATTTATTGCCGATCCTCTACGCCCCACCTGACACCTATGCCAAGAACCCGACCACATCCAGTGATGTCCAGCTGCTGTGTGGTCACCCACCTGACGAGACTCAGCACTTTTGCTGGGTCACTTCAGCGGGGTTCAGCCCTGCCTGCTCTGATCCAACAACTCAGGACATTTCCTGTTAAGCTGTCAATAAACGACGGTAGTTACCAGTAATCGCTCAGCACTTACCATTAGCTATAGCGATAAGGATCCAGGCCTGTTGCTGGAAGAAGGACAGGTCTGCCTGTGTGGCGGCCTGTAGCGCTTTGTGGCCGCAGTCCCTGGCGTAGTCATAGTGGCCCAGCACCAGGAAACAGTTGCCAATCTCGTGGAATGTCTGAGTCACGTCCTCCAGGCTCCGGCACATGGGCGCCTTGCGGGCAAACCTGATCATAGAACACATCACAAGGTCAAGGTTGTTTCCGTCCCGTCCATCCTGAAGCGGTTCAGGCCTTAACTGTTCGCTCGCGGCCGGTACTGTGAGGGCGGTTGCCATCTTTGTCTGTCTCTGTCTGTCTGTCTGTCTGTCTCGTCTCTCTCTCTACCACACCACACACACACACACACACACACACACACACACACACACACACACACACACATATATATATATATATATATATATATATATACTGTATATATACTGTATATATATGTATCTGTATCTCTCTTTCTTTCTCTCTTTCTTTCTCTCCCTCTCTCCCTTCCTGTTTAATCTTTTTCAACCCTGAACAGTCAGGTACCTATCCACAGTTGGGTGGACTGGAAGTCAAACGCACAAATGTTTTGTCTCAGGTGAGATGTGCACCTGTAGTAACTCGTGTAGTGAGACTGGCAGGTGGGAGTCCCATGTCAACCTCAACCAGGCTTCAAAAAGCCAGACCGGCAACTGACCAGAAAAAGGAAAGTGACCGAGGCTAAAGACACAACTGATTACTTTCTAGGAAGATGTGAATATCCAGAACATTTTTTTTACTAGATTGTACTAGGTTGCTTTTGTTCGGAATGAATTCTTAGATCATCACAGATTCTATTTTTGACTTGACAATTGTGCTTGCAAAAATGTACATTTGTGAGATAAAAAGAAAACTTTTTGTCGTATCTTTCGTCTCATTCAAGGCCTGAAAAAAATGGACGTGAAACATCAAACAATTCCAAAAATATTGGTTCTGTCTCCAGGCTCCAGACAAACTGGTATCGCTGTACAAAAACTTTGACATATTCCAGCAATGTGCTTTAAATAAGGATTTAAAAAAATCTTGAAAAGTAGATTAAAAAACAAATCAAAATGTATATAAAAAAAGTTTCGTCCAAAATTTTTTAAAACGTCATTCACCACTTTTGAATGTTAAGAAACGGAATCTTTTTGCAGGTCGACGCTTACTTGGAAGAAATTCTGCAGAATTGGAATGGTTGTGCATAAACTGTATGGTACAGAAACATTTGCATTTTATTTATTTGCATGTAAAATATTGATGTGGATATGTTTGCCCTTCTCGCCTAACCTGTCACTTACACCACTATTCACGATCTCTTGACGTAGCCAGTGTCATTTATTTTCTTCAGTAATAATTATGTTATCATCAATTATTTTGTAAACATGTACCATTTGTTTAATTGTGAAAATTAGAAACGAGTATGTGTATGTATGAATGTCTTTACATGTGTATGTGTATGTTGGAGTATATATGTTCATTATTATTATTATTCGTGTGGCATGGTAACACGAGAAACACATTAAAAAAAATTTGAAAAAAAATGAAGCTCTCATCAATATTCAACCAGTTTGACAGAATCGGGTGACAACCTACACTGACCAGGTGGTTAAATATATTATGTCATTTAGTCACTCGCCAGGTAAGTCATTGGGTATATAATACAATGCGTCCTTTAAAGATTTCATTGTACATAATGTCCGGTCAATGACAAGAGCCCGCAATAAGTCACTTGCATGACCCATATATTAAGCTTGATCGTGATCACAAAATTTATTTAAGCTATTTTTGCAAATCCTCTCACAGCCGTAAACCGGCAGACCAGCCAGCTATTCTCAGACCGCCCCTTTCGTGTTTCAAACATCTCTGCGGATGGACTTAAAAACACACACGAGAACACACGACCCATCTGATGTGTCGCCCGTAAAACTGTAGACAATACATTCCTTAACGCCTTAGCTGGGTGTGTGTACAACATCCGTAATTCAGTACTGTTGACTTTTCATATCAAGTTCGTACGGACACCTAAAATAAACTACGGACAGGTAATATAAACTACGGACACGTATAATAAACTACGGACACCTAATATAAACTTCGGACATGCACGGTATTATGGATTGTGAACAAGTAATATAAACTTCGGTCATGAACAGTATAAAAGATTGTGGACAGTTAACACAACCTTCGGACATGAACAGTATTATACATTATGGACATGTAATACAAACTTCGGACATTAACAGCATTACAGATTACACACACGTAATACAAACTTCAGATATGAATAGTATTATGGAATGTAAACACGTAATACAAATTTCAGACATGTACAGTATTACAGATCATGGACACGTAATACAAACTTCGGATACGAAATTTAAACTACTAACGTAATGTTAACTACAGACACGTAATATAAACTACTGACACAATACACGCTAGAGACACGTGATATAAACTACTGACACAATACACGCTAGAGACACGTGATATAAACTACTGACACAATACACGCTAGAGACACGTGATATAAACTACTGACACAATACACGCTAGAGACACGTGATATAAACTGCGGGACATATACAAAATATCTTATATTTAATATAAACTACGGACACATAGTAGAAAGAAACTCTAGGGAGAGCTAGACAACAGAAGGTCTTCAGAGAAGTAACCCCCTTTAGACAAGTGTTTCGGCCCTGAATTCCTTACACTCTCGGGGGGCCGGGCCACATCCAGGTCATGACTCCTGGATGCCCTTCTGCTGTTGTCTATTTTTTTTTAAATTTTTTTTTATTTTATTTTTTTTCCCACGCCGGGGATCGAACCTGGGCGATTCTGCGCTTCAGAACTGCGGTACGCGGTTTTACCAATGTGCTAACGGGGCACACATCATCTGTAGGGAATTTAATCCTTATGAAGTTCACTTTTTTGGTTCCTCCTTGCCCAGATCCAGCTTGAGCTCCTTTCTGCTGCCTCTGCCATCGCTTTAAGGGCTCTAGTCCTCTTCTTCCCAGAAATGGCGAGTTGTTTCATGAGATCATAAGCGGAGGTGCCCACAAACCCTCTTGCCCCGACCTCTATGGCGAAGATTTTGACCCGCAGACCTGCTTTCTTCAGGGTGCTGGCAAGACCGGCGTATTTTTCGGTCTTGTAGATATGTGCTTCTTCCATTCTGCTTTCGTATGGCACAGTGAGTTCTATCAGAATCACTTGTTTCGAGGAGTCAGAGTGGAGAGCGATGTCTGGTCTCATGCCTGTCTTGCTGATGACATCTGGGTAATTTCTCCACTCTGGGAGGTCTGCTGTACACTCCCAGTCGACTGCTCCATCCAGAAGACCCTTTGGCAATGTGCTGGTTGTCATAGCCCTTTCGGGCCAGACCTGTTTCCCTCCTGCTTTGTAGAACGTTGTCATAGCAATTGGTGCGTTTGGGGTCATGGTTTTTTCGCTAACCACATCTGTGATCACTTTCAGAACTTGGTTGTGCCTCCATGTATACCTTCCTTGGGCTAGCGCTACTTTGCAAGAGCTTAGGACATGTTCCACTGTTTGTTTCTTCTGACAGAGCGGACATGCTGGGTCGTCTGATTTCCCCCATTTCACTAAGTTTGCATTCGAGGGGAGCAGGTCATATACAGATCTGAGGAGGAAGCTTATCCTTAGAGGAGCCATGTGCCACATATCGTTCCAGCTGAGACTTCTTTGGAGTGCACTGTCCCATGTTGTCCATTGCCCCTGTTGACCTTGCTGGACTGCCTTCTGCACTCTTTTGACATCTTCTTCTTCCTTCAACTCCTGTATGATCATGTCTCTTTTTTCCTTCCCTTTGGCTTTGGACCACCACTGCATTTTTGTTGCTCCCAGTCCCTGTCTGTTGGTTTGCGTGTGTCCAATTATTTCTTTGATGCTGAGGTTTCTCTTGGCATTGTTTACAGCCTCTTGGACATTCCACTTTCTGCCAGTTCTCAGCTTTGGATGAACTGCTCTCACGATATTGTCCTCCGATTCCTCCAGCATGCTCAACAGTCTTGCTTTTCCAACTTTGTATTCCTCCACTATGGATTTCAGAGGTAGCTTCAGCATTGCTTGACGACAGTAGAATGCAACATCAGTGAGACCAGGTGGGACACCGAGCCATTTTCTTGTGTATTTGTTGATTTTGGCTTCCATTGCTTCGACTGTGCTGGTGCAAATGTCATAGATTAGCAGTGGCCACAGCAGCTTTGGTATCAGCATGAACTGTAGACACCAGACTTTGTATTTGCCTGGCAGTCCGCAGTTATCTATTTTCTTCAGGCCTTCTTCTGCTGTTTGCTTGGTTTCACATCCCCTTTGTGTGTCTTTCAGGGAGTCATCATACCATCTTCCGAGACTTTTTACTGGCTCTTCTGTGACAGTGGGGATGGCTTGGTTGGCTACCATGAATTTGACTGAATCTGCCACTTTTCCTTTTCGCAGTGAGAGACTTCGGGATTTCTTAGGTTTGAACCTCATTCTTGAAGAGGCCACCAGCTCATCCAGCTGCTTTAAGATTTGGTGTGTCTCTTCCTCATCCGTGGACAAGACTGTTGTGTCATCCATGAAAGCTTTCAGAGGAGGCATCTGGTATCCATCTCCCAGCTTCACTGGACCTGAACTCTTCATTGCAGCTTTCAAGATGACTTCCATTGTCAACACGAACAGTATGGGAGAGATTGCACAGCCCATTGCAATGCCCACCTCTAGGTCTATCCAGTCCGTGGTGTATTCTTTGGTAGAGAACCGCATTGAGAACCCTTGGAAATACTTCCTCAGCATTGTTCGGATGTTTTCTGGGATGTGATACATTTCAAGAGCCAGCTGGATCATATCGTGTGGAACTGATCCATATGCATTCGCCAGATCAAGCCAAACTACGTCAATGTCTCTCTTTTCTGTTCTTGCTTTTTGGATGGCATCCCAAATCAACGTGGCATGTTCCAAGCATCCAGGCATTCCTGGTATGCCTCCCTTTTGGACTGACATATCCAGATACTTGTTTTCAGTCAGGTATTTTGTCAATCTTGCTGCCATAACAGAGAAGAAGATTTTCCCCTCGACGTTCAGAAGTGATATTGGCCTGAACTGATTGATGCTGCTGGAGTTCTGCTCCTTCGGAATGTACACTCCTTCAGCTCTCATCCATTGGTCGCTGATCTTCTGGTTCCTCCATGCTGATCGAATCATCTTGTGGAGCCACTCGAGCACTTTTGGGCATTTCTTGTAGAGCAGGTATGGTATTCCGTTTGGTCCAGGTGCTGACTTGGCTCTGGCTTTCTTTACTACGTTCTTCACTTCATCCAGTGTTGGTGGTTTGTTATTGAATTTTCCTTCTGGCGCTGCAGGCCAAACCAGATTTTGGATTTCAAGTGGTGCCTCGCGCTGAGAATCGGAATATGTTTCCCTGAGATGCTGCTCTAGGGTTTCCTTGCCCACTGTGAGAGTCCCTGATTTGGGTTGTTCAAACAGCTTTCTTGCAAAGTCAAAGGGATCTTTGAAGAAACGATCTTGAGTCTTCTTCTTTTTGCTCTTTCTTCGCCTTGCTGATTCCACTTTGCTGAGAGCATTGTGTTTGGCCTTCAGATCTTTCCAGAGTTCCAGGAGCCCTTGCTTCTCGAATTCTGAGGCAGTTTTCATTCGCTTTTTAAGCTTCCTTTTCTCCCTCCGGATGCTCTCCATCTGTTGCTGTCTTCTGGATTTCTGGGGAGGCGTTTTTGTCTTTGGCTGCTTCACTCCATAAGTGTCCCTGCAGATAGAGTATATGATGTCTCCGTATGTGTCAAGTTTGTGTTCCAGCGTACTGTTCCCTATTAGCGCATTCAGCTTAAGGACAAGTTCCTCATCTAATTTCTCCCATTGTTCTTTTGCACCGGCAGGCGGCAAATTGAGTTTTCCACGTTTGGCGTTGAGAGCTTGTGCAAAATCCGCATCAGAACCGTCAGCGTGGATGTCCTTGGCACTATGGTTTAATTCCTGGCCTTGGTCATCCAACGTCTCACCTGCTATCGCAGTGCGCTGCTGCTGGTTCGTATGTGTCTTCAAACAGCCCATTTTTGTCCTGTGGATCTTCATGCCGCGTTTGGTGGTGAATCTCCTTCCACACGCACACGGAAATTCCAACTGGTCATTAATCATGGTCCGTTGTGCGTTTCCAGTCGTGATGGAGTCAGTGCCGATGGATTCATCATTCTCTCCCCCTTTCGGTGAATCCTGGGAGCATCTTTCATTTGGAAAACTCGTGGCATGTTATCAAAGGCAAGGTGGGAAGCCAACCCACAAAGCCCGCAGATCTAGTCTTTCCCAGTGTCCTTCGGTCTTTCCCGAATGTCCTCCGAACTATTCCCGGAAGTCAATGGACTGACCATGTGCAGGTAGAAAGAAACTCTAGGGAGAGCTAGACAACAGAAGGTCTTCAGAGAAGTAACCCCCTTTAGACAAGTGTTTCGGCCCTGAATTCCTTACACTCTCGGGGGGCCGGGCCACATCCAGGTCATGACTCCTGGATGCCCTTCTGCTGTTGTCTATTTTTTTTATTTATTTTTTTTTTCCCACGCCGGGGATCGAACCTGGGCGATTCTGCGCTTCAGAACTGCGGTACGCGGTTTTACCAATGTGCTAACGGGGCACACATCATCTGTAGGGAATTTAATCCTTATGAAGTTCACTTTTTTGGTTCCTCCTTGCCCAGATCCAGCTTGAGCTCCTTTCTGCTGCCTCTGCCATCGCTTTAAGGGCTTTAGTCCTCTTCTTCCCAGAAATGGCGAGTTGTTTCATGAGATCATAAGCGGAGGTGCCCACAAACCCTCTTGCCCCGACCTCTATGGCGAAGATTTTGACCCGCAGACCTGCTTTCTTCAGGGTGCTGGCAAGACCGGCGTATTTTTCGGTCTTGTAGATATGTGCTTCTTCCATTCTGCTTTCGTATGGCACAGTGAGTTCTATCAGTACAAAATAAGTACACATAAACTATAGACACGTAATTTAAATTACTGAAATGTAATCTAAGTTATGGTCGCGTAATATAAACTACAGACACGTAATATAAACTACAGACACAGACTATACAAACTATAGACATCATCATCATCATCATCATGTCGAGCTTGCTCGGCTATCCATGACACGTTTCTTCCATCCTTCTCTGTCAGACATTGCAGTAGATAGTTCATCATACTGACAGCCCGTATCATCGATCAGTTGGTCACATAATCTAAATTACAAACACACAATGTAAACCATTTGTCATATTGGCAGATGTGATGCGTCTAGTGTGTCGGCTTCGGCCTGCACCGCTGGCTAGCACTGCTGTGCGAAAAGAAGAGCAGAAGGCGTAAGTCTCTTCCTGTCAGTACATAGCCTCTCCATCAGCAAGCCCTACGCTGTGCCTCCTCGTGGCGACAGGTGGTAACTGAGCACCTCACAGACTCAGGCTGAATCTCGTAGGACTTGGAGGAGGTCTGGCCCCCAGACGTGAGGCATGCAGGCCCACCGGCGTGTGGACACGCCCTGGTGCCCACGAACCAGATCCCCAAGCTATGGGTAAATAGCTCCACTGCCTTGTGGACATCTCGGGAGAGAGTAAGGCTAAGGGAGTTAACCCTAAAAAAAAAAGATGGAAGGCAAGGGGAAACCACCATCGTAGTTTTTCCCCAGGAAAACCATGGACAGGAGAAAGAGAAAGAAAAAAGTTAACGACGTCAATAGGTGCTCCTGTGGAGCACCTTCGTCTGGTAGGTACTGTCATGCGGCACAGGTGACACCAGACTGTCAGCCAGCTACTGCGACCAAAATTAAATTCAACACCAAAGTGGCAACATGGAATGTAAGAACAATGCTGCAGAAAGGTAAATCAGAGAACATCTAAATGGAGATGGAAAGGCTTAACATTAGTATTTTAGGACTGGGGGAAGTGAGAGGTGGAAGGGGGCAGGCATGATAACATCAGGGGAATATACAGTGATATACTCTGGTGGTAATTCACATGAAAGAGGAGTAGGCATTACATGTATAATGGACAAAGACAAATCAAAAGCAGTTAAGGGATACTGGGCAGTGTCCGACAGAGTTTTACTGGTCAAATTCGGAGGGAAACCTTTTGATATCAACATCATACAGGTGTATGCACCAACATCCGCAAGTACTCAGGAAGACATCGACAACTTCTACGAAGTTTTAGAGATGGCCAAGGTCGAATGTAAATCACAAGAAGTTACAGTCATAATGGGAGATTTTAATGCTAACGTGGGACAGGATAGGGTGGAGTATATAGTTGGAACTCATGGCCTTGGTACACAAAATGAAAGGGGAGAGAAACTTGTGGAATGGGCACAGATGAATGAGTTCATAGTAGGAAACACCTGGTTTGAGCAGCCTAACAGAAGAAAATGGACTTGGATGTGTCCAGGAGATAATACCAAAAATCAAATTGACTACATCCTGATCAACAAAAGATTTAGAAATTCTTTACTGTCAGCAAAAACACTACCAGGCGCAGACTGCAACAGCGACCACAATCCGGTAGTGGGAAGGTTTAGGCTGAAATTGAGGAAAAGGAAACAGACCAAAAGCAACATCAAACTAAACCTTGGACTCTTAAAGTCAGATGAAATGATACGTCAAAAATTTAATGTACATGTTCAAAACAAATTCAGTGCTCTGGAAGACGTTGGTGACAGTGATGAACAATGGACAAAGTTGAGAAGTTCTATAAATGAAGCTTGTGAAGAAATCCCTAAAGCAAATAGAAAAGCAAAAAAGAGTTGGATGACTAATGAAATTTTGGACCTGATGGAGGAAAGGAGGAAGGCAAAGAGAAACGAGGAGATATACAGGAAGATAAACAAAGAAATCAGGTGTAGGTGCAATGAAGCTAAGGAAGCTTGGCTGAACACAAAATGCAAAGAGATAGAAGAACGACACAAATGGATCCTTAGGGTATGTACAGACGAATTGAAGAAATTGTCCACAGGAAAAATACATGCACATCAACTGGTTGCTTAAAATCGAAAGATGGCACGCTTATCATGGAAAAAGACAAAATATTAGACAGATGGGGAGAGTACATTAAAGACCTTTTTGAGGATGACAGAAACGAAGAACACATTATAAAAAAGAACTTTGAAGGACCACCCATAATGAAAGATGAAGTTAGAGCAGCACTGAAAAAGATGAAACCAGGAAAAGCCCCAGGACCAGACAACATTACTACAGAGATGATTGAAGCCCTGGAGGAATTTGGCATAGAAAAAATAACAGTCCTCCTAAATGAAATTTACGACACTGGAAAAATCCCCAAAGATATGTCAAAATCAATTTTCATTGCACTTCCAAAGAAGACAGGGGCTATAGAATGCGAACTCCATCGCACAATCAGTTTGATGAGTCATGTAACAAAAATCCTGTTAAGAATAATCATGATGAGGACAAGGAATAGAATCAAAAGAGAAATAGCAGAAGAACAGTGTGGATTTGTGGAGGGGAAAGGAACTATTAATGCCATATACATCCTAAGAACTATCATAGAGAGGTCAATTGAGATGAATAAGGATTTGTATTTATGCTTTGTTGACTATAACAAGGCTTTCGATCGGGTGCGACATGATGAATTGATCAACCAACTAGAGAGACTCAATGTCGATGGAAAAGATCTACGAATAATCAGGAATATGTACTGGGAACAAACAGCTGCAATGAGAATAGAAAACAATATAAGCTCTTTTCAAAACATCAAAAGAGGAGTCAGACAGGGTTGTGTTTTGTCACCAGATCTGTTTTCACTATATAGCGAAAACATCATGAGAAACTTAGAAGAAGACCCTGGATTAAAGGTTGGAGGGAAAATGATAAACAACATTCGGTACGCAGATGACACCGTGCTAATTGCAAACAATGAAAGGGACCTACAAAACCTTGTGAATATACTAGAAACAGAAAGCAAAGGTAAGGGGTTGGAACTAAACAGCAGGAAGACTGAAGTCATGGTGATCAGTAAAAAACATGAAATCCCTCCTGCAAAGTAACAGCAAATAGCACAACCTTGACACAGGTTAATAAGCTCAAATACCTGGGAACGGTCATTCCATCAGACGGAAATAGCTGGCAGAATCGGCCAAGCCAAAACAGCATTCAAGAAGATGACAAGCTTTCTTACCAACAAGTGCCTATCAATTAACATCAGAAAGAGAGTCCTTGAATGTTATATAGAACCAATACTGTTGTACGGATGCGAGGCGTGGACAGTCAGCAAGCAAAGCCAGAGCAGGATCAAGGCAGCCGAGATGTGGTTTCTCAGAAGAATGTTGAGAGTTCCATGGACAGCAAAGAAAATAAACGAGACAGTCTTGATGGAGGCAGACACAAGTAAATCACTCATAAGGAAGATTAGGAAAAGACAAGCAACATTTATAGGCCATTATATGAGGAAGGGGGATTTGGAGCACCTGGTCACAACGAGACAGCTGGAGGGAAAGAGAGCTCCAGGTAGACCCAGGGAGAGAATGCTGGACGGACTTGCAGAGTGGCTGGGGATGAATAGGGTGTGGAAGATGCTGGGGCAATGAGAGATAGAGATGGTTGGA
>JAPXFY010000030.1:13926630-13961630 GCA_030674185.1 Monoplex corrugatus | reverse complement strand
TGTTATTTTTATCCTTTCTTTTTAAATCTTAGAAACTAGCCACTGTCTTGTTAAAACCAGGGAAATCCTGAAGAGTAAAGCTATGGCGTCCAAAAGTGATAGGACTGTAATTTTTTTTTAAACAAAACAGTGATACTGTATTGATGGGGAAAAGTAGTGTGAGTAGTGGGTGTATCGTGGACATCCGCTAAGCACATTTCGTCGGGCTCAGTAAAGGTTCTACAAAGCGATAAAGGATTAGTATGACCACTCATTCGTCGGATTGACAAGGGAGGCCATCAGTGATGGGAGTTACTAAAACCACGCCATGCAGCCCTGCCCTGGTTCAGGACGTGGACAAGAAGGAGAGTACAGTGGTCCACCCTGTGAGTTGTGTGACACTGTGTATGGTGTCGGAAAAACAAGGGAGAAAACTGCGCACCGCACTCATGAAATTGGACCCAGAGAAATAAGTGTCTGTTTCATTCCACATATACCTACCGCATGGCTGTGGGACATACACACACACACACACACGCACGTAACACACACACAGACATGCGCGCACGCATGCACACGTACACGCCCGCGCGCGCACACGCATACACACACACACACACACACACACACACACACACACACGCACGCACGCACATAGATATATACATACGACACATACGTTCATACATATACGTCCTACCAAACCTTTGTCAAAACTATCCTACCATTCTTACATATATCATAACAAGGTATTACTCACACTTCCAGGGCTTTGTTGAAATTTCTCTGTATGATGTGCATTCTGCCCATGTGGCCCAGGGACCTGGCGATGATGGTACTGTTTTTGCTGCACAGTCATCACACCATTGTTACCACCTGACAATCAATATCTGAGAGGACACATCAACAGTAGAACATCACGTACCAAACAGGTGTAAAAAGCTGGAAAGCGGTCAACTGATCACTCAGCCTTCATTGACCTTTTTTTCTTTAAAACTTATTTTTAAATCTTTTTTTTTTTACAGAACACAAATAAAGACAATATTTGCTGACCATTGTTAAGATATCATTGAGAAAACTTAACAGGAGTTAATTATATGCAATGGAATGAGCTAAACTCACATACATACGTTATATCTATTAATATGTTATTTTTTTTTTAACCATTTGACTTCCGCACCTATCCTTCCTGCAGTAAGCTGGTGGATAGGGTGAGGGAATCAAAGGGTTAAGTTTTTGCTTTGCTAGCATGGTTGGTTAATATGCTGGATGCTGGCGGACAGGGTGCACGAGTGAAAGGATTAAACAATACAGTATTCAATTCATGCAGTTTCATATTCTACTTGTTGTTGGTGTTTGATTGCTTGTTTAGTTTGTTTGTTCTTTTGTTTGTTTGGGATTTCATTTAGTTCCTTTTTTACGCACTGGACGAGGCGGCAGGGAAGTTTTAGTCTTTTTCTTATTATCTGTTGTTTGGTGTCTGTTTGTGATCGTGCGTTCGCGCTTGACAAAGGCCAGTTGGCCGAAAATTTGCGCCTGTCTTGTCTTGTTGTATTAAATACGCGTTGTTTTTCGGTTTTCTTGTTTTTCGGTTTCCTTTTTCGTTTGTTTGTTTGTTTTCAATTTATTTGTATTCGTTTTCAGCAAAATACGACAACCTTCACCGAGTTTGATCAGTCGTGCTGCTTAGGCGGTGGTGATGGCTACGCTCCCCCCCCCCCCCCCCCCCGTGGGGCACAATAGATTTTAGGTGGTCTGGCTCATTCGACACAGGGCCTGATGTTTCGAGTTCAATCCAACCGGCCCACACCATAACAAGTGGCCATCTGTTGCTGCTGATCTTTATGCCCCAATCATTCTGGTGATGTCTGTTTCATAAGTCCCCTTGTTCCACCTCCTCCCCCCTCCCCCCTCCCCTCGTGTTTCAAGACCTTGCTTATGCACGTGGTTTTGCGCAGGTTAAAGAACTATGTCTGATTATTGCTTGCACATTAGTGTGGAGTGTGGAGCGCACACAGAATTCCCAAATGATACGGGTCCGTCCTGAAAATAGTCCAGCACTCCTCTCTTCTGGTTTCCATCTTACTCTCCCCTTTTCTAAAATTGTAAACACTTCTGTTCACGTACACACACAAGCGCGTGCGTGCGTGTGTGCACACACGAACACATACGCACACACGCACGCACGCACGCACGCACGCACGCACGCACACAGACAAACATATGTATACATGCAAACACACACGCTCAAATGTACAAGCATGCACGAAAACAATACGCATTCTCACCCAGAGAGTGCGAGAGAGGAAGAGTGAGAGAGAGAGAGAGAGAGAGAGAGAGAGAGAGAGAGAGAGAGAGAGACAGAGACAGAGAGACAGAGACAGAGAGACAGAGACAGAGAGACAGAGAGCGACAGAGGGACAGAAAAAGAGAGAGAGAGAGAGAGAGACAAACAGACAGACAGGGGAAGAGAAAGAGAGAGACAGAGATAAATAGATAGACAAACAGGAGGGGTGAAAGACAGAGACAGAGACATACACTCATACATACATACATACATACATACATACATACATACATACAGACATACATACATACAGACAGACAGACAGACAGACAGACAGACAGACAGACAGACAGGCAAACAGACAGACTAAACTTCTCATATATGTCTGGTTTTCCAGCAGAGATAACACTGGCATTGATATAAGTCCATGGAATCAATCAATCTACCTGCATACTTCATACTTACGACAACATGACCACAAACCAAATCAGGTTTCTTACTTTACAATTCTCAACACAGAAATACAATCTGATTATAAGTTTCGATTCATACCTCAGAACCCATAATTTGTTCTTTCCAAGAGCGCATTGATCTTGAAGAGCTTCAGAAAATATTCGAAATGTCACGGGTTCGAGAGAGAGTCATTGCTTTCTGAGACTTTCTTTAATGCGTCTTCAGTGTACCTGTCAATTCTCCTCCTCCTCCTCTTCCTCATTATCACCATGTGCCCTGCCGCATGGCACTGGTGATCATGGCGCTCCATATGAATCTATCCCTTGTCTCTGCAAGTACATTTCCCACCCTCTCTGTCCTCAGCCACCCTCCAAGTCCGTCCAATATTTTCTCCCTGGGTCTACCTGGTGTTCTCTTTCCCTCCAGCTTTCCTGTTGTGACCAGATGCTCTAATTTCCGTTTCCTCATAACATGTCATATAAATGTTGCTCGTGTTTTCCTAATCTCCTTTATCAATGATTTTCTTGTGGCTGTCTCAATCAAGATTGTCTCCTTTGTTTTCTTTGCTGTCCATGGAACTCTCAACATTCTTCTTAGAACCCACATTTCGGCTGCTTCAATTTGTTCTGGCTGTGCGTGTTGACTGTCCACGTCTCACAACCGTATCACGGTATCGGTTCTATGTAACATTCAAGAACCCTCTTCCTGATGTTAATTGATAGGCATTTGTTGGTAAGAACGATTTTCGTCTTCTTGAGTGCTGTTTCGGCTTGGCCGATTCTGCTGGCTATTTCTGACGTGCATCTCCCGTCTAGTGAGATGACCGTTTTCAGATATTTAAACTTATCAACCTGTCTCAAAGTTGTGCCGTTTGCTATTTTGCATGAGGGGATTTCACGTTTTTTACCGATTACCATGACCTGTCTAACTATTGAGCTCCAGCTCTTTATTTTTGCTTTCTATTTCTATTATATTTACTAGGATTCCTGTCAATCAGCAACCCCCAATTATCTGGCAAATTCTTTAAACTGGTGATATAATTGGTAGACTGGGAGTCATACAATACTGAGGTGTCATTATCAGAATGATTAGAACATTAAAGTCAGCAGCGGTCAGACGTGCTGTGGGCTGGGCATCGACCTGATATAACAGACCTTGAGTCCACAATTATTTGTTTAACCCTTTGACTCCTGCACCATGTCCACCAGTTTTCTTCATTGCCAACCACAACAACCAACGCAAAACTTAACCCTTTGACTCCCACACCATGTCCACCAGGTTTCCTCATTGCCAACCATGCCAACAACGCAAAAACTTAACCCTTTGACTCCCGCACCATGTCCACCAGGTTTCCGCATTACCAACCATGCCAACAACGCAAAAACTTAAACCCTTTCACTCCCTCATCCAATCCACCAGCTTCCTGTAAGAAGCTAGTGGATGGGGTGAGGGAGTCAAAGAGTTAAGTTTTTGCGGTTGGTGGATAGGGTGCGGGAGACAAAGGGTTATTAAGTGAATCAACATCGAACTTTCAGTCGTAAGAAATAAGAGGGAAGCAGGGAGAATTTTTATAATATATAATATAGTGTTCTGAGCTGACTGTTTTTGTACTTTGTATCTGCTTCTATGCTAGCTGAATGGGTGGCACAAACTGTGTTAGATTTGAGAAGTTCTATACAACAAGGGAGATAATTCTTAAGAGTTATGTCCTTTGGTTATATTTCAGTCGTAAGATTCTGGGTCCGATCCACCTGGACTTTTCCCATCTTCCAGGTTAACACACGTGTGTACACCTGCCAGTGCCTAACTTCCTTTCTAATGTATAGTATGCAAGATATCAAATCTGCACGTTAAAGATGCTCTGTAGTCATTTCAATGGCTGGTTTATGGAAACACGATACCACCCGCATGCACATCCACCAAAGATGAAGACTGTGCAACAACATAGTAGCGTATGATCAGCTCGCCTGACAGTTCAAGTTCTCTATTAACCCTTTGACTCCTGCACCCTATCCATCAATTGCAAAAAAGTTAACCCTTGACACCTCACCCTATCCACCAGCTTCCTGCCAGAAGCTGGTGAATTGGGTGAGGAAACATAGGGTTACGTTTTTGCTTTGCTGGCATGGTTGACAATGTAGGATGCTGGTAGATAGGGCCAGGGAGTCAAAGGGTTAAAAAAAAGCCTGATTATGTGTAATGCGTAGTGAGTTCGAATAACTTTGGAGACTAGCATGATAGAAGAACAATTTATAATGATATTAATTAACTGGAGACTAGCACGCTAGAACAACATTTCATAATGATATTAATTAACTGGAGACTAGTATGATAGAAGAACAATTTATAATGATATTAATTAACTGGAGACTAGCACGATAGAACAACAATTTATAATGATATTAATTAACTGGAGACTAGCATGATAGAACAACAATTTATAATGATATTAATTAACTGGAGACTAGCACGATAGAACAACAATTTATAATGATATTAATTAACTGGAGACTAGCACGATAGAACATTTCATAATGATATTAATTAACTGGAGACTAGCACGATAGAACAACAATTTATAATGATATTAATTAACTGGAGACTAGCACGATAGAACAACAATTTATAATGATATTAATTAACTGGAGACTAGCACGATAGAACAACAATTTATAATGATATTAATTAACTGGAGACTAGCACGGTAGAAGAACAATTTATAATGATATTAATTAACTGGAGACTAGCACGATAGACGAACTATTTATAATGATATTAATTTACTGGAGACTAGCACGATAAAGAACTATTTATAATAATATTAATTAACTGGAGACTAGCACGATAGACGAACTATTTATAATGATATTAATTAACTGGAGACTAGCACGATAAAGAACAATTTATAATGATATTAATTAACTGGAGACTAACACGATAGAACAACAATGTATAATGATATTAATTAACTGGAGACTAGCATGATAGAACAACAATTCCTAATGATATTAATTAACTGAAGACTAGCACGATTGAAGAACAATTCCTAATGATATTAATTACCTGGAGACTAGCATGATAGAACAACAATTCCTAATGATATTAATTAACTGGAGACTAGCATGATAGAACAACAATTTATAATGATATTAATTAACTGGAGACTAGCATGATAGAACAACAATTCCTAATGATATTAATTACCTGGAGACTAGCATGATAGAACAACAATTCCTAAAGATATTAATTACCTGGAGACTAGCATGATAGAACAACAATTCCTAATGATATTAATTACCTGGAGACTAGCATGATAGAACAACAATTCCTAATGATATTAATTACCTGGAGACTAGCATGATAGAACAACAATTCCTAATGATATTAATTACCTGGAGACTAGCATGATAGAACAACAATTCCTAATGATATTAATTACCTGGAGACTAGCACGATAGAACAACAATTCCTAATGATATTAATTACCTGGAGACTAGCATGATAGAACAACAATTCCTAATGATATTAATTACCTGGAGACTAGCATGATAGAACAACAATTCCTAATGATATTAATTACCTGGAGACTAGCACGATAGAACAACAATTTCTAATGATATTAATTAACTGGAGACTAGCATGATTGAAGAACAATTCCTAATGATATTAATTATCTGGAGACTAGCATGATTGAAGAACAATTCCTAATGATATTAATTACCTGGAGACTAGCACGATAGAACAACAATTCCTAATGATAGTAATTACCTGGAGACTAGCACGATAGACAACAATTCCTAATGATATTAATTACCTGGAGACTAGCACGATAGAACAACAATTCCTAATGATATTAATTAACTGGAGACTAGCATGATAGAACAACAATTTATAATGATATTAATTAACTGGAGACTAGCATGATAGAACAACAATTTATAATGATATTAATTAACTGGAGACTAGCACGATAGAACAACAATTTATAATGATATTAATTAACTGGAGACTAGCATGATAGAAGAACAATTTATAATGATATTAATTAACTGGAGACTAGCACGATAGAACAACAATTTATAATGATATTAATTAACTGGAGACTAGCATGATAGAACAACAATTTATAATGATATTAATTAACTGGAGACTAGTATGACAGAACAACAATTTACAATCATATTAACTAATTGGAGACTAGCACGGTAGAACAACAATTTATAATGATATTAATTAACTGGAGACTAGCACGATAAAGAACAATTTATAATGATATTAATTAATTGGAGACTAGCACGATAGAAGAACAATTTATAATGATATTAATTAACTGGAGACCAGCACGATAAAGAACAATTTATAATCATATTAACTAACTGGAGACTAGCACGATATAAGAATAATTTATAATCATTTTAATTAATTGGAGACAATTTAATTCATAATCATAATACTTATTACAATCATATTAATTTCCCCTTTGACTCCCACACCCTGTCCACCAGCATCCTGCATTGTCAGCCGTGGTATTAAAACAAAAAACTTAACCCTTTGACTCCCTCAGCCTGTCCACCAGCTTTCTGCAAAAAGACTCCCTCACCCTATCCACCAGCTTCCTGCAGAAGACTCCCTCACTCTATCCACCAACTTCCTGCAGAGAGACTCCCTCACCTACACTAAGATCCACACAAGCTTCCTGCAGGAAGACCTCCCATCCTCCTCAAAAACCCTATTCCACCAGCTTCCTGCAGGAAGACTCCCTCACCCTATCCACCAGCTTCCCTGCAGGAAAAAGACCTCCCTCGAACCCTATCCACACCAGCTTCCTGCTCGCAGAAGACTCCCCTCACCCTCCACCCAGCTTCCTGCAGAAAGACTCCCCCCTCACCCTATCCACCAGCTTCCTGCAGAGAGACTCCCTCACCCTATCCACCAGCTTCCTGCAGAAAAGACTCCTCACCCTATCCACCAGCTTCCTTCCCCTATCCACCAGCTTCCTGCAGAAAGACTCCCTCACCCTATCCACAAGCTTCCTGCCACCTAAGTTTTCCACACAGCTTCCTGCAGAAAGACCTTCCCATCACCCCTATCCACAAGCTTCCTCGCCCCTACCTCCACCAGCTTCCTGCAGAAAGACTCCCTCACCCTATCCACAAGCTTCGTGCAGAAAGACTCCCTCACCCTATCCACCAGCTTCCTGCAGAAGACTCCCTCACCCTATCCACCAGCTTCCTGCAGAAAGACTCCCTCACCCTATCCACAAGCTTCGTGCAGAAAGACTCCCTCACCCTATCCACCAGCTTCCTGCAGAGAGACTCCCTCACCCTATCCACAGCTTCCTGCAGAAGACTCCCTCACCCTATCCACCAGCTTCCTGCAGGAAGACTCCCTCACCCTAATTTCCACAAGCTTTGTGCAGGAAGAGAAGTTCTCACCCTATCCACCAGCTTCCTGCAGAAAGACTCCCTCACCCTATCCACAAGCTTCGTGCAGAAAGACTCCCTCACCCTATCCACCAGCTTCCTGCAGAAGACTCCCTCACCCTATCCACCAGCTTCCTGCAGAAAGACTCCCTCACCCTATCCACAAGCTTCGTGCAGGAAGACTCCCTCACCCTATCCACCAGCTTCCTGCAGAGAGGCTCCCTCACCCTATCCACCAGCTTCCTGCAGGAAGACTCCCTCACCCTATTCACCAGCTTCCTGCAGGAAGACTCCCTCACCCTATCCACCAACTTCCTGCAGACAGGAAGCTGTGGGATAGGGTGAGGGAGTGAAAGAGTTAAGTTTTTGCGGTTGGCGGATAGGGTGCGGGAGTCAAAGGGTTGAGCTCGTTAGCTCCCCCCGGTGGGGTTGCTAGGGGCTCTTTCAGTATAAATAGTATCCCCACCTTCTGGAAATTCTGTGCTAGATATTTTCTCTTTTCTGTCACTCTCTTTGTTTCTGCCTTGTTCCTTTGCTTTCTGTTAATTGTACTTATTTTCTGCCTTAATGGTCCATTCACCTGTATTTTTTCGATAAAGTCTTACGTGCTTTTTCTTCGGATTGATAATTGGGTACATGCATTAAGTGCAATTTTGGCTCTAAGGAGGTGAGATATAATTTTAGGTAATTTATGCCTGTTTTTATATATGTTTTGGGAGTCCTTATGTATGCTTATATTTGTATTCAGGTGTGTTTTTTAAATCTCTCATGTGCGATAAATCGGACGGAATGGTCCTATGCCGGGGGCATGTCCTTAGATTATGTGCGCGAATGCATTGATATGTGTACTTATTTATTTTTTTTTCCTATTGAAGTTTTGTGTGTTTTGAAGCGGTTATAGCCCTGATATGGCTCTGCGCAGTCGGCTGGGCTTTAAACAGCAATAAAAGAAAGAAAGGAAGCTCGCCAGCCACACAGGGGCCGCTTACCTCTCTTCACCAATATGGAGGGCGGTCTGGTGATGGCTGAAGGCCTGATCGTAGCGCTGCAGAGCGATACAGGCGTTACCGATACAGCTGTGCAGGCTGCTGACAGTATCCGGACTTGAACTGAGGTCATAGTGAGGCATGGAGGTCACCGTGCGCAGGACCACCTGGGCCTTGTATAGACAGTCCTCGTACTGACGGAGTTTGAAGGCTGTCACACAACATCGTCTTATAACAAACCACGACACAACGAATTATAGCTTTCTTCATTACAACACAACACTCACAATACACAAGATAGCACAATACAATACAACACAATACGATATAACATAACACGACAGGACATAACACAACACAACGCAACACACCACACAATATAACACAACGCGACACGACACAACACAACACAACGCAACACAACACAACATAACACAACACAATACAACAACACAACACACAACATAACACAACACAATATAACACAAAGCAACACAATATAACACAACACAACACGACACAACATAACATAACACGACACAACACAACACAACACGGCACAGCACGACACAATTCAAGACAACACGACACAATACAACAAAGCACAACACAATACAACACACGACATATCACTACAAAGCACAACACAATACACAACATCACACAACACACAACATAACACAATATAACACAATACGACACAACACAGCACAACACAATATAACGACACGACACAACATAGCACAACACAACACAACACATAAAACATACACTTTTCTCTCAACACAACACACACACAATGCCATCAAAATAATATACTCAGCACCACGTCTGGTCTCATCAACTTACACCATCACTAAACATAACAGACATACACATCACCATCAAAAATACAGATCTCTCTCTCTCTGTCTCTCTCTCTGTCTCTGTCTTTGTCTGTCTGTCTGTCTGTCTGTCTCTCTTTCCCCCCTCTCTCTTCTCCTTTGTCTTTATTATCATCATCATCATGTGCCCTGCTGCGTGGCGTTGGCAATCATGGCCCTCCATACGAATCCATCCCTTGTCGCTGCAAGTACATTGCCCACCTTCTCTGTCCTCAGCTACTCTGCAAGCCCGTCCAATATTTTCTCCCTGGGTCTACTTGGTGCTCTCTTTCCCTCCAGCTTTCCTAGCGTGACCATGTGCTCTAATTTTTTTTCTTTCCTCATAAAATATCCTACAAATTTTGCCTCAATAATAATAAAGAAGATTAGGAAAAGACAAGCAACATTTATGGGACACTTTATTATCATCATGATCATCGCTATTATCATTACCATTAATATAATGATTATCAACGTTATCATGACATTATCATCGTCGTCGTCGTCATCATCATCATCATCATCATCATTACCACCACCAACAACCCCCATCATGATCAAGATTAATACAACCAAGTATCACCAAGTATCAACACAGGACACTTGACCTATCACACAGACCTTCATCAATGACGTCCAGTTCCTCGTTGACGAATACGGTCAGCTGACGTGTCCGCTCTACCTCAGGGTCAAGGCCGGCAAACATCACTCCTGTTTTCTTCCTCCCTTCGTCCTTCACCATCTGGATCTCCTCCCGCTGTGACGTCATGCCGTCTGTCATCACTGACTGACCCCTGGACTGACCTTGTGACTCCAGTACCCGCCTGTCAAGGTCATTGTCTTCAACTGTATGTTTTGTTAACAAACTGTGTTGGATTTGAGAAATTCTACATGGGAGATAACTCCGTGACTCTCAAGAGTTATGTTGCTTAGTTAAAATTTAAAAGTCTCCCTGCTTCCCTCTTATTTCCTTTGGTGTTACAAGTATGTTTTGTATCAAACTTAACACGAAACACCCAAGGGTCAAGGATGGGACCCAGAGCAACAGTGCTCCACCGCTCTCCGGACAATCTCCTTCCATCAACAATGCAGCGTATACCACACAAACACGACAAAACATTGCAATGTATGTATCTAACAACAACACAGAACTACACAGCATACACCACACAAACACGACAAAACATTGCAATGTATGTATCTAACCAACAACACAGAACTACACAGCATACACCACACAAACACGACAAAACATTGCAATGTATGTATCTAACAACAACACAGAACTACACAGCATACACCACACAAACACGAAAAAACATTGCAATGTATGTGTGACCTCCAATCACGAAATCAGTCTTAACTAGCATTTTGGATATTTTGAGATATATATATCACTGGAAAGAGTACATTCTGATTATTATTTTGGTACTTGAATAAAGCTTGTACTCAATAAAATGTAGACGCTATGTGTATTTAAAGGCATTACGTTGCATGACGGCCATTTTGAGAAAACAGCCTCCAAAGTTTTTATGTACTCTCCAACACATTTTTCTTGAACTTCTTTATTTGGTGGTTTTGAGCCAGTTTGTCTCTAATTTTCGCTGTCATTATCTGAAAGGTGCACCAAAGAGCTTTCTGTCAGTATATTACATGTAGGGGTACTGCACAGGTTACGGTTCATAATAAGAGGCAGAAATAGGTACTTTTGGCAAGAAATTGCGTTCTTTCTGCAACGATCAGTACATCAAAATACGATTTTGAATTGATTAATGATATTTTTTCAAGAAAAAACTTTCTGTTGAGAAAAAGTCTGAGGGTCTATAGATAGACCCTCAGTCACCCTTTCAGCTCCTTGTGCTGTTCGACTGACTGCGAGTTAAGATTGAATTGGTGGTGGGAGGTCATATGTATCTACCAGAACACAGAACAGCACAGCGAATACCACACAAACACGACAAAACATTGCAATGTATGTATCTACGAACGACACAGTACTGCAGAGCATACAAATCAGTACAGAAGATTACAGAGTACGTTTTTATCACACCACACAGTGTACAAACATTTACAGATGACCACAATGTACTACACAGGTATTATAAAACCAGCATGACACAGCACAGGGCAGGACATCACAACACTGCACAGTTTACGTACCAGTATCCCAGCACACATCCGCTGACTAATGGGCCACACCATCACTGCCATGTCATGGAAAGTTAAGGCAAACAAACAAACAAACAAACAAACAAAATCCCACTGTACTGCAGATATCATATGTTTCTACATAAACACTACAGACAAACAAGCACCTGAGTGAATGGACCACTTTCTATCTCAACACAAGGCAACACACACAACACGAATAACACAGCATGGACAACTTACTTACACGAGGTCATCTCTGTCACATGGGGTGAAAGAACACGGCCTGACCTCGAACAATACGAGTATTAACAAACCTTCAGTCAACCCTCAACAATGGGGGTCTATGCATCACAAAACAGTAGAAGAGGATTAACTCTTTTCCATTCTGAGATTTGTTATGATTTTTCACGAAACTGACAGTACTTTTACCGGAAAGCATGCCGTTTCGTCAAATATGAACTTACACTATCAAATTATATTATCAAAGTAAACACCATAACACTCAAAAATGTTTGCAGTTTCAACTGATGTATAACATGCAGCCTTTTTTATTGATAGATTTTATAGATCCAAATTGAACGATTTCACTATGGGAGAATGTAGGGAGTTAAGTACGAAAAGAAAGGTCCTAGGAAAGACGGTACAAGTTGTCTCCCCACATGGACTGCAAGCTAAAAGGAGATAAGTGAGAAGGGCCATTGTGATCATTGATTACACATGACTGATCTCTCCTGCCTGTAACTGATGTCATATCTAAAACAACAACAACATCAACAACAACAATAACAACAACAACAACAAAAACGAACAAAAACAAAAACAAAAAAACCTCCCCCACAAACACCAATTGCTGAGTACTCACAGATTGCACGCGTTACATGTACTTGCTTGCTTCCTATTTCTTTAAAATGTTCTTAATTTGGAGTAATTGTTCAGATAGAGTCATTGTATCACGAAGAACGTGTAAAACGGGTATGAATACTTGGTATTCTAAAACAAGCATGATTATCTCTATCAGCTGTGAGACAAAACCCAGAACACCTAATGTTATCAAATGATGATTTCTATCAGCTGTGAGACAAAAAACAGAACACCTAATGTTATCAAATGATGATTTCTATCAGCTGTGAGACAAAACCCAGAACACCTAATGTTATCAAATGATGATTTCTATCAGATGTGAGACAAAACCCAGAACACCTAATGTTATCAAATGATGATTTCTATCAGCAGTGAGACAAAAACCAAACACATAATGTTATCAAATGATGATTTCTATCAGCAGTGAGACAAAAACCAGAACACATAATGTTATCAAATGATGATTTCTATCAGCTGTGAGACAAAAACCACAACACCTAATGTTATCAAATGATGATTTCTATCAGCAGTGAGACAAAAACCACAACACCTAATGTTATCAAATGATGATTTCTATCAGCTGTGAGACAAAAACCACAACACCTAATGTTATCAAATGATGATTTCTATCAGCTGTGAGACAAAAACCACAACACCTAATGTTATCAAATGATGATTTCTATCAGCAGTGAAATAAAAACCAGAACGCCTAATGTTATCAAATGACGATCCCTATTCGCTGTGAGACCAAAAACCAGAATACTTAATGTTATCAAATGACGATCCCTATCAGCTGTGAGACCAAAACCAGAACGCCTAATGTTATCAAATGACGATCCCTATCAGCTGTGAGACCAAAACCAGAACGCCTAATGTTATCAAATGACGATCCCTATCAGCTGTGAGACCAAAACCAGAACGCCTAATGATATCAAATGACGATCCATATCAGCTGTGAGACCAAAACTAGAACACCTTATGTTATAGAACACCTAATGTTATAGAACACCTAATGTTATAGAACACCTAATGTTATCAAATGATGATCGCTGTAAGCTGTAAGACAGGGACCAGAACAGTTCAGTGTCAGACACCTACCTGTTTCTCTGCCTCGTTTTGAGATGAGAGCGAAACTGGAAGTCGACCTGCGTGACGTCACGTTGTAGTGCCGCCTGCTGCTCCTTTTCGCGTCGTTTCCATGGCAATTCTCTGTTGATGGTGCCTTCCGTGCTGGCTCCACCAAACGTTCGTTCCCTGACTTGGCTGCGACGAGGGGGAACAGGGGGAGGGAGGGGGCCCAGGGTGTCCCAGAAGACACTGCGTTCCCGCAGGAAGTGTAAGCCCTCATCAGTGAGCATGGTCAGGTCTTGATCCGTCCTGCCTCCCGCTGTAAGAAGCCAGCAACCCACTGAGCTACACAGGCTGGTTGTCTTCCCTAAAGCACACGTTTATCTAGGTGTCGGTCTGTTGTACTGACTGTCAGAAAACCTTGTGCTGTCTCAAGAAAATCTGTGCAACACGGTTACGTAGTCTTCCAAGTTATAACCAACAACCCACTTTATGAGCTGTTGGGTTAAATGTTGTCTTCACTTTGACTGCTTTTAATGCTGACGATTTTCGGTCCACGTCGCAGGAATTTGGTTTAAACAAAATGTTATTCAAGAAAAGAAGAGTCATAAATACAGCAAAGCATGGGCAGGTTATCAAGCAATTTGACAACTTGCTTGCAGACGATTAATTTACCATCCCTGATTGATTTCCTTCATGACGTATGCCAACCTCCTTTCAAACGTTAGAGCGACACTGTGGCTCCGTCTGTGAAATGGGAGCTGTCTGATTTTCAGCGCAGAGAACATTAAGCTGATAAGAAATATAGTGATGAGCCAGTCAGATCTAATAGAACAGTCAGTGGTAAGTGTTTAAAGTATTAGAGATGTCAGACGGTTTTAACTCTTTGGAGACGCACCCTAACATGGCTGCTGAAACTCTCGAGACACACAGTTTTTGGTACTTTAAAAAAAAAATTATGGAGAATATCCAACGACAATAAACCTATCCAGTTATATATGTTTTAAAAGGTCAATGGTTAAACTCTGCTGTCAATATAATCTCCCTTATTATAGTATACACGTATACACGTAGTCTTGGTGAAAAAGCCCATGACATCTCCGCAGCTATAGCTGCAGAGCATCACAGTCGAGACATGGAGCTCCGCAGCTATAGCTGCGGAGCATCGTCATCGAGTTAAATACTAGGAGTCAGTGTGTGAGAAGAGAGTTCAAAGTGACTTCTCAAACAACATCACTAGCAAAGCATCGCTTTCTGATCCAGATTAAAGTTTTTTGCATGCCATCGTATTCATCGTCTTCCTATCTGCATGTCAGTCTTGGACTCTGACAGCAGAAGTGCAAAAGAAGATTCAGACAATAGAGGTGAGATACTTCGGCATACCCTCGGCATCTGTTACATACATCACATTAAAAACGACAAAATGTGAAGACATACGGCCCAACACGTCAGACATTATGAAGGACCTATGGTCCACAATAAAAAAGAGAAAGCTTGGATGGTAAGATCATGTAGCAAGATGCACAAGACCCTCAAACTTATCATGTACCAAGATGGACAGGACCCTCAAACATTATCATGTAGCAAGATGCACAAGACCCTCAAACATTATCATGTACCAAGATGGACAGGACCCTCAAACATTATCATGTAGCAAGATGGACAGGACCCTCAAACATTATCACATACCAAGATGGACAGGACCCTCAAACACTATCATGTAGCAAGATGCACCCTCAAACTATCATGTACAAGATGCACCCTCAAACACTATCATGTACAAGATGCACAGCACCCTCAAACACTGTCATGTAACAAGATGCACAGCACCCTCAAACACTATCATGTAACAAGATGCACAGACCCTCAAACACTATCATGTAACAAGATGCCCAGAACCCTCAAACACTATCATGTAACAAGATGCACAGAACCCTCAAACACTATCATGTAACAAGATGCACAGCACCTCAAACACTATCATGTAACAAGATGCAAGACCCTCAAACACTATCCTCCAGGAAACAACACAGTGAGAAAAGATAAAGGGGAAGACAGACGAGGAAATGGACAGCATCGCACAGACAGGTGGTAAGAGAACAATGCCATAAAGCAAACTTCGCCCACAACAGTGGAAAGAGGTGGTAGGTAACACTTCCAGCGTTCAAAGCTGCAGCGCCTCATTAACCCTGGTAGTTTGCAGGATGCCAAAGTTGGCCAACTGACACCGTGAACTGACAGACATACTATTTATAAGTGTTAATGTTTTCCTCTTCTAATTAAACAGTGAACTAGTGACTCATGTGGGAATGACTTTCTGCTCAGGATCTCAAGCGTTTTGTGTGGAATTAAAATAACTATCTATGTGCATGAGATCACACAAACTAATATTCGTCACTGAGTTACCTACAGAATGATAAGGATATCAAGTTTGTGCAATTAGTATCATAGTCATTTTGATTATGCCGACGCATCCGTTTTTTGCTTTTTTTTTTTTTTTTTTTTTTTTGGCTTTTGTTGTTGACATTTTTCGCCTTCACTGTTTTTAGTAGCAGTTTGTTTGTTTTTTCTTTTTCTTGTGTTAAGAGATGAAACAGTTTTAAAGAGTGTATCAATGTAAAGTGACCTGTTCATCTGCATTTTTCCTGCGGTAAAGATGGCTGGAATAACTGTCAGTGTGACAAACTCTCTCTCTCTCTCTCTCTCTGCGTGTGTGCGTGTGTATGTGTATCTGTGTGTGTGTGCGTCTGTCTGTGTGTATATGTGTGTGTCTGTTTGTGGTTGTCTCTGTGTGTGTATGTGTGTGTTTCTGTGAGTCTACATATGTGTGTTTGAGTATGTTTTGTGTGTCTGCCTGCCTGTCGGTCTGTCTGTCTGTTTGTGTGTATGTGTGTGTGTATGTGTGTGTGTGTGCATGTGTGTGTGTGTGTGTGTGTGTGTGTGTGTGTGTGTGAATGTGTGCATGTATGTATGTGTGTGTGCGTGCGTGCATGTGTGTATGAATGTGTGTGTTCGTTCGTTCTTTGAGTTAACATCTTTGGATCGGATTGAACCAGATTAGATTGGGTAGAACTGGATTGAACTGGATTGAACTGGACTGGACAGGATTAGACTAGATTGACGTGGATAGGATTGAACCAGATTGGTTTGGAGTGAACTGGATTAAACAGAACAAAACTGAACTGGATTGAACTGGATTGGACTGGATTGAACTGGAATATATTGGATTGGATTTGACTGAATCGGACTACATTTGATTGGTTGGATTGAACTGGACTGAATCGGATCCGATTTTGGACTGGACTGAACTGGACTGAACTGGACTGAACTGAATTGACTGAACTGGATTGTACTGAACTTGACTGGATTGAAATGGACTGAACTGGACTGGATTGGATTAGACCGGACTGGATTGGGCTGGACTGGATTGTTTAAGCTGAACTCGATTGAACTGAACTGGAGTGGACTGGATAAAACCGAATTGGATTGAATTAGTAGGAAACCTTCCGTCATAACGTCACGACACAAACTTCACAGGAAAAAAAAAACCGCGACGCCATACTGTTTTGGTTCGTAGTCTACCATTAAAGTTTCCCAATGAAGTCAAGCCAGTTTGCCAGTAGTGCACTTTGTCATATCGCTTTCTCCACTCTCCCCCATCTCCACCCCTCCCCCCGCACACCACAGGTTCTCTTAAGTGAGTCTAAAGCAGGCAGCACACAGTATCTCGGTACATCGTTCCAAGGAAATAAAGAAGTCTCAATCCCAAACCCGCAGTTCAGAAAATCATGTGGGTGGCGGGAAAGCCTACGTAGAATATGTTGCTACCAAGTCAAGCAGTTTAACCACTAGGCCACCTGTCAACATTTTTTTTCTCGGGTTGGTTGGTTCTTTTGACAGAGCCGTAGGCTCAAGATCTGATAGCTCGAGTTCAATCCTAGCCCGCAACATTACTACAAACTGGCCTGTTCGCTGTCCACCTTAATGTTTCCATCATTCTGGTGGTGTCAGCTTAGTGTTTGTTTCATCGGTACCTCTATCCCCCCCCCCCCCCGCTCCTATTTCAAGACGTTATCAGGGTATACGGTTTTGTACTGTCTGAGGTAGTTAATCATGTAATTACTGGCAGATTTGGGTGAAGCGCATAAGGAATAGTCTGAGTTTGATATAGTCATCTTCAACAAAATCCCAACCCTAAACTCCTAACTTTCAATGCTATTTGCAGGGATTCGAGCTCGTATTTGAAGATCAACAACAACTCTGCATGTGTAACGTCCACTCTACCCAGCTGTAAGACTGGCCGGTAAGGAAAAGCACACAGAGAGATAGGAAAAACCCGTTTCTAAAAAAATAATTGACATTAGGGTTGAAGTGGCATGTATGCACATTTGTGTTTGTTTGTTTCTTTGTTGCTTATTTATCTGTCTGTTTGTTTGTTTTGAACACGACAATTGAAAAAATTGCGAGAAGTCAATACCGGAAAAGCGTCATAACCCATCACAGCTATGTCATAGGCTAAATATAGAGTTCCATTTGCGAAGTATTAGATCAACTTCAACAATTTCTCTTCCCCCCCCCCCTCTCCCCCCACCTTTTATTTGATTCATTTTGTTGTTGTTGTCTTTTTCCCGCTCCGTTCGTTTTCATGATAGCATTTTCAGTCAGCTTCCACTGCACTTCAGTTTTCCCGACTGCGTCTTGTGTAATAACACTTCTACTATGATACACGTCGGCGTTTTAACCACATTAAAGGATGTGTGTGTTTGTGTGTTTCTGTGTGTGTGTGTGTGTGTGTGTGTGTTTGTGTGTGTGTGTGTGTGTGTGTTTGTGTTGTGTGTGTGTGTGTGTGTGTGTGTGTGTGTGTGTGTGTGTGTGTGTGTGTGTTTGTGTGTGTGTGTGTGTGAATGTGTGTGTGTGTGTTTAAGAAAATGATTACTGATCGACTGCTCGTGCAAAATGATTTTTCATTCATGCTTGTTTTTATTATTATTATGAAAGAACATTAGTATAATTATCATTGTTTTTATCATCATCACCAGTAGCATCATCAGTGTTCTTCTTCTTCTTCTTAGTGCCATTATTATTATGATGATATTATTATGATTATTATTATTATTATTACTATATCATCATCATCATCTTTATTATCATTATTATTATTATTATTATCATTAATATTTCTATTGTTACTACATACGTTATTCAACAGCACTATCTCAAACTCAATGCACATTTCACGTGATCAGACCTATGTGGAACAGGGAGAACAAGCTAACGATCCTGTACGTCATTTCAGTGACTGTAGTGAAACATCGATCCAAAATTATATCACTCGCGTGGTGGCCTGCTTGCCGCATACAATCTCTCACCTGACTACAAACCCAGTCTGTTCTCTCTTCTTCCCTGGGAATGACACGCGACTAAAGCTCGAACCGAACCGGCCACTGATTGGTTGATGTTTTAGTTGATGGAGGAGACATCTTGTTTATGCATATGCATGAACCATGACCTGCGAGATCGGAGTCACATGATCGAAATCCTAAAACTAATGTATACATATTTTGTCTTAATTAATCCCCTGGTAAGTCTAGAAGCGCATCTTTCCTGCGTGGTTGCGTCGGGATGTTCGGACGTCTATTCTATCCCGCATTTTTTGGCACTACTTCCTCTGCAGTTTTGTCCAGAATGATGGTAAAACAGAGTTCAACACGCCTCTTTCGATCATGCTACTCTGTACGTTCAGGTCATATGCATAAGCAAGATGTCTGCTATATGACCCAAAATATCAGCCAATCACTGGCCGGTTCGGTTTGGGATGTAGTTGCATGTGAATGGGAGTGGGTGTTAGTTTAACTCACAAACGCTTTAACGAAATTGGAAATTTTCTGGATCAGCTTCTTCTTCTAGTGACTGCAATCGTCATGTAGATTATTTTATCACCTTTAATTAAGGAGGTCTGAAGCACATAGCTAACAATAATAATAACAATAATAATAATAACAGTAATAATAATAATAATGATGATAAAATTCATCTATACTACCGCCAATATTTCCTCCTTAACAAGAACTTCCGCAGTTTCTTCTTTTGATGTCAAAACTGCTGGGATCTCCTATTTTGCCTTATTCCTTGTGAGCCCCCTATCTCCCCCTTTCGCGCCTTCTTGTTCTCCTGTTTCCTGCAGACCTTGCGACCCTTTTGATTAAAGTTGCAGCTGGCTCTCGTGAACATAAATCTTCCTGTATCTCAGGCTTTATTTTTGAAAATAGATTTGATATACTTTTGCTAACAGAAACGTGGTAAAAATGAAGTGGCATGAACCAAAAATCAAACAATATACACCTTTGTTTACCAACTTTCTTTGCTTTCCTCCAGCCTCCCTCGGTGATGGGATCGCTGGTGTGTATAAAAGTATGCTTCAATCTTGTTTCTCCTTCTCCCATTCTTTCCCCCTATCTTCCCTGTCATTTGAAATGGCTTAAGTCATTCCTCGATTGTCAGATTAGTATATTACTTTCTCTTGTATTTACCGTCCTTCTCCCAGCAAGCAAACAAACTCACTCCATATGTTTGTTTCATAATGAAACTGAGTTGTTTTTTTTTTACTTCTACACTCCAATATCAAGAAAACTTGTCCGTCTTGGCGATTATTTTTCTCAGCTCGTGGTCCAGCATACGCACATTAAAGGCCATATACTTGACCAGCTGATCTTGCGCAACACTGGTGTTAAGTAATCTCAGACCTATATCAACTTCCTTCAGATCATTTTCCTGTTTAGTTTTCCTCAGCCTGTCTATACGTTTATGACAGAAGTGAACTGTGATCCGTCGGACTTGGGATCTATCAACGTTAAAACCATCTCATCTGAAATTGTAAAGCTGTCCTCTTTGTCAGATTCTTATCATACCACTCACTACAATTCAGTCTTGTACCAGCTTCTCCATGAGTATACACCGTCAACTATCCGTGTTCTGACTGACTGCCCATCTGTACTCACGTACACAAATGAAAAGACACGAAGAACTGATCAACCAACTGGAAAAGCTCAATACTGATGTAAAAGATCTAAGAATAATAAGGAATATGTATTGGGAACAAACAGCAGCAATGAGAGTAGACAATGATATAAGCTCTTCTCAAAATATCAAAAGAGGAGTTAGGTAGGAATGTGTCCTATCACCAGATTTATTTTCACTTTACAGCAAAGCCATCATGAGAAACGTAGAACAATGATCTGGGATAAAGAATGAAGGAAAATGTAAATAGTCTTTATGTCTGTTCTGTGACATGCTTCCAGCATATTTAGAATTTTGCGGCCTGTCTTGCCCTTGGTAAAAAGAAGCATGGTTATGTATCTTCTTTGCTTCAGTTGTCTGTTTCTCGAAGAATTTCATATATTTCATATAAAATGAGTACATTATGCTATAAGAGTATTAATGATACTGTACCTTTTTATCTTGGTGACCACCTCCAAATGTACATCCTGGCCCAAACTCTTCGTTCTGTTTCTGACTCTAATAGTTTACTAATTCTAGGTATACATGTTCCACCTTCGATCGCTGCTCATATTCTTTGTCTGGTTCATACAACTCGAATGAGCTTTTCTCGTCTCTTTGACAGTATTATACTCCGTCTTTCTTCAAATCTAGCATGAAGACAAGCCAGTTTGTCATGTAGTGATTTTCCTCTCTAACTATACACCTCTTCGTCTAACTCCCCTTCCTGTCCTCCTTCTTCCAGTGTGTCTGTGTTTTGTTCTCTTTGTTTTTGTTTTTCGTTGTTGTCTTTTCTGTCATTGCCAGTGAATGTTTTAGTGAATTTGTATATCAGATTTAGCGCCTTATGAATATCATTATTATTACTATTATTTGACTACTGCGCCTGATGTATGAAAATACATGTATCGGTAACACAGGCAATGCATTTTCATTTTAACAAATCTTTAAGGCCTTCGCAGAATCCTTTGACATGCAAACACTTCCAAAATCATGGTCAGTGCTGTCTTCCGTTTCTAGACAGTAGTCACAATAATAAATCACTCACAATCCTCTTTTCTTTAAAGATGACATTAATCCCCAACATTTTGTGTACAATACGTACGTATTTATAACCATTTTACTCTAAAGCGTTATATTCCCTGACTTTTCATACTTACCTTTTTCTATTGATTGATTGTTCCACGTTTTCTTTTAATCATTTGGACCAAGATTTTGGAAGTGTGAATTTTTTGTTCAAATATTGTGGTTTAGTCTTGATATTTTCAGTAGGGAGTAAATTACTTTCAGTATCGTAGGAATATTCATGTGGTGTATCCAGTATGCTTAACGTATGTAGTTCTTTATAAACAATTGAGATCCATTAAAAACAAGATTTAATTTTCTATTGTATTTTTATCAAATTATCAATTAGGTATGAAAGATCCATTACTTTTCAGGAAACGCACAATACAATTAACTCCCTTTTCAATCGAACTTATATTTTCCATCACATCATTCCTGACATTTGTTTGTATCTTTTTTTCATTATAAAGAACCGGGTATGAAAATAAATATGATGCAATGCTATTTGCATATTTCTGCTGAAACGATTGTATGCTTAAAATAAGAGTTTTCATAACTAACAAGGTACCGTTGATTTTATGTTAAGCATAGTTAGATACATACTTTTCAATTTCAGTTTAAAAAAAAAAGAGAATTGTTTCACAAGAAATTTTTACTTTTCGTTAATTGTCGTTTTAGATTTTGTCGACCCAGACAGTTTTAAGGTTTTGATATATTTGTTTATATCTGTTGAATTAAACCTCAATTTTGTTATATACTTTTCTGGTGATCTTGCTATTGAGTATATATAACATTTACCATTCCAGATAATTATAAGCACATCTTTTATAGATTACTCACAAATGCATCAGGAGAATTTGATTGTTTAATGTAGAAGTGGGTTAATCTGGAGAAGATCGGGTCATTAAGTTCTGTAACTATTCCAAGTGAATTTATTTTCTTATATATAAAAATTTTGAACAAGAAAAAATTAAAAACCACCAACCTTAAATGAAAAAAATATTTCTAGTGAATTGTACCACTTTTTAACCGAAACAGAAACGTATGGCTGTAACTATGTATTACAGAACAGCAATTGCAACAATTTTGAAAAACACACTTTTATGAAACATACCAGTTTCAATAGAAATGTAAAACCAGCAAATCCGACAGATTTATTCTCAGAACCAATTCTCTGTAACGAAACAATATTGATTGAAAATAATGTGATGGAACTTAAAATTTTGATTGAAAAGAGAGTTTAGTGTATTGCGTACATTTCAAATGATAACGGATCATTTATGACAGTGACTAATTTAATACAAAGTACAGTAAAGACGTTATTTTTCTCGTTTATAATGGAGGCACAAAATGTCGATTAAGAAATACATACAGGGAACAAGAATTAACATATCAAATGGACGTGCAAATGATGTTTCCACGGCACTGAGAGAAATATACTCCACACCTAAAGGAACACAGCTCTACTACGATATTTTGACAAAGGCTGGTGCACTTCCAAATTGACGTTCAAATTGGTCAGACAAATCGAAAATGAAGGTTCCATGCAAAAAAGTATTTATGAAAATTCATACAAGAAATTACACCGAAATAGTTTCAAAAACATATTGTAACCAGAATTTTAAGAACCAATCTCATTCTAAAAGAAACGGGACTTGTGCATAACTTCTTCTGTGTCTTCTGTCTGGAAACAAATGACAATATACATTATTATACGCATTGGAAATACTGGCATGTCAAAACATTTTGGGAAATGATTGAAGAATAGCTGAAGTCAAAACGTGTCAACTGTGCAAAAGATAGAGTAGCTGAAAAAAAAGATATTAATTGGTATTGATAAAAACACACGCAGAGATTCAATATTTGATGTAGTAATCCTAGGAAAAGTACACCTTATAAGTACAAATTCGATAAAACGTTCTTGAATGTATTTCTTTTACAGGATACCTTACCACAAAATATTTCACAGAAGAATACAATGCAAAAGTGATGTGGAACTTGCACGCTTTTAAAGAAAAATGGCTGCCATTTCTACCACTTGATACAGTGAAGTTTAACGTATTCATTTCTTTACACATGTAGTATGAATGGATGTCAGTGTTTTACCAGTAAATATTTGTTCTTATACTTTACACTTTGGTATTCATGACGTTTCATGCACATATGTAAATCTTTTGAACGAGATGTAGATCGATGTCTTACAAGTACGTCGAAGTCTTTTATGTAAAGTATTTTGCTTTGCTAATAGTATTTGTCTTTACTTTCTGCTGAAATATGAATAAAAATAAGTCAAGAAAGTGTAAATAAAAACAAGTTAAGAAAATTTGAACAAAAAGTTTACTTTTGATAATTTTTCAGCATAGTTTGTTTTGGGTAAACCGTAAACCCAGTCCTTAAAGTTCTGGGGATCCCAGAGTACATTGAAATGTTGCATGCATTTAATTTCAGAACACTTTTCTTTCTTAACCACATTTCTTGGTTCGTTTGTTTATTTGTTGTTGTTTGTTGTTTATTGTTGTTGTTGACGTTTTAACATCAGAATTCATCAAAATCCCCGAAACGTTCCTAAATTTTGAAACAAGATACACAGACTTCTCAAAAGATACTTCATCTCACGCTCGTGCAAAACTAGTCAGACTCACGGTGAGTATTTAACGAGTACTTTATTGTCATTTCAGTCTATTTACGATAATACAAAAGTATCACAGGTAAGTGGCTAGTTGATACAAAATGCACACACCAACAAGGCCCTGATAGGGAAACAGGGCAATAGCAGTCTGTAGTACATGTGTACTTGTGTCTAAAACACAAAAGAATCCACAGTCAACATTGTGTCTAAGACACGAAGACTATCCTACACCGTCAAGAGTCTTTTCCCTTGGTCTACTCTTATGGGGAGAAAGGATCAAGAACCCCACACATTTTTTTTCGTGTCCTTTTTTCAGTCTTGTGAACAGTTGTTGAAAGCACATTGTTCCACTTATAGCTGTTGATTTTGTTTACTCTGTTGTAATGTTGTTCACGCGCTGTCTGATCTCCCAACGATGAGAACACTTGCCTCAAGGTGGACAACACAGTATCGTGTGCAGGACAAAAAACTCCTGCTTCTCGGGGAGTAAGAAGTGGAAGCTACTCTGCCTTTCCATCTGAAATACAATCCTGTGATCTACACAAGGAAATGTATGAAGAAAAGTAAGCCTGCTGTTCACTCGTAGTTCACCCAGTACTCAGTATAGCTGTCAGTAGCATCAGTCTCAAGGGAGAGCCAGACAGCAGGGTTTTAGAGGAGAAACCCCTGTCAAGCAAGTATATCGGCCCTTAACTCCTGAAATTAGTAGATTTAAAAATAACACATACGTGATTCTTCATCCTTCGAACTTTACAAAAACAAGTATAAACATGTACTGGATATTGAACAGTTTTCAGCTGTGGCACACAAACAAACGTTCACTGGAGGATTGCAAGTTCATAACACGAAAACTGACGAGAGGTTTTGAGTGTAACAAAGTAATGCTACAACTGTTCCCGGCAACTTAAAACCTCAGGGGGGTTTGAAGAAACAAATCAGTTTACACACAGGCAGTCGCTTTGTCCTGGAAAGCCATGGTTGCTGTTTGCTTCTGAAACTTGGTGTCATGCTGACAGAGGTCTGTCGTGCCGTCAGCCTGTCAAAACTTGTAGACAGAACTGAGACGGCGGCAGTGTCTGGACGAATAGGACGGCTTCAAGGTAGCGATAGGGACTGGGGGAGGGGGGAGGGGCGCAGAATCAGGGTGTTCTAGGGAGTCCCTGCCCCATAGAGCTGAACGTTCACGTAGAAACTCCGCCCCCTCTGTGGCCAGCTCTCTGACGTCACGTCGCGTACGTCCTCGTCCAAATGCTGAAAAGACGGCACAATCAGCATGGCTAAAGGTTGCGCCACACTGCATGATTCAGTCATATGACTCGACAAGATCACATCGTTTTTCTCCATTTACATGCATTCTAATTCCAGTCATGCATGGCGCTTATGCTGCAGTGTGTAAACACGGTCGGTCCTGGTCAAACTGAACTTGGCTAGACACAGCGAACACTCAGAACACAATTTGTACGTTTCGTCTCTTGTTGGAAAGAATGAAGGCTGAAAACGAAGAGGAGATTGCTGGCAGTTACATTTTTAACCTTTGTTTCCATCTGTCTTTAACTTTTGTTGGCTCGCGATTTGAAACATAAATTACGGCAAGGTAAATTGCATACGTTGCCAGCTGGTCTGAACGAAATTAAGACGTCTAGTCTGGTCATATGACTGAACCATGTAGTGTGGCATGGTCTTTATGTTGAAAATCTGTTTACATGACAGAAGAACGACAACGACAGGGCAGCACAGTACCAATGAAAATGTTTTTTTCTAAAATTAAAAAAAAATTGATATGGAAAAGACAGGCAACGTTTATAGGACATTTTATGAGGACAGGGGAATTAGAGCACCTGGTCACAACAGGAAAGCTGGAGGAAAAGAGAGCACCAGGTAGACCCAAGGACAAAATATTGGACGGACTCGCAGGGTGGCTGGAGACAGAGAGGGCGGAAGATGTGCTTGCAGCAACAAGGGAGAAATACATATGGAGGGCTATGATCGCCAAAGCCATGCGGCAGGGCACTTCATGATGATGATGATGATATGGAAGCCATTTCAGAGACTGCAAAGCGAATGCTGCAAGGACATTGTGTGAGTGTGAAACGGTGCAGACAGTTATCCCCACCGTATATTTCCCATGTCTTTACAGAGCGATAGTTAAAGGAGAAGAAAACTACTGTACGACATCCACACCTACGGGTCACTGTAGATAGTTGCGCCACATTTCATGTCGTTGCCGTTCTGCTGGCGTGTAAATTCATTTGCATCTGAAGTGTTGATGTGATGTTAGTACACTGTCTAAATGATGGATCAGTCAGCTGACCACAGTTAATGGCTGATGAAACACGTGTTGGACGTGAACCTTAGGTGAAAATGTCATGGAACTGATTCCCAAGTTAACCACAAACACATCAGTATTTCATGTATCATAGACTATTTCATGTCTTGGGGACTGTTTCTCGGAACACAAAGACTTATGTTCAGGACTCGTTGTTTGGTTTTGATTGTTTTTACTTAAGAAACAGCGGGAGAAACACTGTCTGTGTTACCTCTGTGGGAAGTAGGTCGTCTTCAGCTCACAAAGCATGGCACAGGATAGTTTGCTGGTTATTTGTTTGCAGACCTTATGTATGTCATTGTTGATGATGATAAACAATCTAAAGTTTGGTTGTGTTTTGTTAGCAGACCTTACGTATGTCATCATTTATGATGATAAACAATCTAAAGTTTGGTTGTGTTTTGTTTGCAGATGTTATGTATGTCGCTGTTTATGATGATAAACAATCTATCTAAAGTTGGGTTGTTTCTTGTTTGCTGACCTTATGTACGTCGCTGTTTATGAGGATAAACTATCTGAAATCATTCCAGTTGTCTATGTCAAACTTCAGAAATTCCTACAACTGGAAGCAATCGGAAGTTCCTGGGTTCGGTCCGTCCAAACATCTTCGCCTGGTGATTAAAAGTGGAGATTTATCTATCTTCCAGGTCAACATGTGCAGACCTGACACTGCCTAAACTCCTTAAGTGTGTATTTACGCACGCAGGACTCCTTCTTCGAAAAACTCTCGGACACCATCAACAGCATCCCGGACCAAGAAGACCTGTACGTCATGGGAGATTTCAATGGCAGAGTCGGAGAGAGAAGAACACCATGGACAAAACACCTTGGTCCACACAGTGACCACAGAACACCATGCAACTACAACGGCAACCATGTATTGGAACTGTGTGCAGAGCATGCCCTTATTGTCACCAACACCTTCTTCCAGCACAAAGCCACTCAGATCTACATCTGGTACAAATGGAGCGACATCGACGTCTCATCTCAAATCGACTTCACACTAGCAAGATCTCGAATGCGGAGCAACATCAGAGACTCAAGAGCCATCCCCAACGCAGGCCTGGACACAGACCACAGGCCAATCATCACGACGTTGGTCACTCAGAAGAAGAGGAGTTCACTAAAAAGAAGAAACAGCCGGAAAGACTCAACATACACAAGCTTCAAGACGAAGAAGTGCAGACTCAGATCAGTTGCACCATCAGTGAAAAATTGGATTGTAGTGACCCTACATTACTAAACGTAGAGGAAGCTTGGGGCATCTTCAAGACAGTCCTCCTGGACACTATAAAAGAAGCCTGTGGCACCAAGAAGACAGGAGGAAGAAACAGAAAGGCAACAGCTTGGTGGAACAAAGAAGTGAAGGATGCTATCAAGGAAAAGAAGAAACTATACAAGATCTGGGTCAAGTCAAAGGATGAAGAGGACTACATCAAGTACATACTTGCAAGAAGACACAGCAAGAAAGTTGTGAGAACAGCAAAGGAAAAGTCATGGACCCAGTATGGTGAAAAACTCTGTGAAACATGCAAAGCTTCACCAAGAGAGTTTTACAAGAGTGTGAAAGCGATGAGAGTGCGAGATGAACCTTTCGATCCAACCACTATCATCAACGATGCAAACGGGGAAACATTGCATGGAGAGGAGAAAATAGTGAAGAGATGAGAAAACTATTTCAAAGACCTACTCAACCCATCAGGAGTATGGGCACAAGACACACAGTCCCGGTTCACCCCCAGCCACCCAGACCACTCAGAACCTACCATCCTAGAGAGTGAAGTAAGAAAAGCAGTGAAGACCAGTCCTAAAGGCAAGGCAGCTGGAGACGACGGCATAACAACTGAAGCCATCCATGTGTGCGGTGAAACCGGAATTCAGTGGCTCACCACCATCTTTCAGAAAGCTTGGGAGGAGAGAAAAGTACCAGAAGACTGGCAAAATGCAATAGTGGTGCCAATATGGAAGAAGAAGGGCAGCAAGAAAGACTGCAGTACCTACAGAGGCATATCACTACTCAGTCATGTAGGGAAAATGTACGCAAAGATCCTGGAGCAGCGCACTCGAGCGAAAACAGAACATCTCCTCAGTGACGCCCAATTTGGCTTCAGAAAAGGAAGAGGGTGCACCGATGCAATCTTTGCACTACGACAACTGTGCGAGAGGGCGATCGAATATGACCGAGATCTCCATCTTGTATTCGTTGATCAAGAAAAGGCCTTTGATCGAGTCAACAGAGACAAGCTATGGAAGGTCCTCGAGCAGTACGACGTCAAGGGCCAGCTGCTAGACAACATTCGGGCCATCTATGCCAACAGCAGGAGTGCAGTCCGCACCGCCAGTGGAACATCTGACTGGTTCCCAGTGACATCGGGAGTAAGGCAGGGCTGTAATCTCTCCCCTCTTCTCTTCGTGATCTATATGGATCAGATTACGAAGGAGGCAAACCCAGACCCTGAGGCACTCAATGAACTCATGTTTGCGGACGACCAGGCAATGGTGAACAATGACAAGATACAGCTACAGGAGCACACAGACCAGCTCAGTGAAAGCTGCGAGACATACGGCATGAAGATCAGCGTCAGCAAGACCGAGGCCATGACTGTCAGTAAGAGACCAAACAAACTGGATATCAACATCAACGGAACCCAGTTGAAGCAAGCCAGTGAATTTAAATACCTGGGCAGCATCTTCACTGAAAATGGCAAACTAGACAGAGAAATCGAGACCAGATGCCAGAAAGCCAACGCAGTCAGCTACCAACTTGCCCCTCTCCTGAAACACCCCAGCATTCCCACCAGCACTAAAGCGAAACTCATCAACACCATTTTTCTACCAACGCTGACATACCAGTGCCAGACATGGTCCCTAACTAAAGTCCTCGAGAGAAAATGGTCACCTGTGAAATGAAATGCCTGAGGAAAGCAGTAAACAAGACAAGGCGGGACAAGATCAGAAATGAGGTGATACGAGACATGGTAGGAGCAACACCAATCCTACAACACATCGAACAAATGAGGATCAAGTGGTTCGGACACCTCACACGTATGCCCCTAAACCAACCAGCTCTTCGGGCATACAACACCAGATACTCTGGCTGGAGAGCCAGAGGAAGACCAAGACGACGATGGAGCGACTCCGTGGCAGACACCCTCAGAGCTCACGAGATGTCCCTTCTCCAGGCCACCCTCCTTGCTGCTGACAGACGACTGTATCTCCCCGCGACGCCCACCGGTACAAGCGGAAGGAAAAAGTAAAAATAAGTAAGGATATCACATACGCACGTGCCAATATGTATATAGACCTGCCAGCCCCCCCCCCCCCCCCTGTTGGGTTGCCGGGGGCTCTTTCAGTATAAATAGTATCCCTCACCTTCTGGAAATTATATGCTAGAAATTTCCTCTTTTCTGTCACTCTCTTTGTTTCTGCCTCATTGCTTTGCATTCTGTCATTTCTACTTGTCATTTACTGCCTTAATGGTCCATTCACCTGTATTCGTTCGACAAAATCTTACGTACTTTTTCTTTGGATTGATAATTGGGTACATGCATTAAATGCATTTTTGACTCTAAGGAGGTGAGATATGCAGAAGCAATTTTAGGTAATTTATGTCTGTTTTTATGTATGTTTTGGTGTCCTTATGTATGCTTCTATTTGTATTCAGGTGTGTTTTTAAAATTCCCCTGTGCGATAAACTGGACGGAATGGTCCTTCGCCGGGGGCATGTCCTTAGATTATGTGCACGAATGCATTGATATGTGTACTTAATATTTTTTCCCCTGTTGAAGTTTTGAGTGTTTCGAAGCGGTATGAGCCCTGATATGGCTCTGCGCAGTCGGCTGGGCTTTAAACAACAATAAAAGAAAAAACAAAAGACCTGCCAGTGCCCAAACTCATTAAGTCTGTATACACACGTATGATATTACATATGTATGTGCCAATGTGTAGATAGACCTGCTTGTGCCTAGACTCCTTAAGTCTGTATGCACACGCAGGATATCACATATGCACGTTTAATGTCTTGTATGTTATGTCAGTGGCTGGCTTATGGAATCACATAACAGCTACCATGCAGGCCCACCTAAGATGCAGACTGTGCAATAAGGTAATGGATTGCAGTCAGTTTACCTAGGGTAAACTGATCTAAAAACCGACCAATTTGGTGTGATGTAAAATCCGACCGATATCCGGGTTTGCCTCACAAAACCGAAAGTACAGTCACTCCTGTTACTGAAAAGAGGTGAAAGAAACTGGTTTCAGTTTAGGGAATAACCAGATTTGTAGGATTCGCCAATGAAAGTTAAAACAATTTTTAAATTATGACACGGTGCGACTTTGAAGGCCACACCAACCCGCCTGCTTCCGGCGCCACACGTGCCATACAGACTTTTCACGTGATCGCTCGCTGACCCCTCGTAGCAACAAACCGATACTGTTGATAGAGAACTGATTCGCTGTTTACAAGATCACATGCCTTACATGTATGCATAAATATGAGCTGCAGAATCAATCTTTAGGTTTGGGACGTTAATCAGATCACTTCCTCCGATGAAATGGCGGGATTTGGTCAATCATACTATACATCAGGCTTGAATACCTAAGTGATCTAATTCTCGACCGACTCCCACTGTCTCTCTCTCTCTTTCTCTTTCTCCCCCTCTCTTTTTCTTTCTGTTGTTTTTGCTCTCTTGCTTGCTCTATCTCTCAATCGCTCTCAAGCGCACACGTGCGTGTGGGTGTGAGAGATGGCAGCAACTTGGATCTACATAGACCTACTTCATGCACTGAAGCACTGACCACGCTGCCTTTCTAAAAAGTATGTAAAAATGAAAGATGTCGATCGTGGGCGGACACAGTAGATGTGGAAAATACTGATGGAAATCATCAAGGCATACACTGTTCCAGCAGAAACTAACTCTTTTTGTTGTTTTTGATTGATACATCATTTGTTTATCAAGTAATGTGCGCTGCCTTGACCGTATTCATGCTGGTCAAATTTTAGATCACCCCTGGTCGGATTTTACATCCACCTGGTCGGAATTTAGATCATGTACCCCTACTTCGTTCTTTAGCATATTGCAAGACTTTGGTACACCTTATAACTTTGTAAAGCCCAGTAATCAATCACAGAAAGTCTACTACAGGCATCAAGCTGTTCTAACCAGTCATCTACGAAATATTTATGAAGACACGCGACCAAACCTGCAACTTGTACCAAAATCGGTCGGATTTATATCAGTTTACCCGTAACTCACGAATTCTCCGTGCTCCACGTAACAGTCTGGTTATGTATACTGCGCAGTGTGTAAAAGTGAGTTTGAAGAACAACGGTATACAAAAACGACTGATAGTACTGTTTTCACTGCCCAAAACGCCTGAAAAAAAAATACTACGTGCTATATAGGAAGACAAAAAAACCCCCAAACAAACAAAGAATGGAGATAGTTAAGCAGCCCACTGAACATTTCGTTCTTAGAATGATAGCATTGTTGTTACGAGTTATGACAAGATAGTTAACTACAACTAAAACAACAAGAAGCATGCACGACAATGTCTTTGGCACGTAGTTTATGGAAAATCTGGCACCTAAACACTTTCGTTATGTTGGTGAAAAAAATTCATCATCAACACACACACACACACGCACACACACACACACACACACACACACACACACACACACACACACACACACACACACACACACACACACACACACACACACACACACATATGTATATATATCTACACATATGTAGATGTATACATGTGTACATGTTTGTATATATATATATGTACATATATATGTATATAATATATACATATATATATACATATATATATACATATATATATATATATATATATGTATATACATACAGACGCGTGCAGACACACAAACACACAAACACACACACACACACACACACACACACACACACACACACACACGTAAGCACACACACATACTCTCTTTCTCTCTCTCTCTTTCTCTCTCTCTCTCTCTCTCTCTCTCTCGTATAAAAGCGGTTTGTTCCACTCAAAGATTCTTGAAAGGTGAACTCCGGAAATACGGCACAGAACTACGTCATAATACTAAAATTGAAAAAAAAATCCACAACGAAATGTTTCAATGGGCCAACAATATCTCCCTCATGACTGCCAAATGGTGATGAGAGTGAAAGAAGAATCAATCAGGACTCACGCAGATCTGTCTGCAGTTTCTGCAGGTACTGCCGGTCTCCGTACAGCTCTCCTAGGATCTTCTTCATCGTGTCTTCGTCAGGCTGGCGTAATGTTGACTTTGAACCTTCCTCCTGTTCCCCTATGCCCTGAAGTCCCCCCAGTTCTCCCACCTTGCTGTGCTCCAACCTGTAAGGAGACAACAATTGTTACTGTTTGGTCGGTCGGTTGGTTGGTTGTCAAAGACTATCACTATTTGGTTGGTTGGATGACAATATTCCTAACAATAAGACGGGCTGAAAGACGAACAAAGCAAAGCATTCTGGAAGAACTGAACAAACAGCCTAAACTTTTTAGGCCTGGTTACGAAAAGGCACAGGAAATACTTTGGACATGCTATGAAACATCATATAAAATCTCAGAATCTCATTTAGTTCTGCATTCAGTTTTAACCAGAAAATTTCGAAAATGATCAAGGGAAAATAAACTGATATATGTTATAAAATGTTGGAGAGAGGATAGCTCAGCACATCAACAGGGCCAGCACTGTGAAAAGACAGACAATGATAGTATGTTAAACATGTTGGAGAGAGAATAGCTCAGCACATCAACAGGGCCATCAATGCAAGAAGACAGACAATGATAGTATGTTAAACATGTTGGAGAGAGAATAGCTCAACACATCAACAGGGCCAGCACTGTGAGAAGACAGACAATGATGGTATGTTAAAAATGTTGGAGAGAGAATAGCTCAGCACGTCAACAGGGTCATTACTGTGAGAAGACAGACAATGATGGTATGTTAAAAATGTTGGAGAGAGAATAACTCAGCACATCAACAGGGTCATTACTGTGAGAAGACAGACAATGATGGTATGTTAAAAATGTTGGAGAGAGAATAGCTCAACACATCAACAGGGCCAGCACTGTGAGAAGACAGACAATGATGGTATGTTAAAAATGTTGGAGAGAGAATAGCTCAACACATCAACAGGGCCATTACTGTGAGAAGACAGACAATGATGGTATGTTAAAAATGTTGGAGAGAGAATAACTCAGCACATCAACAGGGTCATTACTGTGAGAAGACAGACAATGATGGTATGTTAAAAATGTTGGAGAGAGAAAGCTCAACACGTCAACAGGGTCATTACTGTGAGAAGACAGACAATGATGGTATGTTAAAATGTTGCAAGAAGACAGACAATGATAGTATGTTAAAATGTTGCAAGAAGACAGACAATGATGGTATGTTAAAAATGTTGCAAGAAGACAGACAATGATAGTATGTTAAAAATGTTGGAGAGAGAAAGCTCAACACGTTCAACAGGGCCATCACTGCAAGAAGACAGACAATGATAGTATGTTAAAAATGTTGCAAGAAGACAGACAATGATAGTATGTTAAAAATGTTGCAAGAAGACAGACAATGATAGTATGTTAAAAATGTTGCAAGAAGACAGACAATGATAGTATGTTAAAAATGTTGCAAGAAGACAGACAATGATAGTATGTTAAAATGTTGCAAGAAGACAGACAATGATAGTATGTTAAAAATGTTGCAAGAGACAGACAATGATAGTATGTTAAAAATGTTGCAAGAGGACAGATAATGATAGTATGTTAAAAATGTTGCCAGAAGACAGACAATGATAGTATGTTAAAAATGTTGCAAGAAGCAGACAATGATAGCATGTTAAACATGTTGCAAGAAGACAGACAATGATAGT
>JAPXFY010000030.1:13901630-13916630 GCA_030674185.1 Monoplex corrugatus | reverse complement strand
CCTGGGATTCTATGCTACTAGTCTTTCATGCTGTGATCTCACCAGACCTCCTGGGATTCTATGCTACTAGTCTTTCATGCTGGGATCTCACCAGACCTCCTGGGATTCTATGCTACTAGTCTTTCATGCTGGGATCTCACCAGACCTCCTGGGATTCTATGCTACTAGTCTTTCATGCTGGGATCTCACCAGACCTCCTGGGATTCTATGCTACTAGTCTTTCATGGTGTGATCTCACCAGACCTCCTGGGATTCTATGCTACTAATCTTTCATGCTGGGATCTCACCAGACCTCCTGGGGTCCTATGCTACTAGTCTTTCATGCTGGGATCTCACCAGACCTCCTGGAGTCCTATGCTACTAGTCTTTCATGCTGGGATCTCACCAGACCTCCTGGGATTCTATGCTACTAGTCTTTCATGCTGGGATCTTACCAGACCTCCTGGAGTCCTATGCTACTAGTCTTTCATGCTGGGATCTCACCAGACCTCCTGGGATTCTACGCTACTAGTCTTTCATGCTGGGATCTCTCCAGACCTCCTGGGATTCTATGCTACTAGTCTTTCATGCTGGGATCTCACCAGACCTCCTGGGATTCTATGCTACTAGTCTTTCATGCTGGGATCTCACCAGACCTCCTGGGATTCTATGCTACTAGTCTTTCATGGTGTGATCTCACCAGACCTCCTGGGATTCTATGCTACTAGTCTTTCATGCTGGGATCTCACCAGACCTCCTAGCGTCCTATGCCACTAGTCTTTCATGCTGGGATCTCACCAGACCTCCTGGGGTCCTATGCTACTAGTCTTTCATGCTGGGATCTCACCAGACCTCCTGGGATTCTATGCTACTAGTCTTTCATGCTGGGATCTCTCCAGACCTCCTGGGATTCTATGCTACTAATCTTTCATGCTGGGATCTCACCAGACCTCCTGGGATTCTATGCTACTAGTCTTTCATGCTGGGATCTCACCAGACCTCCTGGGATTCTACGATACTAGTCTTTCATGCTAGGATCTCACCAGACCTCCTGGGATTCTACGATACTAGTCTTTCATGCTGGGATCTCATCAGACCTCCTGGGGTCCTATGCTACTAGTCTTTCATGCTGGGATCTCACCAGACCTCCTGGGATTCTATGCTACTAGTCTTTCATGCTGGGATCTCACCAGACCTCCTGGGATTCTATGCTACTAGTCTTTCATGCTGGGATCTCACCAGACCTGCAGGGGTCCTATGCTACTAGTCTTTCATGTTGGGATCTCACCAGACCTCCTGGGGTCCTATGCTACTAGTCTTTCATGCTGGGATCTCACCAGACCTGCAGGGTCCTATGCTACTAGTCTTTCATGTTGGGATCTCACCAGACCTCCTGGGGTCCTATGCTACTAGTCTTTCATGCTGGGATCTCACCAGACCTGCAGGGGTCCTATGCCACTAGTCTTTCAGATGATACGGTAAACCCAGATCATCTGTGCAACATGCACGCACTTTGCTCATGTACACAATCCACAGCTAGAAAAGGAAGCGTCTTTGGTGGTTTGTGTTTAAAGAAAAAAAAATCCACTTTCAAATCAAAAAGAAAACAAAATGGGTGGTGCTGAACTGTGGCGACGCGCTCTCCCAGATTAGAACAGTCGGAATTCATCTTTATATTCATATTTTGTAATTTGTATCTGCTTCTATGCTAGCTGAATGGTGTAGCGCAAACTGTGTTAGATTTGAGAAGTACAACATGGGAGATAATTTTCAAGAGTTGTGTCATTGGATTAATATTCATCTTTATATTCATTTCTTATGTCACAGTGGATTTACCATGTGAAATTCTGGGTGTTCTCCCCTTTGAGGGCCTGTCGCCGCAGTTCAGCGCCACCCAATGTTTTGTTTGACTAAGGCTTCAGAAAAGCAAGAAGACGGGCCTTCAAAGGAAGGGACCTGGAAATAAACCTATCTTTCCAATATTTTATGTCAGGGCAGCTGGGCAAATGCCCTGCTCTTCACTGTTTTCAATTGCTGTGGGATCTTTACCGTGCGCAGGCCAGAAGGCACATGGATCCGACTCGTTTTTCGTCCCCTTCTGAAGGACTGGACGTTCCCTTCGATTTTTCGATCAAACTGAGAAGAAAAATTTATGCCTCAGCTGGGAACGAACCCTGGCTTCTCGAGTTTAGTTGTTGCTAGATGAAAGTCAGAACCATTCTGCCACTCTTCTCTTCTGATATTTCACACGTTAAATTCATTGTGACGAGAATAGATAGAGATATAGACGGAAACAGGGATATAAATGACTAATAGACAAATAGACATGGGTAGAAACATAGAAATAGACGACTACTGAGTGGATAGAGACACAGATATAAAGAGATATAAATGACTAATAAACAAATAGATATCGGAAGAAACATAGAAATAACGACTACTGAGTGGATAGAGACACAGATATAAAGAGATATAAATGACTAATAAACAAATAGATATGGACAGAAACAGAGAAATAGAGACTACTGAGTGGATAGAGACACAGATATAAAGAGATATAAATGACTAATAAACAAATAGATATGGACAGAAACAGAGAAATAAAGACTACTGAGTGGATAGAGACACACAATATAAACAGAGACATAAACGACCAGAGAACAAACGGACAGAAACAGAGAAGTACATGACTACATGTACTTACATCGAGGTCAGAGGCATCCACGGACAGAACCTTTTCCACGTCCTGCATGGCACGGTACGTCTTGCCCAGCAACAGGTAGCATCGGGACCGTCCTATCAACGCTCGTTTCTCCTCTGGTTGTAGTTCTATGGCCTGGACACAGCACAACACCTTAGTCCCATCCCACCTCATGATATACCCAACAAAACGATGCCTTGACGAGCACACTGGAAAATACTTCGCCTCCATACAGGGAGACAAACCCCAATGCTATTGTACTAACTAGGCGCTGGCAAAATTGCCCGTGTATCAGTGGGCTGCACAGAAGCGACATGTCATATCACCGCACCAGTCGTCGTGGTGTAGTGGTTAGCGTAAGGGACTACCGACTGGAAGGTTGTGGGTTCGAATCCCCATCAGTACCTTCAAAAATCATTGTGAGATTTTTCGGCTTAACCGGCTCTTACCCAGAGTTGGGCGTGCTGTGGGTTCATAGGGAAGACTGGGACCACACAGTCGAGTCTCATCCACTTCACGGATTACGTCCTTGAGGATGTTGCTCAGATCCTCCGACCAGAACCGCATGTGTCTGCATCTCTCGGGCCTGGTTGACGCAGAACATATTATGATAGTATTTTTTTTTTCGGCTTCCGACGGCGCTAACCACTACACCACAGCGACTGGTAAATTAGAAGAAAAATGGTTTCTGGGTTGGTACTGATTCTGTGGAATAGCGAACATGATATTGTGCTACCAGTCATCATGACAAAGTGGACTTAAAAATAACTGACTGGGGAGGTCATGAGTTTCGGACCTCCATCAGTTAAAAAAATGTACTGATGGAGTTATCTACCTTTACTGGCTTCTCACTAGGATTTAGACTCATTGGGAAGAGTTAGGACTCCACAGTTGAGGTTTATCACTTGGTGGATGAGTCATTGGACGCTCAAAATTCATGACCAACACTGCAGGTGTCTGTGATCTCTCGAGCTGCAGGATACATTATGACAGTAAACGTAGGATACACAGCGCTATCATGCAGTCACAATCCAAGATGGAACTGCTTAGCATCATAACTATCATCCCTGTTATCATGAAATCTTCAATCACTACAGCAGTGTGACAAACGTCCCACGTGATGTGGCCCATCACGCCCTGATCTCGTGGTCACCTGGTTTGGTTTCCTCCACAGCTGCCGTGTCTGAGGTGAATTTAACCCTTTGACTCTCTCAACCTATCCACTAGCATCCTGCATTGTCAGCCATGACAGCAAAGCGAAAATGTAACCCTTTGACTCCCTCACCCTATCCACCAGCTTCCCGCAGGAAGCTGGTGGATAGGGAGAGGAGTCAAAGGGTTAAATGTTTGCTGGTGGTGAATAGGGTGCGGGAGTAAAAGGGTTAAGTCGGGTCTTTGGTGTCAGTAGTTGATGGGACTGTCGTAAGAAGGAACTCAAATCGATCAACAAAACAAGCCTACATTAATTCTATTGTGATTGCACTTGCCACAGCTGAGCTCTCCTGCTGGCCTAGGGCTGTCACAGTGAAATCACTGAGAACTGTCGCCTTTGAGCCATTTTCCATCGATTTTAGACAAAACGTAGCTGAAGCGTTCAACGGAAGTTCCTGCACAAGGGAAGCACTGCCAACTACTAAATCATTAGCATAACAAAAGTAGAGGGAGTTATATACCCTAGACCATCTGTTACTATGATCGAAGTAGCCCGTCCTCATGAGAGCTCAGCTGTTACTTCAATCGAAGTAGCCCGTCGTCAAAGAGTTAAATGAACAAGACAATTAATAATAAACAAATAAACAAAAAAACAAACAAACAAACAAACAAACAAACAAAAACAAACAAACAAACGAATCAATAAATAAATAAACATTACTGATTAACACATAAATAAATACATAAATAAATCATCTAAATGAATAAATAAACTGATTAATACATAATCAAACAAACAAATCCTCTGCAAAGTGGACAGTTACCAGATTAAAGCTCTCCAGGGCTTTGTGATACTGATGCTTGTGCATGAAGTCGTCAGCCTCCTTCCTGTAGATGTCGTACAGCATCTCTTTCTTCTGGTTCTTCAGCTGTCCCCAGGCCTTCGGGGACAGAGGGCTGGGTGTGTCCTCCATCCTTCACACCTGCCAATTCCAAATCATCCATCGATCACACCTGTCCATTCCACATCTTCCATCTATCACACATGTCAGTCACATATCATCCGTCAATCACACATCATCCATCTATTACCCCTGTCAGTCACACATCATCCATCTATCACCCCTGTCAGTCACATATCATGTGTCATTCACACATCATCCATCTATCACCCCTGTCAGTCACATATCATGTGTCAGTCACACATCATCCATCTATCACCCTGTCAGTCACATATCATCCGTCATTCACACATCAACTATCTATTACCCCTGTCAGTCACATATTATCCATCTATCACCCCTGTCAGTCACACATCATCCGTCATTCACACATCAACGATCTATTACCCCTGTCAGTCACATATTATCCATCTATCACCCCTGTCAGTCACACATCATCCGTCATTCACACATCAACGATCTATTACCCCTGTCAGTCACATATCATCCGTCATTCACACATCATCCATCTATCACCCGTGTCAGTCACGTATCATCCGTCAGTCACACATCATCCATCTAATACCCCTGTCAGTCATATATCATCCATCAGTCACACATCATCCATCTATTGCCCCTGTCAGTCACGTTTCATCCATCAGTCACACATCATCCATCTATTACCCCTGTCAGTCACACATCATCCATCTATCACACCTGTCAGTCACACATCATCCATCTATTACCCCTGTCAGTGATATATCATCCGTCAATCACACATCATCGATCTATCACACTTGTCAGTCACACATCATCCATCTAATACGCCTGTCTGTCATATATCATCCATCAATCACATATCATCCATCTATTACCCCTGTCAGTCACATATCATCCGTCAGTCACACATCATCCATCTATTACCCCTGTCAGTCATATATCATCCATCTTTTACCCCTGTCTGTCACGTATCATCCGTCAGTCACACATCATCCATCTAATACCCCTGTCAGTCACGTATCATCCATCTAATACGCCAGTCTGTCACGTATCATCCGTCAGTCACACATCATCCATCTATTACCCCTGTCTGTCACGTATCATCCGTCAGTCACACATCATCCATCTAATACCCCTGTCTGTCACGTATCATCCGTCAGTCACACATCATCCATCTAATACCCTGTCAGTCACGTATCATCCATCTAATACGCCTGTCTGTCACGTATCATCCGTCAGTCACACATCATCCATCTATTACCCCTGTCTGTCACGTATCATCCGTCAGTCACGTATCATCCATCTAATACCCTGTCTGTCACGTATCATCCGTCAGTCACACATCATCCATCTATGCCCCTGTCGTCACGTATCATCCGTCAGTCACACATCATCCATCTATTACCCCTGTCAGTCACACATCATCCATACTAATACCCCTGTCAGTCACGTATCATCCGTCAGTCACACATCATCCATCTAATACCCCTGTAAGTCAGTATCATCCGTCAGTCACACATCATCCATCTAATACGCCTGTCTGTCACGTATCATCCGTCAGTCACACATCATCCATCTATTACCCTGTCTGTCACATATATCATCCGTCAGTCACACATCATCCATCTATTACCCCTGTCATGTCACGTTATCATCCGTCAGTCATCCACCAATCATCCATCTATTCCCCTGTCTGTCACTATTCATCCGTCAGTCACACATCATCCATCTAATACCCTGTCAGTCACGTATCATCCGTCAGTCACACATCATCCATCTAATACGCCTGTCAGTCACGTATCATCCGTCAGTCACACATCATCCATCTATTACCCTGTCTGTCACGTATCATCCGTCAGTCACACATCATCCATCTAATACGCCTGTCAGTCACGTATCATCCGTCAGTCACACATCATCCATCTAATACGCCTGTCAGTCACGTATCATCCGTCAGTCACACATCATCCATCTAATACCCTGTCAGTCACGTATCATCCGTCAGTCACACATCATCCATCTAATACCCTGTCAGTCACGTATCATCCGTCAGTCACACATCATCCATCTAATACCCCTGTCAGTCATTATATCATCCGTCAGTCACACATCATCCATCTATTACCCCTGTCAGTCATCATCATCTCATCCGTGTCAGTCACACATCATCCATCTAATACGCCTGTCTGTCACGTATCATCCGTCAGTCACACATCATCCATCTATTACCCCTGTCTGTCACGTATCATCCGTCAGTCACACATCATCCATCTAATACGCCTGTCAGTCACGTATCATCCGTCAGTCACACATCATCCATCTAATACGCCTGTCAGTCACTATCATCCGTCAGTCACACATCATCCATCTAATACCCCTGTCAGTCATATATCATCCGTCAGTCACACATCATCATCTATTACCCTGTCAGTCACACATCATCCATCTAATACCCTGTCAGTCACGTATCATCCGTCAGTCACACATCATCCATCTAATACCCCTGTCAGTCACGTATCATCCGTCAGTCACATATCATCCATCTATACCCCTGTCAGTCACGTATCATCCGTCAGTCCACATCATCCATGTATTACCCCTGTCTGTCACACATCATCCATCTAATACCCCTGTCGTCACGTATCATCCGTCAGTCACACATCATCCATCTAATACGCCCGTCTGTCACGCATCATCCGTCAGTCACACATCATCCATCTAATACGCCTGTCTGTCACGTATCATCCGTCAGTCACACATCATCCATCTAATACCCCTGTCAGTCACGTATCATCCGTCAGTCACACATCATCCATCTAATACCCCTGTCAGTCACGTATCATCATCATCACACTGTCAGTCACACATCATCCATCTATTACCCCTGTCAGTCACGTATCATCCGTCAGTCACACATCATCCATCTAATTTACGCCTGTCTGTCACGTATCATCCGTCAGTCACACATCATCCATCTATTACCCCTGTCAGTCACGTAACATCCGTCAGTCACACATCATCCATCTAATACGCCTGTCTGTCATATATCATCCGTCAGTCACACATCATCCATCTATTACCCCTGTCAGTCACATATCATCCATCAGTCACACATCATCCATCTATTACCCCTGTAAGTCATATATCCGTCAGTCACACATCATCCATCTATTACCCCTGTCAGTCAATATCATCCGTCAGTCACACATCATCCATCTATCACACCTTTACAAATTTAAGTTTTTTTTTCTTCTGTTTCTTTTGAAATTAGGAAGAGTGTCTCATATCGACCATGTGTGTGTGTGTGTGTGTGTGTGTGTGTGTGTGTGTGTGTGTGTGTGTGTGTGTGTGGTGTGTGTGTGTGTGTGTGTGTGTGCGCGTGTGTGTGTGTATATTATATATATGTGTGTGTGTGTGTGTGTGTGTGTGTGTGTGTGTGTGTGTGTGTGTGTAAAACTGTGTGTATGTGTCTGTGCGTCTATGCGTGTGTGTGTGTGTTCGTGTATACTTGTGTGTGTATGTGTGTGTGTGTATATGTGCGTGCTGGTGTGTGTGTGTGTGGTGTGTGTGTGCGTGTGTGTGTGTGTGGTGTGCGTGTGCGTGCGTGTGTGTGTGTGTGTGTATGATAGATACCAGGTAGATAGTGACGGTATGTTTTCGTGGTCGGTTGTTTCTGTGTTTGGATGCCTGCGTGAGTGTTTGCAGGCAGGAATGCATGCATTCTCTCTCTCACTGTCTCTCTCTCTTATTCTTTCTCCCTCTCTCTCTTTCACACACATGCACACACACACACACACACACACACACACACACACACACACACACACACACGCACACACACACACACACACACAAACACGCAAACACGCACATAGATGATGATGAGCTAGGGTACACTCAGCCTGCATGCATGTGTTAGTGTTTGTTTGGCTGCCTGTATACGTTCACAAACGTTTGCTTTTGAGCTTCCTTTTACTCGTTTGTACGCCTGATTTGGTTTCCTTCGTTTAAAATATGTCAGTATGCATAATCATTTCTTTGCATATGGAATACGTACACTCTTTCACGCTTACTTTGTAAGCCTGTATTCCTTGTGTGATTGTTTGTACGCTTGTATAAAAATTATGCTTGCATGATTGTCTGGTCGCTCGTAAGATATGGAGTACTTGTTTGCTTGAATGCTTTTGTGACATATTGTACATTTGATTGCTTGAATGCATGGATCAAGGGTCATACACCTAACAGGCTGTGTGTACCCTAGCTCATCGTCCTGTATGTTTGTGTGTGTGTGTGTGTGTGTTTGTGTGTGTATATATATATATGTGTGTGTGTGTGTGTGTGTGAACGAGAGAGAGGGAGAAAGAAAGAAAGAAAGAAAGAGAGAGAGAGAGAGAGAAAGAAACAGAGAGAGAGAGAGAGAAAGACAGGAGAGAGAGAGAGAGAGAATGAGTGTGTATGTGGATGTGTGAGACAGTCTACATAATTGGATTGTAGTCTTTTCTTTCTACATTTATTTATCATTATTGCCATCATCTTCTTTGTCATCATCGTCACTAGGATTATCGTCATCATCGTCATTATTATTATTATCATCAATATTTTCATAATTCTTTTATTATTACCATCATCGGCATTGGTAGTAGTAGCAGCAGCAGCAGCAGCAGCAGCAGCAGTACTAGTATTAGTAGTAGTAATAATAGTAGCAGTAGTAGTTATTGCTGTCATTTTTGTTTAAAGCCCAGCCGACTTCCTAGAGTCATATCAGGGCAATAACCGCTTCAAAACATACTCAACTTCAACAGGAAAAAAAAAAAGAAAAGAAAATCTAAGTGCACATATCAATGCATTTGCCCACATAATCTAAGGACATGCCTCCAGCGTTGACCACTCGTCCAATTTATCGCACAGGGGAGATTTAAAAAAACTCACCTGAATACAAATATAAGCATACATAAGGACACCAAAACATATAAAAACAGGCGTAAATTACATAAAATTGTTTCCGCATATCTCATCTCCTAGAGCCAAAAATGCACTTAATACATATACCCAATTATCAATCCTAAGAAAAAGTACATATGACTTTATCGAACACATACAGGTAAATGGACCATTAAGGCAGAAATGATAGGTAGAAATGACAGAAAACAAAAGCAACAAGGTAGAAACAAAGAGAGGGACGGAAGAACGGCATTAATAGCAATAAGTTCAGTTAAAAACAAACAAACAAAAATAAGAACAAAACATAGATAACATCTTGCTAATATCTTTAAGAACCAAGGCAGTTGTCACAACAACACAACAAACAAACGGGATCGGGGAACAGAAGGAAAACACTTGGAGGTTTGGGGGTGGGGGGGTGGGGGTTAGTGTTCTCACCTGTAGTGGAGCCGGTGATGACGTCACGGAGTGGGACAACCCAGTCAAGCTGACATAACAACAGGAGAACAGGACATGTTGATGGTGTTGGCAGTAGTCATCCCGTGTAAGTCACTGTCACACAGTCAACCAAACCCAGCTAGCAGCACAAAGTCACAGCCAGCTGTCTTACTCCAACCTGTCTCTCCTCCAACAGGAATGTTAACACTCACACACACCGGTGCAAGTCAAGCACTTAGACATACAAAGAAAGGGACTAGGCCGTCTAAGCCTCACCTGGTGGTTTACCATCGAGCGAAGTCGTGTCGAACAAGGCTGAGAGCTCATTAGATTCCTGTAAAGGCCTGGGAGTTGATCTGACAGATCGGGTGAGAAGAGCTAATTCACAGAGTGTCATCCTCGCATGCTCGTGTTATTACAGAGTGGGGCACTATAAGGGTTCCACACTCATTCACACATACACATGGAGACACTGGGTAGGCCCTACAGCTATACTGATTTGGTCAAGGTGAAATTGAAAGTGATATGCTTGCAGCCCTGTTGGGTCCCCAGAAACAGTGTCACAGACCTAAACATTTTTAGGTTCGTGGTGCCAGGCGGACTTGCGGAGTGGCTGAAGACGAGGAGGGTGGAGGAGATGCTTGGGGCAACAAGAGATAGAGACAGATGGAAGTCCATGATCGCCAACGCCATGCGGCAAGGCACGTGATGATGATGATGATAATGGTGCCAGGCGGGACGCGCACGCCAGACACTAACTCCACCCATCACAGTTCAAATTTGCCCTGATTTCAAATGTTTCTGTTGATTTGTCATGGCATTTTCCATTAACGCAACATTATATTTAACGAAGTATTAGGAGGTGATAATAGTTACCATTCTAACAAATATGAAGCTGTATCATCGCTTCTGCGTCGAACTACTTGATAAAACGTTGAAGAGATGTGCTGCCTGCTGGTACAAGGGTTAGAAATAATGTGTACTGTTACGTGATGTGTGCTATTACAAGGATTATAAATGATGTTTGCTGTTAAAGGGTTAGAAATGACGTGTGCTGTTACATGATGTGTGCTGTTAAAGGGTTAGAAATGATGTGTGCTGTTACAAGGATTATAAATGATGTGTGCTGTTAAAGGGTTAGAAATGATGTGTGCTATTACAAGGATTATAAATGATGTGTGCTGTTAAAGGGTTAGAAATGACGTGTGCTGTCACATGATGTGTGCTGTTAAAGGGTTAGAAATGATGTGTGCTGTTAAAGGGTTAGAAATGATGTGTGCTGTTAAAGGGTTAGAAATGATGTGTGCTGTTAAAGGGTTAGAAATGATGTGTGCTGTTACAAGGGGTAGAAATGATGTGTGCTGTTAAAGGGTTAGAAATGACGTGTGCTGTTACATGATGTGTGCAGTTAAAGGGTTAGAAATGATGTGTGCTGTTAAAGGGTTAGAAATGATGTGTGCTGTTACAAGGGATAGAAATGATGTGTGCTGTTACAAGGGGTAGAAATAATGTGCTGTTACAAGGGTTAGAAATGATGTGTGCTGTTACAAGGGGTAGAAATGATGTGTGCTGTTACAAGGGTTAGAAATGATGTGTGCTGTTACAAGGGGTAGAAATGATGTGTGCTGTTACAAGGGTTAGAAATGATGTGTGCTGTTACAAGGGGTAGAAATAATGTGCTGTTACAAGGGTTAGAAATGATGTGTGCTGTTACAAGGGGTAGAAATGATGTGTGCTGTTACAAGGGTTAGAAATGATGTGTGCTGTTACAAGGGTAGAAATGATGTGTGCTGTTACAAGGGTAGAAATAATGTGCTGTTACAAAGGGTAGAAATAATGTGCTGTTACAAGGGTTAGAAATGATGTGTGCTGTTACAAGGGGTAGAAATGATGTGTGCTGTTACAAGGGGTAGAAATAATGTGCTGTTACAAGGGGTAGAAATGATGTGTGCTGTTACAAGGGTAGAAATGATGTGTGCTGTTACAAGGGGTAGAAATAATGGGCTGTTACAAGGGGTAGAAATGATGTCTGCTGTTACAAGGGTAGAAATGATGTGTGCTGTTACGTGATGTGTGCTGTTACGTGATGTCTGCTGTTACAAAGGTTAGAAATGACATGTGCTGTTACGTGATGCGTGTTGTTACAAGGGTTAGAAATGGTGTGTGCTGTTACGTGATATGTGCTGTTACAAGGGTTACAAATGATGTGTGCTGTTACGTGATGTGTACTGTTACAAGGGTTAGAAATGGTGTGTGCTGTTACGTGATATGTGCTGTTACAAGGGTTACAAATGATGTGTGCTGTTACGTGATGTGTGCTGTTACAAGGGTTACAAATGATGTGTGCTGTTACGTGATGTCTGCTGTTACAAGTGTTAGAAATGGTGTGTGCTGTTACGTGATATGTGCTGTTACAAGGGTTACAAATGATGTGTGCTGTTACGTGATGTGTACTGTTACAAGGGTTAGAAATGATGTGTGCTGTTACGTGATGTGTGCTGTTACAAGGGTTACAAATGATGTGTGCTGTTACGTGATGTCTGCTGTTACAAGGGTTAGAAATGCCATGAGCTCTTACGTGATGTCTGCTGTTACAAGGGTTAGAAATGCCATGAGCTCTTACGTGATGTCTGCTGTTACAATGGTTAGAAATAACGTGTGCTGTTACACGATGTCTGCTGTTAAAGGGTTAGAAATGAAACTGACATCTCGGGCACACGGCGCTTTATATAGTCCTGCCGTGGCTTGTGCACTGCGAGAAGGCATGCATACTGTGTTGGCCTTCGTCAAAGAGATCTGCTTTCAGAGCTGATCCTACATGTATATATAAAAATCAAAATTGCAAATCATACAATAAAAAGGTAAGTCATTGTATTACACGTTCTTTTATAGTGATAACCAATCATTCATGGCACTTTTGAATAATTTTTCATGTGATTTTTATTCAGAAAATAAGAGCAATATTGTTAATACATTCGGAAGCGTTTGCTTGTCAAAAGATTCTGGGAAACGATAGAAGATTTGCTGAAATTAAATGTGTTGTTTGTACTAGTGTCAGAGTAGCTGAAAACACAAGCTTGTTTGGTTTTGATGAACATATGCGGTCAGTTTCAATATTTTGATTAAATTATCCTGCTAGGAAAAAATGTTGAATGGAAAACGTAAACTTGAAAAACTTGACAACTGTATTGAACACAACACAGCGTGCAACATAAGGATAGTTCATAAGAGAAGAAACCCGTGCACCTAATCACGACCAGTTGCCCACAGCACCTGCCGACAAGGGCCGTGGTAGCACACGCCTTAGAGCGGATACTCAGTGACGGATCAGAACAGCACAACTGAAACTCCACTGAAGTGATAGCATAATTACGGAGTACAAAGTCTCTCCAAGATAGACCCAGGAGAAAATGCTAGACGGACTTGCGGAATGGCTGAGGACGAGGAGGGTGGAGGAGTTGCTTGGGGCGGCAAGAGATAGAGATATATGTAGGTCCATGATCGCCAACGCCATGTGGCAAGGCACCTGATGATGATGATGAACGTTTCTCCTGGCAGGTTCTTCGTAGCAGCTTGATACTGGATGATTTCTATGAGAACGAAAGGTGTAGAAAATGAAGCCAAGAAAGAAAAGGACGCATACAGTAAATGCAGCTTTTATTGGTCAACCAAGAAACATCTCGAGGGTGTGGATGGCACCCACAGCACCAATGCTTCGCCACTCTCCGGACAACCACCTTCCCAAGCTCTGGATAGTCATTTCATCACGCAAAGAGGGAGGGGAAGGGGGAGGGGGGCTATCCATGCGTTGCATGATCCATTCGGATCCAGTTATCAGTTGCCTTGTTTAAAAACCGAATGGCAAGGTGGGGAGATGACAAACCCCGGGACACAGCCACACAAAACGCACCAACCAGGTCCAGCCCAGCCACCGGTCCAAGAAAGAATGGAAGAGCCCTCTCTCCCCCATTGTGGGTCTTCATCTCTCTTTCGGGCAGCCCGTCCTGCCAGCAGCTCACATAGCTGCCAGTTCCTTTCCCCTTACTATAGTTTCGACACTTAGCAGTCGGAAGCCCCCAGCGTTGTCTCACTTCAACAACGGGGGTTGTTCGAACGGCCACTCTGAATACAGGGGGCAGTAGTTTGTCGGTTATGGGCACCAGCTGGGAAGAGAAAGAGAGACAACAGGCAACTGACAACGCACAATTCAGCAAGAGACGAATGAAGCCAAGGAGAACTTGAAATGAGCTGTCCTGGCTTGCTTCAGACCGTCGTGAGGAGAAGAGATTGGCAGGAGCATTATGCTCCACAAGAAACGAAGAATATTGGATGAGTGAGTGCGTTTGTCCCCTCTTCTGTTGTCCGTAGCCGGGTTTAGCGGCACATAATCCTGAGCATTGTGTCCATGGGCCTCTAATCTGTCTTAGTCCCCTGTACGGGTTAAGTAGCTGGTCAGCAGTCCTTGGCTTTCTTCGCAGCGCCCAGAGACAGGAAGAGAAAGACAGGTAACTACACTATTCCATTCTTTTCATCAATGCCCAACGGCCAGTTCGAACTTGCCAAATACTTTCCAGAGCTACAAATATCTGTGGTCGGTGTTGTCCCGAGCCCTTTGCCTCACTGTAGACGACAGACCATAGACACTGCAGAGGCAGCACAAAATCCATGTAAGGCAGAATGAATTACCGATCTTTCTCTGTCCGTATCTCGGATTCACCTTGTAAGATCAAAGATTATTTTCGATGGATACCCGATGTGTATATTTGTGTTTATACTTATGAAAAATGTATCTGTATCTATTTCCTCGGATTGTTATTAGGAGTACATTGATGAAAACAATTACTTAAA
>JAPXFY010000030.1:13874130-13896630 GCA_030674185.1 Monoplex corrugatus | reverse complement strand
CACTTAACTGTTTATGGCACAGGTAACTGTGCGGGCCTTTGTCACAACACTAATCGGGCAGGCCTGGTATCTAGAGTTCAATCCCAGCCCGCACCATTAAATAATTGTGACCTCCACCACAAAATCAGTCTTAACTCGCAGTCATCGAACAGCACTTGGAGCTGAAGAGGTGACTGAGGGTCTATCTGGGGTGTTTTGACTTTTTCTCAAAACTGATTTCAGTAAATTATAATCTATCCCCCAAAGATTTTTTTTCTTGAAAAAATATCATTAATCAATTTAAAATGGTACTTTAATGCACTGATCTCAGCAGAAAGAACGCAACTTCCTACCAAAAGTACCTATTTTTGTCTCTTATTATAAACCGTAACCTGTACAGTACCTGCACATGTAATATACTGACGGAAAGCTCTTTGGTGCACCTTTCAGATGATGACAGCTAAAATTAGAAACAAACTAGGTCAAAGCCACCAAATAAAGAAATTTAAGGACAATGTGTAGGAGAGCACACAAAAACTTTAGAGGCCGTTTTCTCAATATGTCTGTCATACAACTTAATGACTTTAAACATACATAACTTCTGCATTTTTTTTAGTACAAGCTTTATTCAAGTACGAAAATAATCAGCAGAATGTGCACTTTCCAGTAATACGTATATCTCAAAATGCGTGCCCAAAATGCTAGTTAAGACTGATTTCGTGCTGGCAGGTCATAATTGGCCTTTTCTCTGCCCGTCCTGATGTTTTCATCATTCTGACGGTGTCGGCTTAATGTTTCGAAGTCCTTACCCCCTTCCCTCCCTATTTCAAAACCTTGTCAGCGTGTGGGGTTTTGCGCAGGCTCTGCCTAAAGTCTGCCAGATCTTGCTGGCAGGTCTGGGCGGAGCGTATATGGCACTGTCCAAGTGCGATGAATCTCTTTTGAACAAACTCCAAACATGACTGACTGTTTACAGCATATTTAACCTTAGTGGCCTCTGTCACGACACTAGGGCTTTTGTCACGATACTAGGGCTTTTGTCACGACACTACGGCTTTTGTCACGACACTAAGACCTTTGTCATGACACTACGACTTTTGTCACGACACTAAGACCTTTGTCATGACACTACGACTTTTGTCACGACACTAAGACCTTTGTCACGACACTACGACTTTTGTCACGACACTAAGACCTTTGTCATGACACTACGACTTTTGTCACGACACTAAGACCTTTGTCACGACACTACGGCTTTTGTCATGACACTACGACTTTTGTCACGAAACTAAGGATTTTGTCACGACACTACGACTTTTGTCACGACACTAAGGCTTTTGTCACGACACTACGACTTTTGTCACGACACTAAGACCTTTGTCACGACACTACGGCTTTCGTAACGACACTAACGGCTTTTGTCACGACACTAAGGCTTTTGTCACGACACTAAGGCCTTTGCTATGACATTAAGGCCTTTGTTATGACACAAAGCCTTGTTATGACACTAAGGCTTTTTGTCACAACACTAGGCTTTTGTCACGACATTAAGGCTTTTGTCACGTACACTAAGGCCTTTGCTATGACATTAAGGCCTTTGTTATGACACAAAAGCCTTTGTTATGACACTAAGGCTTTTGTCACGACACTGAGGCTTTTGTCACGACACCTAAGGCTTTTGTCACGACACTAAGGCTTTTGTCACGACACTAAGGTTTTTGTCACGACACTACGGCTTTTGTCACGACACTAAGGCTTTTGTCACGACACCTAAGGCTTTTGTCACGACACTATGGCTTTTGTCACGACACCTAAGGCTTTTGTCACGACACTACGGCTTTTGTCACGACACTAAGGCTTTTGTCACGACACTAAGGCTTTTGTCACGACACTAAGGCTTTTGTCACGACACTACGGCTTTTGTCACGACACTAAGGTTTTTGTCACGACACTACGGCTTTTGTCACGACACTAAGGCTTTTGTCACGACACTAAGGCTTTGTCACTACACTAAGGCTTTTGTCACTACACTAAGGCTTTTGTTATGACACTAAGGCTTTTGTCACTACACTAAGGCTTTTGTCACGACACTACGGCTTTTGTCACGACACTAAGGCTTTTGTCACGACACTAAGGCTTTTGTCACGACACTAAGGCTTTTGTCACTACACTAAGGCTTTTGTCACGACACTAAGGCTTTTGTCACGACACTAAGGCTTTTGTCACGACACTAAGGTTTTTGTCACGACACTAAGGCCTTTGTTATGACACTAAGGCTTTTGTTATGACACTAAGGCTTTTGGTACGACACTAAGGCTTTTGTTATGACACTAAGGCCTTTGTTATGACACTAAGGCTTTTGTTATGACACTAAGGCCTTTGTTCTGGCACTGAGGCTTTTGGCACGACACTAAGGCTTTTGTCACGACACTAAGGTTTTTGTCACGACACTAAGGCCTTTCTTATGACACCACGGCTTTTGTTCTGACACTAAGACTTTTGTTATGACACTAAAGCCTTTGTCACGACACTAAGGCCTTTGTCACGACACTTAAACCTTCGTAATGACACTAAGGCTTTTGTCACGACACGAAAGCCTTCGTAATGACACTAAGGCCTTTGTCATGACATTAAGACTTTTCTCATGACACTAAGGCTTTTGTCATGACGTTAAGGCCTTTGTTATGATACTAGGGCTTTTGTTAGACATTATGACCTTTGTCACGACACTAAGACTTTGTAATTACATTGTGGCCTTTTTCACGATACTAAAGCTTTTTTCATGACACTAAGGCCTTTGTAATGCATAAGCTGCTTATGGCACATCCGTGTTGCTCTTTGTCAGACACAAAAGTCTTTGTTATGATACTAATTGCTATGACACTAATGTGTTGGCCTTTGTCACGACACTAAGGCCTTTCTTATGATATCAACTGCTCATGCCACAACTGTGTTGACCTTTGTTATAATACTGACTGCTCATGACACAACTGTGTTGGCCTTTGTCACGACACTAAAGCCTTTGTTATGATACTAACTGCTTATGGCACAACAGTGCTGGCCTTTGTTATGATACTAAAGCCTTTGTCATGACAGTAACTGCTTACGACACAACAAATTGCAAAATATTGTTCATGTGCTGGAATGTGTGGAGAACGGGTTTTCGGAGCTGAGCAAAGGGGATGAAAAACTGTGTGTGTATGCGCATGCGTGCATGCATGCGTGCGTACGTTTGTGTGTGTGTGTGTGTGTGGTTGTGTTTGTGTGTGTGAGTATGTGCGTGTGTTTGTGTGTGTGTGTGCTTGTGTATGTGTGTGCGTTTGTGTGTGCCTGTGTGCATTGTGTATGTATGCGTGCATGTGCGTGTGTGTGTGGATGTGCGTGTGTGTGCTTGTGTGCGTATGTGTGTGCGTGTGTGTGTGCGTGCGTGCACAAGCACGCGTGTGTGTGTGTGTGTGTTTTTTACTAAGTTGAGTCAGCATCGTAAAGTTATATTCAAGATTTGTTAGAGAGACAGAGAGATAGAAAGAGAGAGAGAGACACACACACACACAGAAAGAAAGAGAGAGAGAGAGAGAGAGAGAGAGAGATAGCCAGACATACAGACAGACATACAAACAGACAGACAGACAGACAGACAGGCAGACAGACAGACAGACAGACAGACAGGCAGACAGACAGACAGACAGACAGACAAACAGACAGACGGACTTCATCTGGTTTATTCAGGGAAGGGAATGAGTGAAAGAAAGTGAGAGAGAGAGAGAGAGAGAGAGAGAGAGCGACAGAGAGAGAGAGAGAGAGAGGAAGAGACAGACAGACAGACAGACAAACAGACAGGCAGACAGACAGATAGATAGATAGATAGATAGATAGATAGATAGATAGATAGATAGAGAGAGAGCCAGACATACATACATACATACATACAGACAGACAGACAGACGGACAGATGGACGGACTTCAGGAGATTTATTCATATTGGGCACAGCCCCTTAGAAGGGGGATGCACATACCTGTATGTTCTCACAATCATATGAACATTAACTATGGAGTAACAATAATTCTGATTTTAAGAATTGTGTACAAGTTCATAAGAAACAAGTGAAATGGAACAGGAAATGCAGATATTCTGTTCATGTTCAGACCTTTGGTTTCTCAGGAAGAATCAGTTGTACAAGATGCTCAACAAATTGTTGTCTGTATAAATTTAAACGCTGTGTATAAAAAATCTAACACTAACTTTCAAGTAACTTTAGTAGCAGTTGATGACATCAATATAGGGAACAGTATAAGGAGGGTTGTGTATGTGTGTGCGTTTGTGTGTGCCTGTGTGCATTGTGTATGTATGCGTGCATGTGCGTGTGTGTGTGTGGATGTGCGTGTGTGTGCTTGTGTGCGTATGTGTGTGCGTGTGTGTGTGCGTGCGTGCACAAGCACGCGTGTGTGTGTGTGTGTGTGTTTTTTTTTTTTTACTATGTTGAGTCAGCATTTGTTAGAGAGACAGAGAGACAGAGAGATAGAAAGAGAGAGAGAGAGAGAGAGAGAGAGAGAGATAGCCAGACATACAGACAGACATACAAACAGACAGACAGACAGACAGGCAGGCAGACAGACAGGCAGACAGACAGACAGACAGACAGACAGACAGGCAGACAGACAGACAGACAGACAGACAAACAGACAGACGGACTTCATCTGGTTTATTCAGGGAAGGGAATGAGTGAAAGAAAGTGAGAGAGAGAGAGAGAGCGACAGAGAGAGAGAGAGAGCGACAGAGAGAGAGAGAGAGAGAGAGAGAGAGAGAGAGAGAGAGAGAGAGAGAGAGAGAGAGAGAGAGAGATAAGGAGGGTCAGCGCAAGAAGGGATCCACCTGCGGACCAGATCAGATGGCAGGCTCTTCAACCTCGCCCGCCTCAGAGCAAGGACAAAGGTCCGTGAAGCCCTCATCAGAGACATGCTATTTGCCGACGATGCCGCAGTTGTGACCCATATTCAGCGGGACTTGCAGTCACTAATGGTCCGCTTCTCCCAGCCTGCAAAGATTTTGGTCTGACCATCAGTCTTAAGAAGACAAACGTCCTGGGCCAAGACACGCCATCTCCTCCAGCCATCACCATTGATGACTACGAGCTTGAAGCCATCCATCAATTCACATATCTTGGGTCCACCATCACCGATAACCTCTCCCTTGACACAGAGGTCAACAAGAGGATCGGGAAGGCAGCCACAACACTAGTCCGCCTCACACAAAGGGTGTGGACAAATCCCAAGCTGACCACAAAGACAAAGATGGCTGTATACAACGCCTGTGTCATCAGCACCTTGCTGTATGGCAGCGAGGCATGGACCACGCATGCTCATCAGGAGAAAAGGCTCAATACCTTCCACCTGAGAAGCCTACGGCGCATACTTGGCATTTCCTGGCAAGACAAGGTGACCAACACCGAAGTCCTAACCTGCGCTGGCCTCCCAACCATGCATACCATGCTGAGACAGCGTCGGCTGCGCTGGTTGGGCCACGTTCGCCGCATGGAAGATGGTCGCATCCCAAAAGACATCCTTTATGGTGAGCTTGCCACAGGGCAGAGAAACATTGGCCGCCCACAGCTGAGATACAAAGACGTTTGCAAGCGTGACATGAAGGCGCTTGAGATCAACACTGAGTCCTGGGAGGACCTCGCAGACGACCGCAACAGCTGGAGAACTACTCTCAAGAAACTGCTGCGGATTGGTGAGGACAAACTGTCAGCTGCTGCAGCAGAAAAGCGAGTTCGTAGAAAAGAGATGACAGCCAACAGACTGGCATCAGCATACACATGCGACCGCTGCGACAGAGACTGCCTCTCTCGCATTGGTCTGTACAGTCACAGGCGACGCTGCTTGGACCAAGCAGACAGCCCAACTAGACATTAGAACGGATGTACTTTGTCCATGGTCAGTCATGACCGAAGGAGGCCTACTACTATAACGAGGGTTCTCTATAATATTTTGATCGTTTGTATTTCTCACGAATTGAATGGAGTGCTGGAGAGCATAATACAAAGTGTACTTTATCTTCTTTTGATATTTTGCGCGATAGACATCATATATCATTATCACTATGTGATCTATATCTAAAATAATGACTTGTGATTTCTGATATTCCTAACCTAAATCGTGTCAATGAATATTTCAAATGTCTGTCCATATCTATAACTAAATGTGGTTTCAAGTAATGTATATCAGAATCACCTGACTCCTCGAAACAAATGATTCTGATAGAACTCACTGTGCCATACGAAAGCAGAATGGAAGAAGCACATATCTACAAGACCGAAAAATACGCCGGTCTTGCCAGCACCCTGAAGAAAGCAGGTCTGCGGGTCAAAATCTTCGCCATAGAGGTCGGGGCAAGAGGGTTTGTGGGCACCTCCGCTTATGATCTCATGAAACAACTCGCCATTTCTGGGAAGAAGAGGACTAGAGCCCTTAAAGCGATGGCAGAGGCAGCAGAAAGGAGCTCAAGCTGGATCTGGGCAAGGAGGAACCAAAGTGAACTTCATAAGGATTAAATTCCCTACAGATGATGTGTGCCCCGTTAGCACATTGGTAAAACCGCGTACCGCAGTTCTGAAGCGCAGAATCGCCCAGGTTCGCTCCCCGGCGTGGGGGAAAAAAATAGACAACAGCAGAAGGGCATCCAGGAGTCATGACCTGGATGTGGCCCGGCCCCCCGAGAGTGTAAGGAGTTCAGGACCGAAACACTTGTCTAAAGGGGGTTACTTCTCTGAAGACCTTCTGTTGTCTAGCTCTCCCTAGAGTTTCTTTCTACCTATATCAAAAGCAAGTTTTGTATATTTAATATCTTTCACCATTTTGAATATATTCGTTCCATTCATACCACCTATAATCAATTAAACATTCACGAAAACACGAATCATTTGATTCAATCTGCCAACGCCTTGACAAAACCATACAACAAAACCATATTTAAACATGCAAGTACGTGTATTGGTTAACCCAATTTTGCTTACCTTACAGCAAAACTCAGACGAGTAGAACGATGATCCAAGATACAAATACATATTGACCACATCATTGTTTCCTTGCACCCAAGTAACGACCTTTTCGAAATACTGTATTTCATTCTGACATTTAAATGAAGTGCAGCTGCTGCACGTTGCTGACGATTTAACTGGGTTTGGAGTCCAGTGACTGTTTCTGCCACCACAATAACATCGTCAGCTAGCAAAAGAATACATAATTCGAAAGCGTCACGAGACAGAACAACACCATGTCTTCCATTGTTAACCACCTAAATCGCCAGTTCATTTATAGAAAGGGAGAATTAGCACTGGACTGCGTGGATCACCTTGTTTCACTCCTGCAGCGCAATTAAAATAGTTTGTAAGTTTGGTACCGCTTCTAATTCTAGACTTCACCAGATCATACACACTTCTGAGAGAGAGAGACAGAGAAAGAAACACAGATAGATACATGGAGAGAGAGAGAAAAGAGAGAGAGAGAAGAGAGAGAGAGAGAAGAGAGAGAGAGAGAGAGAGAGAGAGAGAGAGAGAGAGAGAGAGAGAGAGAGAGAGGAGCAGGGAGGGAATAGAAAGAGAGAGACAGTATCAAAAAGTAGAATGCAAATAATTACAATTCTCCATTGTGCATTGCACAAGGGAGTGTTTTGTTATTTGTAACAAGCGTATCCAGTGACTGGCAATAGCCATTTACCGACGTATCACTCGTCTGTGCTATTTTGAGCCTGTGCTATTTTTAGATCCGCAAGCGCTGAAACCTGACGTATTTTCTTTTAGGTTACTGTCATATTATCTAGCACACACTGCATTCATTCAATCTGACTGAAAATTTGACAAAAGAAAGATGAAATAAAATCTTTAAAATAAACAAACTTGAATGCTTTGTGATAAGTAGTTGGTTTGTTGTGACTGTTTGAAAAAGGATGTATTTTTCTTTCTCGCAAAAAATTTTTTGCAACCTGAACTATCAGATCTCCGAATGATTAGTAGTCATTAAATGACAAACCTTGATTATTTTATGGTTATACAAATATTCTTTCGATTGTGTTGAGAAGCCATAATTTATCACAGAAGAGATCGCACGAACGGAGCGTGTTGACACCCTTTTCGCCGGTTCGTAGTGACCTCCCTTGTGGATCAATAACTCAAAGTCTTTTGGCCTAAACCCACCCGAACATTGCATTAGGCTTGCCGAGACACTCGTCTACCGTACGAGACAGTTCCCGCAGCTCTTGCGGGAAAGAGTGGCAGTCATCGATCAGTGACGTAAATCCCGCAAATATGCGGAATGAGTCCATGAAGACAGACCAGCTATCCCGCACATTTGCAGGATTAGGTTCAGTTGGACCACTGTCGCCACAGCGTCCACCTTCTTCCTTTTACTGCTGCTAATGATGGAGATATTGATGATGACCACGACGACGACGACGATGATGTTATGATGATAGTGATGATAATGATGACAAGGAGGAAGAGTGTATTGATGATGATGATAGTAATGACGATGTGGGTGATGATGGTGGTGATGTGATTCTCCTTTTTCTTTTTCTGTCGTTCTCGCGCAACATCCGATTATGAATGTGGCCGTTGGGTTTGTTTGCTATGTCCTCATCATGATTGTTCTTAATAGGATTTTCGTTACATGACTCATCAAGCTGATTGTGCGATGGAGGTCGCATTCTATAGCCCCTGTCTTCTTTGGAAGTGCAATGAAAATGAATTTTGACATATCTTTTGTTGGGGATTTTTCCAGTGTCATAAATCCCATGTAGGAGGACTGTTATTTTTTCTATACCAAATTCCTCCAGGGCTTCAATCATCTCTGTAGTAATGTTGTCTGGTCCTGGGGGTTTTCTTGGTTTCATCTTTTTCAGTGCTGCTTTAACTTCATCTTTCAATACGGGTGGTCCTTCAACGTTCTTACTTATAATGTGTTCTTTATTTCTGTCATCTTCAAAAAGTCTTCAATGTACTCTCCCCATCTATCTAATGTTTTGTCTTATTCCATGATAAGCGTACCATCTTTCGATTTTAAGAACCAGTTCATGAGCATGTATTTTTTCCTGTGGACAATTTCTTCAGTTCTTCTGTACGTACCCTGAGGGTCCGATTTGTGTCAGTCTTCTATTTCTTTGCATCTTGTTTTCAGCCAAGCTTCCTTAGCTTCATTGCATCTATCCCTGATTTCTTTGTTTATCTTCCTGTGTATCTCCTCGTTTCTCTTTGCCTTCCTCTGTTCCTTCATCAAGCCTAGAATTTTTTTGTCATCCAGTTCTTTTTCTTTTCTATCTACTTTAGGGATTTCTTCACAAGCTTCATTTATCGAATTTATCAACTTTGTCCATTGTTCCTCACTGTCACCAATGTCTTCCAGAGCACTGAATTTGTTTTGAACATGCACGTTAAAGTTTTTACGTATCACTTCATTTGTCTTTAAGAGTCCAAGATTTAGTTTGATGTAGCTTTTGGTCTGTTTCCTTTTCCTTAATTTCAGCCTAAATCTTCCCACTACAGTATTGTGGTCACTGTTGCAGTCTGCGCCTGGTAGTGCTTTTGCTGTCAGTAAAGAATTTCTAAATCTTTTATTGATCAGGATGTAGTCAATCTGATTTTTGGTATTATCTCCTGGACTCACCCAAGTCCATTTTCTTCTATTGGGCTGCTCAAACCAGGTGTTTCCTACTATGAACTCATTCATCTGTGCCCATTCTACATGTTTCCCTCCACTTTCATTTTGTGTACCATGGCCATGAGGTCCAACTATATCCTCCACCCTATCCTGTCCCACCTTAGCATTATAATCTCCCATTATTATAAGAACTTCTTGTAATTTACATTGGGTCTTGGCCATCTCTAACATATCGTAAAAGTTGTCAAGTTCGTCCTGAGTACTTGTGGATGTTGGTGCATACACCTGAATGATGTTGATATCATATGGCCTGCCACCCAAAATTAACCAGCAAAACTCTGTCGGACAAAGCCCAGTATCCTTTGACTGCTTTTGATTTGTCCCTGTCCATCATAATGCCTACTCCTCTTTCGTGTGAGTTTCCACCAGAATACATTACTGTATGCTCTACTGATGTTGTCATGCCTGCCCCCTTCCTTCTCACTTCCCCTAGTCCTAAAATACTAATGTTAAGCCTTTCCATTTCCTTTTTGATATTGTCTAATTTACTTTTTTGCAACAATGTTCTGACGCTCCATGTTGCGATTTGTTACATTGAGCGCTGTAGTTGCTGACGGTCAGGTGTCACCTGCGCAGCATGACGGTCCCTACCAGACGAAGGTGCTCCATAGGAGCCCCTATTTACGTCGTTACACTTATTTTCCTTGTTTTGTCTGGCCATGATTTGTCTTGACAAAGTACGCTGGTGATTTCCTGTTGCCTTCCATCGGTTTGTGTACGGTCTCTCCACAAGCCGTGGGCACCAGGGCATATCCACACGCCAGTGGGCCTGTATGCCCCAGGTCTGGGGGCCAGACCTCTTTTGAGTCCCTCCATTTTCAGCCTGAGTCTGTGAGGTGCTCAGTTACCACATGTCGCCACGAGGAAGCATAACATAGGGCTTGCTGATGGAGAGGCTACGTACTGACAGGAAGAGACTTACGCATCCTGCTCTCCTTTTTGCATAGCTGCAAGCAGCAGTGCTAGCCAGAGGTGCAGGCTGAAAGTGAGAGGTGACAAGCACGCAGTCACTCGCCAACACACTAGACGCATCACATCTGCCATTTGACATGCTATCATTATCGTTTTGATTATTTTTATTATATTCTGGCCACATTGACCCATAACTTGAACTCAGAATGAATTTCTGTGATTTCAGTGTTCACCACTCCCAGTGCGCTATGTTACTTGTTGATGTATTGACACAGAGAGTGTAACAGTCATAGTGTGCTATGTTCCTTGTTGATGTATTGACTCAGAGTGTAACAGTCATAGTGCGCTATGTACCTTGTTGATGTATTGACACACAGAGTGTAACAGTCATAGTGCGCTTTGTACCTTGTTGATGTATTGACACTCAGAGTGTAACAGTTATAGTGCGCTATGTACCTTTGTTGATGTATTGACACACAGAGTGTAACAGTCATAGTGCGCTTTGTACCTTGTTGATGTATTGACACACAGAGTGTAACAGTCATAGTGCGCTATGTACATTGTTGATGTATTGACTCAGAGTGTAACAGTCATAGTGCGCTATGTACCTTGTTGATGTATTGACACACAGAGTGTAACAGTCATAGTGCGCTATGTACATTGTTGATGTATTGACTCAGAGTGTAACAGTCATAGTGCACTATGTACATTGTTGATGTATTGACTCAGAGTGTAACAGTCATAGTGCGCTATGTACCTTGTTGATGTATTAACACAGAGTGTAACAGTCATAGTGCGCTATGTACCTTGTTGATGTATTGACACAGAGTGTAACAGTCATAGTGCGCTATGTACATTGTTGATGTATTGACACAGAGTGTAACAGTCATAGTGCGCTATGTACCTTGTTGATGTATTGACTCAGAGTGTAACAGTCATAGTGCGCTATGTACCTTGTTGATGTATTGACTCAGAGTGTAACAGTCATAGTGCGCTATGTACCTTGTTGATGTATTGACACAGAGTGTAACAGTCATAGTGCGCTATGTACATTGTTGATGTATTGACACAGAGTGTAACAGTCATAGTGCGCTATGTACCTTGTTGATGTATTGACTCAGAGTGTAACAGTCATAGTGCGCTATGTACATTGTTGATGTATTGACACAGAGTGTAACAGTCATAGTGCGCTATGTACCTTGTTGATGTATTGACACAGAGTGTAACAGTCATAGTGCGCTATGTACCTTGTTGATGTATTGACTCAGAGTGTAACAGTCATAGTGCGCTATGTACCTTGTTGATGTGTTGACTCAGAGTGTAACAGTCATAGTGCGCTATGTACCTTGTTGATGTATTGACTCAGAGTGTAACAGTCACAGTGCGCTATGTATATTGTTGATGTATTGACACAGAGTGTAACAGTCATAGTGCGCTATGTACCTTGTTGATGTATTGACACAGAGTGTAACAGTCATAGTGCGCTATGTAACTTGTTGATGTATTGACACAGAGTGTAACAGTCATAGTGCGCTATGTAACTTGTTGATGTATTGACTCAGAGTGTAACAGTCATAGTGCGCTATGTACATTGTTGATGTATTGACACAGAGTGTAACAGTCATAGTGCGCTATGTACCTTGTTGATGTATTGACACAGAGTGTAACAGTCATAGTGCGCTATGTACCTTGTTGATGTATTGACTCAGAGTGTAACAGTCATAGTGCGCTATGTACCTTGTTGATGTATTGACTCAGAGTGTAACAGTCATAGTGCGCTATGTACTTGTTGATGTATGACACAGAGTGTAACAGTCATAGTGCGCTATGTACCTTGTTGATGTATTGACACCAGAGTGATAACAGTCATAGTGCGCTAGTTCATTGTTGATGTATTGACACAGAGTGTAACAGTCATAGTGCGCTATGTACCTTGTTGATGTATTGACACAGAGTGTAACAGTCATAGTGCGCTATGTACCTTGTTGATGTATTGACCAGAGTGTAACAGTCATAGTGCGCTATGTACCTTGTTGATGTATTGACACAGAGTGAACAGTCATAGTGCGCTATGTACCTTGTTGATGTATTGACTCAGAGTGTAACAGTCATAGTGCGCTATGTATCTTGTTGATGTATTGACCACAGAGTGTAACAGTCATAGTGCGCTATGTACCTTGTTGATGTATTGACCAGAGTGTAACAGTCATAGTGCGCTATGTAACTTGTTGATGTATTGACACAGAGTGTAACAGTCATAGTGCGCTATGTACCTTGTGATGTATTGACCAGAGTGTAACAGTCATAGTGCGCTATGTCTTGTTGATGTATTGACACAGAGTGTAACAGTCATAGTGCGCTATGTACCTGTTGATGTATTGACAAGAGTGTAACAGTCATAGTGCGCTATGTACCTTGTTGATGTATTGACCAGAGTGTAACAGTCATAGTGCGCTATGTACCTTGTTGATGTATTGACTCAGAGTGTAACAGTATAGTGCGCTATGTACTTGTTGATGTATTGACCAGAGTGTAACAGTCATAGTGCGCTATGTTCCTTGTTGATGTATTGACCACAGAGTGTAACAGTCATAGTGCGCTATGTACCTTGTTGATGTATTGACACACAGAGTGTAACAGTCATAGTGCGCTATGTTCCTTGTTGATGTATTGACCAGAGTGTAACAGTCATAGTGCGCTATGTACCTTGTTGATGTATTGACCAGAGTGTAACAGTCATAGTGCGCTATGTACCTTTGATGTATTGACACAGAGTGTAACAGTCATAGTGCGCTATGTACCTTGTTGATGTATTGACACAGAGTGAACAGTCATAGTGCGCTATGTTCCTTGTTGATGTATTGACCAGAGTGTAACAGTCATAGTGCGCTATGTTCCTTGTTGATGTATTGACACACAGAGTGAACAGTCATAGTGCGCTATGTACCTTGTTGATGTATTGACTCAGAGTGTAACAGTCATAGTGCGCTATGTACCTTGTTGATGTATTGACTCAGAGTGTAACAGTCATAGTGCGCTATGTACCTTTGATGTATTGACACAGAGTGTAACAGTCATAGTGCGCTATGTCCTTGTTGATGTATTGACACAGAGTTGTAACAGTTATAGTGCGCTATGTACCTTGCTGATGTATTGACTAGAGTGTAACAGTACAGTGCGCTATGTACCTTGTTGATGTATTGACCACAGAGTGTAACAGTCATAGTGCCTATGTACCTTGTTGATGTATTGACACAGAGTGTAACAGTATTAGTGCGCTATGTACCTTGTTGAATGTATTGACTCAGAGTGTAACAGTTATAGTGCGCTATGTTACTTGTTGATGTTATTGATCAACAGAGTGTAACAGTCATAGTGCGCTATGTACTTGTTGATGTATTGACAACAGAGTGTAACAGTCATATAGTGGCTATGTTACCTTGTTGATGTATTGACACAGAGTGTAACAGTCATAGTGCGCTATGTACCTTGTTGTATGTATTGACTCAGAGTGTAACAGTCATAGTGCGCTATGTACCTTGTTGATGTATTGACACAGAGTGTAACAGTGCATTAGTTCGCTATGTTACCTTGTGTGAGATGTATTGCACGCAGAGTGTAACGCATAGTGCGCTTGTTCCTGTTTGTGTTGTGTGATAGTTAGTGTACACAGCTATAGTGTGTGGTTTATGTTCTTAGTTGAATGTATTGACTCAGAGTATTAATAGAGATGAGGAAAGTGGTAGTAACTTGTTGATGTATTGACAGAGTGTAACAGTCAGTAGTGCCTTGTTCCTTGTGATGTATTGACTCAGAGTGTAAACAGTCCATAGTGCCTATCTATATTTGATGTATTGACTCAGAGTATAAAAGTCATAGTGCGCTATGTACCTTGTTGATGTATTGACTCAGTGTGTAACAGTCATAGTGCGTATGTGTCCTTGTTGATGTATTGCCTCAGGTATATAAGTTATAGGTGCACTATGTACCTTGTTGATGTATTGGACTCAGAGTTATAACAGTTATAGTGCACTATGTAACCTTGTTTGATGTATTGACTCAGAGTGTAACAGTTCATAGTTGCACTATGTACCCTTTTGATGTATTGACTTAGAGTGTAACAGTTATAGTGCACTATGTACATTGTTGATGTATTGACACACAGAGTGTAACAGTTATAGTGCGCATGTACCTGTTGATGTATTGACTCAGAGAGAAACAGTCATAGTGGCAGAATGTACCATTTTTGATGTATTGACACACAGAGGTAACAGTCATAGTGCGCTATGTTCCTTGTTGATGTATTGACACACAGAGTGTAACAGTTATAGTGCGCTATATACCTTGTTGATGTATTGACACAGGATGACACAGTCGCACAATCAAGTGTACTCAGTTTCAGACAAATATTTGTGTCATTCGCCTGCGTGTGTCAGATACGTGTCAGTGCACGCCCAGGTATGAGTGTGCGATCGTGCGCACGTGAGTGTACGTGTGCCAGCCTGTGTGTGCGCGCGCGTGTATGTGTGTGTGTGTGTGTGTGTGTGTGCGCGCGTGTGTGCGTGTGTGTGTGTGTGTGTGTGTGCGTGCACGTGCACGTGTGCGTGCGTGTGTATGTGAGAGTGAGAGAGAGAGAAAGAGAGCAAGACAGTGTGTGTATGCGTTGTGTGTGTGTGTGTGTATGTGTGTGTGTGTGTGTGTGTGTGTGTGTGTGTGTGTGTGTGTGTGCGTGCATTCGTGTGTGTCTATATGTATTAGATTCAGTGTGTGCCTGTTTGTGTATATATATATATATTATATATATATATATATATATATATATATATATATAAGTGTGTGGTGTACTGTGTGTGTGTGTGTTGTGTGTGTACGTGTGTGTATGTGTGTGCTTGTGTGTGTGTGTGCGGCGCGTGTGTGTGTGTGTGTGTGTGTGTGTGTCGTGTGAGTATGTGTCTGTGTAGTGTATGTGTATGTGTGCGTGTGAGAATGCAGGATATTATTCAGACAAAAGAAACAAAAATAAACTTGTGTGTGTGCGTGCGTGCGTGTGCGTGTGCGTGTGTGTGTGAGATATATGTATATATATAATATATACCCACACATATATATATATGTGTGTATATATATATCTATATATATCTATATAATAATAAAAATATATATATATAAGAGAGAGAGAGAGAGAGAGAGAGAGAGAGAGAGACAGACAGACAGAGACAGAAGAGACAGAGAGAGACAGAGATTCAAGGCACACACACACACACACATACACACACACACACACACGCACACGCACACGCACACAGCACACACACACACACACAACACAAACACAAACACGCACACACATACTTGCGTGCACATCCATACAAACTTATACAAACACAGGCACATACATATCAAGGCCAATCCTTCTGTACCGTTATTCCTGAGCCTCCTACCCCCATCCCCACCCAGGTCTTTAGCTCGACGTGTCAACTGACTTATAACAACAGGCCCGCTTGATGGGTCAACTTGCCACTTCCTGACCTTGTGGAGAGGCTGGGTTAACTGGGTGCCAAATCTGTAGTGGCAACTAACAATACAGAAAAGAAGCAGCGGGTTCTCTTGCTGCGTGCTAAACTGTACGCAGTTGTATACGTTATGGCCTCTCCCAATGGCAGAAGCAGCCCCTGGCGTCGGGGACGTTTCGATACGTCCCAGGTTCAATAAGTCCCAGGTTCAATGCGTCTCAGGTTCGATACGTCCCAGGTTCGATACGTCCCAGTCAGACGAGAAATTTGTACAGGCTTTTGATGCCCAACTGCAGAAATTCAGTTTGCTGCCAACAAGTCCAAAAGAGAAATGTGAGAGCCTGTATGAACCTAAATGTGCTGACAGAAATGAGCATCCTAGACCACAAACAGCCACATTCAGAGATATCGTCATTGCAACGTGTAGGGACGCATGTGGAGTAAAACAGCCGAAGATGAACACACCTTCCCAGAAATCCAGACTCAATGTGAAATGGAAAACATCCAGCAGAAAAAAGGAACCTGAACAAAATTGAAGGATACGTCTGAAGTTGACAAGTAAGGATAGAGAAAATATGGAAATACCTGAGAACGAAACACAATGATTTCAGCAGATCAGAACTGGCAAGGAGGACGAAAAAGAAAAGAAGACCCAAAATATATATTTGAGCCATTAAAGTCTAGTACATCACAGTGGACAAAGAAGCCCTCAAACGGCATCTCAGGAAAACATATTTCGGCTCTCAGAGGGAGACACCGCTTGGAATCCAGGATCTGATGTGACCTGCAACGCCAGGGAAAATGTTAAATGACAAGCTACGCTGGATGAAGTAAAGAAAGTGGCAGAGAAAGCCAGAGCCAAAATTAATCATTGGGCCTAACAGAACACCTTACCTGCTGTGTAAGAAATGTCCCAGTGTCCTTAAACAAAGCTCTGCGAGCGGCGAACTCTGAGGAGCCACCCAATGCGTTATCCAAACGGAAGCTTGCAGCATCCTCTGGCTTCATGCCTTGCATCCTGTGTTTGGCAGCTTCCAAGTTTCTTGTGGTTGCGAAATTTGTTTCCAAAGAAACGTCCATGTCAAAGCGTTGATCCTCACAGCAATACATAATCTCTTTAAATTTAGATTTTTCGGGTGTCAGAAATGTCAAATGTCCTGACCATAGAGGAGAACATATCAATGTATCATTCAAAACCTCATGACAGAGCTGCGTACGACCGCTACACTCGGGTTTTGGGAAGGAAGATGAAAGGACACGATAACTGGGTCCATGCTGCACACTCCATTCCTTGCTTGCAGCATGTGGAAGAGACACTGTGAGTGTTGATGAAGAGTCTGTGTGACCCAAAAGCTCTTTGAACCAGCAATATAACTGTGGATGTTTAACTAGGAAGGGCTGAACAATAGTGCTGAGCTGACTCCTGCAGATTTTCTCTGAAAGGAAAACACGAGGCTTTGAAAGAATTTGTTGTACTGGTCTTTGGCAATCAGGGCATTTTTTACGTGATAGAAGAAGGCCCTTTGTACCTGATCGAAGAAGGCGTATTCTTCAAATGTTGCATATTTGCCAGCTCTCGCCAACGAAATATCTGTCAAAGTTCCTCTTTTGTACCACTTGCAGGGGGACTTGCACTGACGTAGTTTAAGCTGATCTGTTGTCTTGTTCAGTAGTTCCATCTCGCTGGGAATCCCTTCAGGCTCTTTGTGCGTGGAAGAATGATCGTTTCGATCTCTGAGTATCATGTCACCGTTTGTTTGCCATCCATCACTCCTATCAGCAGGACAGAGAAAACTTCCACCGCTATGAAATTTGGACAAGAACTGTTGAAAGTCGCTCAGAAGATCTTCATGGTCATGGAACAGTTGTGCCATCTCCTTGTAGACATTCATCTCCGTCAGGGCTTTTGTGCCTTCTCCTCCTATTTCCTCTCTAATATTCCTCTTCTGCTTGGAGTAAGATTGCAAAATTTCAAAGAATTGTTTATAGACGTCAGGCTGTCCATGAAATCTATTTATAATTGTGTTCAGATATGTTTCGGCATGATGAACATCACAGGGCTGATTCCGATCATCACCCTGACTTGAAGTTCCCACCATGTTCTCATCTGGCGCTGAACTGTTTGCAATAGGAGCAGATCCTGCTGTGACTCCAGTTCCCTCCGAGCCTTGGAAGGAGAAATGTACGTCTGTGTGAAAAAGCTTGGCAAAGACATCGATGGAGTGGAGTGTACTGGCAGACTGGGATGACTGGGAAGGGGACTGGGTGTTTGCAGGGCCTTGTGGACTGTCAGTGGGCAAGAGTTGTTGAGCTTGGGTCTGCAGCTGAGGCAAAGTGGAAGAAATGGCAGTGGGAATGACGCTGTGTGCTGAAATGGGCACGGAATTTTGATTTAGCTACAAATCGCTCATGACATGTGGCTCCTCTACAATTTTGAATTCAGGGGCCAAGAACATGTTGAAGCCAGCAATGAGTTCCAAATGACCTCTGAAGAGATTGGACACAATGTTGATAAGCCTTTGAAAATCAATTTGGCGAGATCTGACTTTGAACAATATATCTTGGAAATCCTTGTAGACAAATGGCTGATTGACAAATCGCGATTTCACTTGGTTTAGATATGACATTGCAGATTCAAGATTAAGCTGCTGAAACTGTTGTTCTGACTTTGAAGGGCCCTCAGCTAACCCTACCTGAGGTATTTGAGCCACCTTGGTCACAGCAGGAGCTGCAGGTCGAGGTGGATAAACTGCGGGATGATTGAGAACTGACACCGAGGCTATGGCTTCTTGATTCCTACCACCACACTGAGGTGAGATTTCCAACATATTTACACCTGGCGCTGAACTGATTGCTGTTGGAGCAGGTTCTTCTGTGGCTCCAGTTCCCCCAGGACCAGGGAGGGAGACAGGTACGTCTGTGTGAAGAGGCTGGGCAGAGGTGTGTGTAGAGTCGAGGCTGGTGACAGATTGGAATAAGTGGAAAGGGGACTGGGGAGTTGCAGGGCCCGGTAATCTGTCAGTAGGCAATTGTTGTTGATCTTGGGTCTGCAGTCCAGGCAAAGTGGAAACAATGGCAGTGTTGGTGGCGTCCAGTGTTCAAATGGGCACAGACTTTTCACTTTGCTGCAAACCACTCATGACCTTTACTATCTTGTATCCAGGGGGCAAAAATACGTTGAAGCCAACGATGAGTTCTGGATGACCTTTGAAAAGAGTACCCACTTGTTTGATGATTTCTGAAATGCCAATCATGCCTGATATTAAGTTTCCTAACAGATCCAGAAAATCATTGTAGACAGATGTCTCATTGATAAATTGCAATTTTACCTGGTCCAAATATGATATCTTGTCTTCCCTGTTCGGTTCTTGAAACTGTTTGTGCTGTTGGGGCCTTGTAAGGTGTGCAGTTAATCCTCGCTGTGGTGCTGGAACCGTTTGGCTCACAGAACCCGCTGCAGGAGCTGGTGGATGAGCCATAGCATGATGAGAAAACGTCACCGAGGTTATAACTCTTTGATACACAGCTGACAGACCAGCAGCTGTCACAGGCTGGTGGATTGATTGTTGCAAACGGAGATGTTGCGACGTTTGTCCCGTGTTGGTGTGTGCATGACCTTGCGTGGACTGTCGGGAGGAAGACTCCAGATTATTATTATTAGTAGTAGTAGTAGCTGAGGGCTGGCTCGTAGCCTAGGCCTTCTGGCCTTTTAACGCCCTATCTTTTTTGTTTTACGCTTTCTTCTTCGGGGTCTGAAAAGCATGCCTTAATATTCATACTTGAGCAAATCTGCTTCAGTCTATTTTTTTAAATAAAATTTTGAATTCTGCGTCATCGTCCAGGAAATTTTTGAATTTGTTAATGCTGTTAGTAAATTTAATTTCAAAAGAAATTTTATTCCACAATTTAACAATTCTGTTAGAAAAACAAAACGCTCTTGTGTTAGTATTTCTGCGTTTAACAAATATTTTACCTTCAGCATTCCTTGTTATACTAGCTTGTGGAAAGGAAAAAAATGTTTCAACTGATAGCTTATCCATCCCATTCATTATTTTGTATACCTGTATTAAATCCCCCCTAACCCTCCTACCTTTCAGTGAATGAAGTTTTAAAAACTTAAGCCTTTCTTCATAACTCATATTTTTTCACTCTATAAGCAACCTAGTTGCCCTTCTTTGTACATTTTCAATCATTTTTGACTGTCTTATCAAATACGGATTCCAAACAACACTTGCATATTCTAAATCTGGTCTAACAAAAGCCTTATACAACATTAAAAATGTATGTTTATTCATGTACAAAAATGTTCTTTTGATAATTCCTATCATTTGGTTAGCCCTATTTACTACTCTTTTAATGTGCAGGTCAAAGGATAATTCACTATCAAATGTAACTCCCAAGTCTTTCTCCGTTTCACACACACTAATTTTCTGTACATCATTTCCAATTTTCATGAAATACTCTCGTCTAATATTCTTCTTACCAACGTGCATTACCTGGCATTTTGAAACATTAAAATATAAATTCCAAGTATCTGACCAGTTTTGTAGTATTAGCAAGTCCTGTTGAATTAAATTAACATTGGCAACCTTGTCATATAGTTTTGTATCGTCAGCAAAATTTTGCAAGTACAGTGCAGTGAATCAGGTAAGTCATTTATAAATACTGTAAACAAGATTGGACCCAGTACACTGCCCTGAGGGATCCCGCTTTTTACTTTCGTTTCTTCTGATTCAACATTTCCTACCTTTACCCTCTGCTTTCGATCATACAAAAATTTTTGGATCCATTTGAGTGTATTTCCTGTAATACCATAAGATGCTAATTTTATGAGCAGTTTTTCGTGAGGTACAGAATCAAAAGCTTTTCTAAAATCAAGATACACGATATCAAAGGGGTCCCCATTGTCCATCATATTGGTGAAATCCTCCATAACTTCTAATAATTGGGTTACACAGGATCTTTCCCCTCTAAATCCATGTTGACATTTTGTATAAAATTTATTACTTTCAAAGTGAGAAATGATACAATCTCTTACTAGTGATTCCAGTACTTTACAAACAATACAAGTTAAACTTACAGGTCTATAGTTCCCAGCGTCACTCCTATTTCCTTTCTTAAACAAGGCTTTAACATCGGCTGTTTTCCAATCCTTTGGTAACTCACCTGATTCTAAGGACTTATTAAATAATATACAAAGTGGTTTTGCAAGTTCTTTACTTACTTCCTTTGGTATCCTAGGGGATATCAAATCTGGTCCTTTAGCTTTATTCGGGTTTAGTTCCTGTAACTTTTTTTCTATCGCAGTTGGAGTAACTCTGATATCACATAATGATATACCATTTGACTTTGAATTTTCTATTAAATCTGGTAATGTACTGATATCTTCTGTTGTAAAAACGCTTGCAAAAAAATTATTTAAAACTTCAGCTTTGTCTTTATCTGTAACAACCAGTTTTCCATCATTGGTTTTTAAGGGGCTAATACCTGTATTAACTTTTGTCCTTTCTTGTACATATTTCCAAAATGTTTTCGGGTTACTTTTACTTTCCTTAGCAATATTTTTCTCAGACTCTTTTCTGGTTTTCTTCAACAATTTGGCACATTCATTTCTTACTGTTATATATCTATCATAATCACTACCTTTTTTGGTTCTCAAATATCTTTTATATGTATTATACTTCTTTTTAATTTTCCTCAGAGCCTTTTTATCTAACCATAAAGGTCTGAAATGTTTATAATTACTAACTTTAACTTTTGGGACACATTCCTCAACACCATCATTTAACACTTTTTTTATCATACCACAAACACTCTCAACATCCATATTGACCAAGTCACTCCAATCTTCACCCTTCACAATATTATTAAGTTTTCTGTAATCACCCTTATTAAAATCATACTTGTATTTGTCTACTATAGATGCATTATACATTGAGACATACAATTTGAATTTCAATACGTCGTGGTCACTTTTACCAACCGGTTGTAAGTGCTCTATATCTGAGATTAAGTTTTCTTCATTTACTAGTACCCAGTCATCCAGAGAAGGAATTTGTCCTTTCCTTCTTCGAGTAAGTTCTGATACCTTTTGAATTAAAAATGCATCACGTAAATTCTCAATTATTTTGTCACTTTTATCACCTCTCCACTCTCCATCCCAACCAACATTTGGAAAGTTAAAGTCACCAACAATACAAATCTTATCATACTTATTAAGTTTATCAGATTTTAAAACATCAAACAGCTTTTTGTCATTTTCTACTGTGCTTGTATTAGGACTTCGATATATACATCCTAACAATACTTCTTCACCATTAGCACCACTAAAAGAGCACCACACACTTTCTTCAAGGTCTTCATTATATCAAAGGAAGCAGTG
>JAPXFY010000030.1:13849130-13869130 GCA_030674185.1 Monoplex corrugatus | reverse complement strand
TTTAATCCAGAGTATTCCTCAAGCTTTCTCACGATGTTTTTGCTGTAAAGTGAAAACAGATCTAGTGACAAAACACTACCTTGTCTGACTCCTCTTTTGATATTTTGGAAAAAAAGGCTTATATCATTTTCTATTCACATTGCAACTGTTTCCTCCCAATACATATTTATGATTATTTGTAGATCTTTTCTATCAATATTGAGTCTTTCTAGTTGGTTGATCAATTTTTCATGTCTTACCCGATCGAAAGCCTTGGTATATAATCAACAAAGCATAAATATAAACCTTATTCATCTCAATTGACCTCTCTATGATAGTTCTTAGGATGTATGTGGCATTGATAGTTCCTTTCCCTTCAACAACTCCACCTGTTCTTTTGCTATTTCTGTTTTTATTTTTAATCATGGCCAGACAAAACAAGGAAAATCCTGTTTTTACCTGACTGAATCGCAGGGCAAATACAGGTCTCAATTTACCCAAACGATTTACGCAGATTCCCTGACACTAGATGAACAAGTCATTATAGTGCAAGGTCCAGTATGTTTGTTACGTGCTAAGTAAGTGTCGCTCAGATTCGTGCATACAGTCAGTACTAGTGTTACAGTCAGTGTAATGTTGATTAAAAAAAATGGCCTGCCTAGAGATTCAGTATTACAGAACTTTTAGATGTGCATATCAAGAGTCTGAAGTGTGGTCAAAACCAATTTTGTGTTTCAACAGTGGAACACGATAAAATTCCAGCTGCACTGATTTTACTTTTACAAAAAGGCGAATACTGCCCAAATGGACGGGGTTCAAGGCCGACTTTACACAGTATTGGCGATTAATCTGAAATATATTCTGTGTGTGTGTGTGTGTGTGTATGTGTGTGTGTGTGTGTGTGTGTGTGTGTGTGTGTTGTGTGTGTGTGTGCGTGTGTGTGTGCGTGTGTGTGTGTGTGGGTGTGTGTGTATGTGTGTGTATGTGTTTGTGTGTGTGTTCGTTCGTTGCTTGATTTAACGTCTTTTCACTATAAGTGATATTAGACGGGGAAAAATGGCATGGAGGATGAAATAAGGGGGGGGGGGGGTGTGGAGTGGAGAGGGGAACAGAGTAAGGGACGTAAAAAAAATTAAAAGGAAGCGGCAAGGTCTTAAGAAAAAGGATATGGATGAACAGAGAAATGAAACTAGAACAACGCTAACATCAATAATGTAAAAGAAATATCGTCATAAAACAAAACAAAACAAAAATAATCATAATTATAATAATAATCTTAAAGTAACGCATTAACAGGACTGTGAACCAATGATTCTGAAATTTTAACTAACAAAACTTGATCCGATACTACTTCTTTAAAATGCGTTTCAAGATAGTTTCCTTGTGTAACGTCTTTGGTAAAAAGGAACGAAGCTTTCTGCAGTAAAACAAAACAGTGATACAATGTGAATTGTTCGCCACAAATACATAAAACGTTGTTACAATATTTTGTTTTCAAAGCGTTCAGTTGAATGCGAAAATATGTCATAACAATTAATCTCAAATGATATAACGAGGAATACTGCAAATTTTTACAGATATTTTGAACTGAAAGTTTGATTCTTTTTTGAGACACAAATTTTTCATTTAAATGTTCATGAAATCGAATCCATGATGCTAATTCTAGCGAGTTGTAAGCTTCTTTTACCGAGGTGTTAACATGTAATTCTATGGAATTTTCAGAATGGAGGGCACCGGATTTAGCTGCTCTGTCAACTACGTTGTTGCCATGAAGACCAACATGAGAAGGCACCCAGCATAAATTGATTTCCGAACCATTTATCTTTAAACAATGAATTAGATGATTTGCCTCAATAATTAAGTCAGGTCTTGTGTCTGTATCAAAAGACTGTAAGGCATATAATACATATTTTGAATCAACAAAGAGAACTACTTTGAATGACACAGGCCGAAGGCTTATTAAATAATGCAACGCTTGAACAACAGCGACCAATTCTGCTGTATATATAGATACAGTTGCCCCAATGAAAAAAGACTTTTTAATGTTAAATTTTGGAACATAAAAGGCTGCTCCAGCGCTCTGGTTTGCTAAGACTGACCCATCGGTAATGTTGACATTATCATCTTTTTTAACTTTTGCATAATCGAGATCAAATGTGGCATTTAGCATTTCCCATGTAGGGATAGGCGTTATCGTTGGTTTCTCAGCAATTTCATCCATTGTTATGTTGGACTGTTTGATCAGGCCAGATATGTAAGTTGCGGCTGTAATTTGTGATGAAATGTTTTTTGCTCGTTTTGGAAAGTCAGTATCAGACCTGATCTTAATTTCTTTGCTCACAAAATTATCCACTTGTGAAGTAGTTCTAATTGCAAACTTTGCTGTAGCTAACTCACGATGGTTGTTTAAAGGTAGAATTCCAGCAACTTTGTACGTTTCCAGAGTAGAAGCATGAGTTGGTACACCTAGTGCAATTTTAAGACTTTTGCAGTCCAAGCTCTGAATCTTTTTTAGTAATATTTGGGTGCATTGAAGAAAACTTCTTGCGCGTAGGATAATTTAGACCTGACCAGCGCTGTTTCAAGGTTCAGTGATAGCACCTATTTTATTTAATATCCTTATACAGGATCTTCCTAAAGCTCTTTCAAATCGTGTTGTTTTAGTACAGTACGCTGATGATATATGCACTTGGATGAATATCACTTTAAAAAAGACAACTCCACAGAGAACGCGAAATTACATCAGGAAGTTGTATCAAATTGATCTTGATAATCTTGGAAACTATATGTTAGAAAATGGGCTGTCGTTGTCAGCAGAAAAAACTAACATGATGCTGTTTGATCCTGGTGGTAACTCAAATAACTTGCCTATTTTCAAATTGCTTGGTGAAGTGTTAAATTACAAACAGGTCGTAAAATTCCTGGGAGTTTACATCACGTCCAAATTAAGCTGGAATGTCCATTTTGATTATATTTTAACAAAAGCACGAAATACCTTAAATTTTCTAAAGATAATAAGCAAATTACCCTGGGGAATGGATACAAATTGTGTGTGTGTGTGTGTGTGTGTGTGTTTGTGTGTGCTTGTGTGTGTGTGTGCGAGCGCTCGTGCGCGCGAGTGTGTGTGCATGAGTGTGTGCGTGTGTGTGTGTGTGTGTGCGTGAGTGAGTGTGTGTGCGCGCGTGAGTGAGTGTGCGAGCGTGCGTGTATATATGCGTGTGTGTGTGTGTGTGTGTGTGTGTGTGTGTGTGTTCGTGCTAAGGACTCATGAAATTCTCCCAGTCATCTCCACACTTCAGAAGAACCTTGGCCTCCACAAACCCTGATTACCTCAGTAACCTCAGTATACAAATCATAAAAGTACAAAAAAGTCTGGAATTGCACGTGGGTAAATCAAGATTCTCACCAGTCACTTCTACACTTCAAGGGACATTGGATTCCCCCGGGCTAATCCAGGTCTTGAAGTACCCTGAGGCAGTTCTGTATTCCCCTGAGATAGATAAGGTTCTGGGTTTCTCGTATGAGAATCCTGAATCTCGATTTCACATACACACACACACCACATGCACAGACATATGCATACACAAATATGCACATGCATGCACACACACACACACACACACACACACACCACACACACACACACACACACACACACACACACACGACACATACACGCACATATGTATGTATGTCTGTCTGTCTGTCTGTCTGTCTGTCTGTATGTATGTATGTATATATGTATGTATGTCTGTATGTATGTATGTATGTATGTATGAAATATATATACATATATAATGTATACACATACGTATATTATATAATATATTCTCTCTCTTATATATATATAGAGAGAGATATATATACACATATCTGTTTATATATATATATACATATATATATATATCTGTTTGTGTGTGTATGCGAGTGTGCTCTGTGTGTGTGTGTGTTGTGTTTGTGTGTTGTGTGTGTGTGTGTGTGTGTGTGTGTGTGTGTGTGTGTGTGGTGTGTGTGTGTGTGTGTGCGTTGTTTAAAGAGAATTATGATTGTTTAAGAAAGTGTGTGTGTGTGTGTGCGTGTGTTTGTGTTGTGTGTGTGTGTGTTGTGTGTTGTGTGTGTGTGTGTGTGTGTGTGTGTGTGTGTGTGTGTGGTGTGTGTGTGTGTGTGTGGGGTGGGGTTGTTTACATAGAATTATGATTATTTAAGAAAGTGGGGAATGAGAAGTTTTCAAAGCCTGTAGTGCTGTAAAGGGAATACATATTTGGTGGGAGGTTGTTCCAGAGTACGCTACCTGAGACAGGCTTGATTTATGCAATCACTTCTCAGAAAAAGAATTTGGGGTTTATTTGGAAGTCTATTGTTTGGATGAAATTTTGATAGAAGAATGCACAGGGCACAGCCTGATAATTATTATTTTCCTAATTATTTCTTTGTTGATGGCAGTTGTCTCTTTAATGGTAAGATATCCAGTTTGTTGTGAATCTTGTTTTTTCCTAAACTTAATGTTTTTGATAGCGCATTTGTGATTTTATTAATGAAGGTTTTAAGGCATTTGCACTAGCTGAGACAAACAAGAGCTGATTTTTAACTGGTGGATGAGAATATTGGAATGAGGCTTTTCTTCAGGCATGTGAGTTTAAAAATTGTTTTATATGACTTTAACCGAGACATGTTATTGTGTTATTGTGTTCATCCTCTCCAATCTTCGCATTCCAGTCGCCCTGCACTATAATGATGTCTTTCTTTGAGGTCTGATCTACGATTTCCTGCAGTTGATCATAGAAATCTTCGACAGCCTCGTCATCATAGTCAGTTGTTGGGGCATAAGCTTGGATGACGGTGATGTTAAAAGGTGAAGCCTTAAGCCGAATAGTAATGAGTCTGCTAGAGACTGGTCGGCATCCCATGATGGCATTCACAGTGTCTTTGTGAATGAGGAATCCAACTCCATGTTCATGTTTGTCTTCACTGCCACTGAAGTAGAGTTTGTGGCCTTCTGGAAAGGGATATGTGGCCAATACTGCAACCCTGAGACCAACGAAAGAGGTTTGAGGCTCCTAGAATTCGCCAGTTACAACGACCTGAAGGTAGTGAACACGTTCGGTCCACACAAACCATCTAGACGCTGGACATGGCACAGCCCAGGAGAAAAATACCACAGTCAGATCGACTACATCATGGTTAAAAGACGCTTCCAGTCAAGTGTTAACATCGCAAAGACCAGGAGCTTTCCAGGAGCCGACATTGGAAGCGATCATGAGCTTGTAATGATGACCTTCAAACTCCGCCTCCAGAGGATGAAGAAACAGGGCAACATAAGAATTAAGTTCAATCTTGAGAAGTTCAAAGACCCCAACATAGTTGAAAACTTCCAAGCAACGATAGGAGGGAAGTTTGCTCCTCTCCTCGTCCTTGACAATGTGGACACCGAAGTAGACACTCTGATCAACAACTTCAACACTGCCGTGACCGAAGCAGCCAACGACATCCTTGGAAAACACCGACCAACAAAGATGCCCTGGGTCACGGAAGAAGTGCTAAAGCTGAGCGACAAACGCAGAGAACTAAAGCAAAAAAAGAGTACGGATGAAGGTGCTAAACTATTCAGAAAAGCCAACCAACAAGTTAAAGAAGGCATGAGGAAAGCAAAGGAAACATGGATTGAAGAACAATGCCAAGATATCGAAGCAAACCTGCAGAAAAATAACAGCAAAAAAGCCTACCAGCTTGTGAAAGGACTAGCAAGCTCAAAACAAGGCAGAACCACTACCATACAGAACAAAGCAGGGAAATGTCTCACAGAAGATCAAGAGATTCTGCAGAGGTGGACAGAGTACTGCTCCGAATTATACACACACACAACAACAGGAGATCCCACGGTGCTAGACGTTCCTCCACCAACCAACAACGACAGCTACCCCATCGTGCGAGAAGAAGTTGAAGCTGCAGTAAAATCATTGAAGAAAGGCAAGTCGGCAGGAATGGACAACATTCCCTCAGAACTGGTCCAGGCAGGAGGAGAGGCCATGATAGATATGTTACTCATCATCTGCAATAAGATCTGGCGGACAGGTGAGTGGCCAACACCTTGGACCCAGTCCCTGATCATCACTCTCCCGAAGAAAGGCAACCTACAACTATGCCAAAACTACCGTACCATCAGCCAGATCAGCCATCCAAGTAAGGTCATGCTAAAAATCCTTCTGAGTAGACTGAAGCCACAAGCTGAGGAGATAATAAAAGAAGAGCAGGCAGGTTTCAGACCAGGAAGAAGTACCACAGAGCAAATTTTCAACCTCAGATTGCCCTGTGAGAAATACCTGCAACACCAGCAAGGCCTTTATCACGTCTTCGTGGACTTCAAGAAGGCATTCGACAGAGTTTGGCACGCAGCCTTGTGGGCAACCATGAGGCTGTACAACATCAATGCCAACCTGATCAGAACCATAGAATGCCTCTACGAAAAGGCGACCAGTGCAGTCTACCATGACAACAACATAGGCGAATGGTTCCGAACCACAGTTGGAGTACGCCAAGGATGCCTGCTCTCCCCCACTCTCTTTAACATCTTCTTAGAGAGAATAATGGCTGACGCACTTGAAGACCACGAGGGAACAGTCAGCATCGGAGGTAGAACAATCACAAACTTGCGTTTTGCCGACGACATTGACGGACTAGCTGGGCAAGAGCAAGAGCTAGTCAGCTTGATAAAACATCTTGATGAGGCCTCCACAGCATATGGCATGCAGATCAGTGCAGAGAAAACCCAGTTGATGACAAATAATACCAATGGCATCAGCACTGACATTACCATAGACAACAAGAAACTTGAGACCGTCCATAGATTTAAATATCTGGGAGCTATAGTATCAGATGAAGGATCAAAGCCCGAGGTACTTTCCAGGATTGCCCAGACCACAGCTGCAATGACCAAGCTAAAAGTCATCTGGAACGACAAGAATATCGCAATCGGCTCCAAGATCAGACTGATGCGTTCCCTGGTCATGTCAATATTTTTGTATGCATGCGAAACATGGACCATAACAGCAGACATTGAAAGAAGGATACAGGCAGTGGAGATGAGATGCTTCCGCAAACTCCTTGGTATCTCGTACAAAGATCATATAACCAATAAGGAAGTGAAAACCCGAATCGAAAACGCCATCGGGCCGTATGAAGACCTCCTGACCTCAGTGAAAAGACGCAAACTGAGGTGGTATGGGCACGTCACACGATCATCTGAACTGGCCAAGACCGTCTTGCAGGGAACAGTTCAGGGAGGGAGACGAAGAGGCAGACAGAGAAAAAGATGGGAAGACAATATCAGAGAGTGGACTGGCCTTGAATGGAATATCATTCTGCGGAAAGCTGAGGACCGTGAGGAGTGGAGGAAGTTGGTTGCAAAATCTTCAGTGGTGCCCCAACGGTCAACCAGACTACGGGACTGATGATGATGATGATGAACCGAGACATATTTCTTGAAACATATTTATTAGATTATTGATTTTCTCATTCTGTGTGAGATTTCTATCAATTGTAATAACCGAGATTTGTGGGACTGTTAAAAATACAATTAGTATGCCTAATATGATGCGAAAAACTAAATGTTGATGTTGCGATGAAAATAAAAATTGAAATAAATATCATATTCAAGGACATGAAACTGAAGTGGTTGCGAATGGGTTTACAGATTTACTGCCCCGAATGCTGCGTTAAACGCAACTAGTATGATTATTTCATGTAATGATACAAAGGTCTGTGAAGAACAGTTTCTGCGGCACTGTACATGTATGCAGAATTCCTAAAGCTTTGTACAATACTTGCTCAATGAACAATTTCAAAAAGTCATTACCATAAAATATTCATGAATACTTTTTTTGGTGTTAGTGAAAATGTAAAAAGCGATAGAATATCTGATTTAATCATAATGTTCACAAAATCATTTCTCTGTAAAGACAAGTTTTACAGATGTTTTACAACATTGCCTGTTTTGTTTTTCAAACAAACAAATAAGATGTTCGAAAATGAACACTATAACACCAGTGACAAACTATTGTTTGCATTAGTTCAGAAATAGAAGGTACTACTATATGTTTCAACAGAGAATACATGTATCGTTCTCATAACACATATTCAATTTTCAATTTGTAATAAAAATCATAATTGTCTGAATTTTGCAGTTAAGTTACAAGCTCACCATAAATGTTTGAAAATGTTCTACATCGTATGTATGATAGCATTACGGTTTCGATGTTACATTTTAATGGGTCATTACATTTTCCTTTGTTTGTTTATGTTTGAAGTTTATTTTAGAAAACATCTAAAAATAAATACAGAAATGTAAAAAAAATGCTATGCTCTCCGAAATCAAAGAGTGGCTAAACAACACACGACGAATAGAATGGGACAAAGTACGCCAACGCCATCGAAAGAAATTCGAACTTCTAGCACCAAAAAACAACAGGAGACAACAGAATGACAAAAGCGAGATTACACCTGTACCGGAAGAAACAAAAAGAAAGACCAAAGAGAGGTGGGTGATCAATCTATCAGATCGCCAACTCACTAAACCTGAACAGGAAGTACTAGAGAAAGGACTAAATTTCGCCGTAGCCCCTAACAAGCTTCCAGTGGTAGACCTCATCACAAGCATTGAAACAGCTTGCAGGTATATTGGCCCTAATTCAGAAGAAGCCACACACTTAAGATCAGACTGTGTCAGAATCATGAAACAGGCCAAACTACCGAAATCCAACTTAACACCGGACCAAAGACGGGCTCTGGCGGATTTAAAGAACGAACACGCCACGATGATCCTACCAGCTGACAAAGGTCGTGCCACAGTCATCATGCCTAGACCCATGTACTATGAGAAGGCAAGCAAACTTCTGGAAGATACTACAACATATGAACGCCTCAAGAAAGATCCTACTTCCAAGTTTTCCAACAAACTGAAAGACACACTGAAACGCCTGAAAGAGACGGACCGCCTGTCATTAGAACAGTACAGGAAATTATACCCAACTGTGTCCGACGTCCCCAAGTTCTATGGTCTACCCAAAGTCCACAAGAAAGAAGTCCCCCTCCGTCCCATAGTCGCATCCAGAGGTTCCATCATGTATGAGACGGCTAGATTTGTGGCGGACATCCTATCACCTCTCGTAGGACACACAGATCATCACATCCACAACAGTGCTGACCTAGTGGAAAAAAATGAGTAACTACACCCTCGCTCATGATGAACTCCTTGTGTCATATGATGTCTCTGCCCTATTTACCAGCGTACCAGTGAAAGAAAGCATAGAGATCATACGCCGAAGGTTACAAAACGACCAAACCCTCCACCAACGTACATCTCTCACAGTGGACGACGTATGTGAACTCTTGTCCTGCTGCCTCACCACCACCTACTTCACCTTCCAAGGTGAATTCTACCAACAAAAAGAAGGAGCAGCCATGGGCTCCCCAGTAAGCCCAATAGTAGCCAACCTGTTCATGGAGGATTTTGAAGAGAAAGCATTGGCTTCTTTCCACTCCCCACCACGATACTGGGGGCGCTACGTAGACGACACCATGACTATCCTCCCCCAGCAACTGGTCGAACAGTTCACAGAACATCTGAACAACCAACACCCAGCCATCAAATTCACGAGGGAAGTGGAACAGAACAACTCCATAGCCATGCTGGACACCCTCATCACCAGAACTGATGGCATTCTATCCTTCTCGGTCTACCGTAAACCAACTCATACGGACCAATATTTACAGTTCGACAGCCACCAGCCCCTTGAACACAAACTGGGAGTGATTCGAACCCTTACCCACAGAGCTAACACCATATGCAGTACCAAGAGGCAAAAGACAAGGAGACAAACCACCTGAAAAAAGTGCTCACCATCTCGGGCTACAAAAAGTGGGCCTGGAACAGCCCGGGAGGCAGGAAATCCAACACCGCATCCCAACAGCCAGTGAAACAACACCAGCGCAAGGGACACATCACCATCCCATACGTAGGAGGTGTGAGTGACGCTCTGTCCAGAAAGATCAGAAAACTGGGGGTGGCTGTACATTCCAAACCTTCCAACACCATACGCAGCCAGCTGGTCACCCCCAAGGACAAAACCAGCAAACTCGACAAAGCTGGCATTATATACAGAATAGACTGCCAGGACTGTAACCAACATTATGTCGGTGAAACTGAACGCCCCCTTCAGAAGAGACTAACAGAACACAAGAGGGACTCTTCTCCAGTAGGAGCTCACCTACACGCCGAAAAACATCAATTCAGTGCGGACAATGTCAACATCCTGGACAGAGAAAATAAGTGGTTCCAGCGAGGAGTCAAGGAGGCCATCTACATCGCAGCCACCAACCCCCCGCTCAACAGGGACCGGGGCCGTTACACCCTGCCCCCGGTGTACCATTCTCTGATTCGATCTCGTGAACTGGGTTCATCCCATGTTCGCGAGATCTGAGTAGAGATTCACGCAGACAGCATTAGAGCGCTGACGAAGATGGCGAGAACGCCATCGAAAGCTACGGAACTGTGAGTAGCGATTTTTACACTGTTGGGAGACCTTGTTCTTCAAAATTGGTAGCATTATAAAAAAAAAAGATATTTCGTAAATTTGAAAACATTTCTTATAAAGTAAAATCAGAAAGAGTGAGAGAGTTCTTTACAAAGGAAAAGAAAAGAAAAAAAAGCATATGCAACTGTAAAATGCACATCCGTCTAAAAAATAAACATTGAAAACAAAGAAATATTCTTATTTGGTCACTGACTGATTAAACACGACAATCTTATAAAAGTAAGGACTTTGTCAGGAAGTAAAATGTCAGTATCAACTCTCTGATTTTATTCCTCATTGCTGTTTCATAAATGATATCCAACACACACACACACACACGCACACACACACAAACGGACAGAAATCTTTTTGGAGTGATGAAAATCATTTTAGTTTTATCGTTTTTAGCTGAAGTTTTGTTAGTGTTGTGTTGTATTGTTTTGTTTTGTTTTCATTTAAGTTTTAAAGTCTGATGTACATAACAGTATGTGATGGATTACAGAAGGAAGCTGAGAAATATTACCAGACATGTTGAGATGGTTGGCATCAGAAAGAATGGTTCGAAAGGCCATGATAAGCAACAACGTCAGAGACGTGTGCATGAAGAACTAAAATAATGGGACCCATCACGGATCCCTGAGGGACTCCATACTGTAAGGCAGCTGGAGAAGAAGACAGACTATTGACAGAAACAACTCGTGTGCGACCAGAGAGATATGACTAAAACTATGGCAGCGTATTATCAGAAATAACAAAAGAATAGTGGAGACAAGAAGGAAAAGTAAAAGAATTGAAAGTGTTAAAAGTGGCAGACAGAGAATTCTGGAACAAACGTTTGTTTATAACGACCCGATTTTTCCCACACTGTACAGATGATTTGCTATTGCACAGTCTGCATTTTTAGTCTTCCATAAACGTGCTGATAGAATATTTTCATGTTTGTGTTCGCCAATGGACCCTGACATCACTTACAGTTTGTTTAACAAACATATTTGATGTTCTCCATACATATGCACGTGATGGGGGTTTAGGTCTGCACACACGCTGACCAGAGAGATAGCAGAGGGATCTGACAGTCATTAAGGACAACGAGATGATCACTATGTTTACAGTAAGAGAGCAGTGTCAGTACTGTAACAAAGACGATAGACTGCAGAGAGTAGAACAGGTTATAGGGATGAATGTTGTCAATGTCTGTTCAGTTATCTTAAAAAAGACAAATTGGAGACGGTCTCATAGTTTTTCAGTTTATTTGCACCCAGGCAGGTTTTCTTGAAAAATGGTCTTACAATAAAAGGTTTTCAAAACGAGGAGAAACATCCAGAAACAAGAGTTTTAGAAATAAAGAAACAAAAATGAACATTAAGTATTATCAGCAAAACTGTTACTCAACATATTAACTTCTGAACTCTTGACTTACCAAGTGCTCTCTGTCGTCAGATTATTTTGAACCTAATGCAAGAAACGTAACCATGTCAGCTGTGATTTATAAACTGGGCATAGCTCTATACATATAATGTCTCATTCTGGTCTGAGGATTCCCGAACAAATGTCTATTTGTTTTAGTGAACTGGTTTTCCCCACATATGTGCAGACTTTTTAAAACATTTTTTTTATTCGCAGATTCTGCATACTTTGTCTTCCATGAATAGGAAAACAGGGTATTTTCATGTTTCTGTTCGTCACTAGTCACTGACATCACTTACAGTTTCTCTAACATGCATATTAGATGTTCTTCGTGCGTACACACATGATGGGTGTTTGGTAGGTCTGCACACATGTTGACCTGAGAGATCGAGAAAAATCCCCACCTTTTATCCAACAAGAGAGAAGTACCAAGGAATGATCCAAACTAGACCTTCTGAATGGATGTCAGAAGTCTTACCCACTTGACTGTCGCGCCTGTCACTTGTAAGTTTAACTATAAAGCAATAAACAGCGGTTTGAAATTCAACATGTTCAACATCTGAGTGAGTGTGAATGGTTAAAGCCCCATTAAGCATCTATAATCACATAATTGACGGGCGTAGTAATCAATCAGGTGAAGGTCGAATGTCAAATCGAAGGATCCTGGGGTCTGTCCACCTAGACACCTCTACCTGGTTTGTAAAGGATGGAGATTGTTCAGATCTCCCAGGTCAACGTGTGTTAAGACCTAGCAGTGCTGAAATATCATTTGTACACGCATGCAGAATATCAAGCATGCCCAATAAAGATCAAGTAAGTCATGTCAGTGACTCACTTATGGAAAGATGAAAATGCCCAGCCTACACCCACCCACCAATTACTGATAAATTCTGCCGAAGACTGAAAAAAAAAACAGAAGAAAAAAAACAGAAAAGAGGAACAAGAAAGGCAGAGGAAAATGGATGAAATACAAACTATTTCCCTTTTCCATGCTGGCCTAAGTCAAACGTTTGCCCCTGCAATTATTCCCCAGTGTGACATTCAACACAACAGTGGAGCATTAATATAACGATTTTCTTTACAAACAAAAACAAGAAGGTACATATCGTACACTAAACAGAAGAAAGGAAAAAAGAAAGCAAAGGATCACATATATTTTCCAACATACTTCTTTCCGCAGTTATGATGGTAAATCAAAGCAAAAGTCATGATGAATGCCTGAACTGTTGGGGGTGAAAATAATGATACATTTCCAGCACAGCCTTCCCCTACCAGAAAAGGTCAAAAATCGATGAATTTCGAAAATGAAGGGGAAGGGTGGGGTACGGGTGGGGGGTGGGGGGATGAAAAAAAGAAAAATCAAAACAAAGAAAATTGTCATCCACCTGCATTTTTCTCTTCGCTGTCGTAGCCTACATGAATGCAGGGGGAGATAACATCATCTTTCCCATTACTCATGATAGTAGAGATGATGGTGTCGAAGAAGGTTAGGATGAAGGATGTAGGTCTTGGTGCCTGGCTAACCCCAACAAGGCGAAACTCAAAGCTCAAGTCAAAGTCATGATGGTCACAGAACCTCCAAGGGTGGGCAGAGCACCACCAGCAATAGTGTCAGTGATGGCAGAGATGGTTGGGAAAAGGCAGATGGAGGTGGGGATGAGGATAGCGGTAGGTGTAGGGGTGTGCCTACTGACGTAGTGGTGATGGTATATGATGTAAAATGGTTCGTTCTCATGGTGCATCATGTGGAGATGCGTGATGAAGGAGGAAGAGGGAGGGATATGTTCGACGTGTCCTGTCAGCCAATCACGACACCACAGCATCTGGTCAGTAGTCACATGATCTTCCCATCAGCCAATCACCACTCTACAGCACCTGGTCACATATCACATGATCTTCCCATCAGCCAATCACCACTCTACAGCACCTGGTCACATGTCACATGATCTTCCCATCAGTCAATCACCACTCTACAGCACCTGGTCACATCTCACATGATCTTCCCATCAGCCAATCACCACTCAACAGCACCTGGTCACATGTCACATGATCTTCCCATCAGTCAATCACCACTCTACAGCACCTGGTCACATGTCACATGATATTCCCATCAGTCAATCACCACTCTACAGCACCTGGTCACATGTCACATGATCTTCCCATCAGCCAGTCACCACTCTACAGCACCTGGTCACGTGTCACATGATCTTCCCATCAGCCAATCACCACTCTACAGCACCTGGTCACATATCACATGATCTTCCATCAGCCAATCACCACTCTACAGCACCTGGTCACATGTCACATGATCTTCCCATCAGTCAATCACACTCTACAGCACCTGGTCACATGTCACATGATCTTCCCATCAGCCAATCACCACTCTACAGCACCTGGTCACATATCACATGATCTTCCCATCAGTCAATCACCACTCTTCAGCACCTGGTCACATGCCACATGATCTTCCCATCAGTCAATCACCACTCTACACACCTGGTCACATATCACATGATCTTCCCATCAGTCAATCACCACTCTACAGCACCTGGTCACATATCACATGATCTTCCCATCAGCCAATCACCACTCTTCAGCACCTGGTCACATCTCACATGATCTTCCCATCAGTCAATCACCACTCTACAGTACCAGGTAACAGTAACATGATCTTCCCATCAGTCAATCACCACTCTACAGCACCTGGTCACATGTCACATGATCTTCCCATCAGCCAATCACCACTCTACAGCACCTGGTCACATATCACATGATCTTCCCATCAGCCAATCACCACTCTACAGCACCTGGTCACATGTCACATGATCTTCCCATCAGCCCAAACACCACTCTACAGCACCTGGTCACATATCACATGATCTTCCCATCAGCTCAATCACCACTCTACAGCACCTGGTCACATGTCACATGATCTTCCCATCAGCCAATCACCACTCTACAGCACCTGGTCACATATCACATGATCTTCCCATCAGCCAATCACCACTCTACAGCACCTGGTCACATGTCACATGATATTCCCATCAGTCAATCACCACTCTACAGCACCTGGTCACATGTCACATGATCTTCCCATCAGCCAATCACCACTCTACAGCACCTGGTCACATGTCACATGATATTCCCATCAGTCAATCACCACTCTACAGCACCTGGTCACATGTCACATGATATTCCCATCAGTCAATCACCACTCTACAGCACCTGGTCACATGTCACATGATCGTCCCATCAGCCAATCACCATCTACAGCACCTGGTCACATGTCACATGATCGTCCCATCAGCCAATCACCACTCTACAGCACCTGGTCACAGGTCATATGATCTTTCCATCGGCCAATCACTACAGGACAGGATGTGGTCAGAAGTCACTTGATCTTTGCGCCATTTGTCCCATCACATGCTGAAATGTAGTGTTTCTGCATCGACACTGTTTGTCCGTCTTTCAACTTTTAGTCATAGCCCCTCGTCGATACCATCACATGAACTCCTCGAGTGGGAAAATGCAATCATACTGATTTGATAAAGTGATAGATTGGGTTTGTTTAGTAGAGACAACGATGTCTATGACTCAACTTGTTCCTCAACTTTTTCCACACAACACGATCTAATACTAGTAAACAAAATGTTTCGACAGATTCCAGAGTCAACAGAAAGCATTTGGCTGTAAAGACTGACATGACTATTCACATGGTTTTTAGCCAGCTTTTTAAAGTGGGTGCAGATGGTAGACTACTTATAATAGCCACTATGTCTCCGTGAATACCAATGTACAAAAAAACAAGTTGCCAGAAAGGTTGAATAACGACCATGGACGCCATGCTAAGATCGTTCAAGATACCCAAGTTTTCAATTTCAAAGCTTTATGGATTAGGACAGCTAGAAGAGAGGTTGACGTGTTGTGGCAAGACAAAGCTCTGTAAATGTAATCTCACTTGTATAAAGCCAGTCAACCAGTCTTAAGAGTTAGTCAGTGAGCGAGAGCTAGAGAGAGAGAGAGAGAGAGAGAGAGAGAGAGAGAGAGAGAAGAGGAGTAAGAGAGAGAGAGAGAGAGAGAGAGAGAGAGAGAGAGATAAGAGAGAGAGAGAGAGAGAGAGAGAGAAAGAGAGTGAGAGAGAGAATCTCAGTTTCTAGTATCTGATTTATCTGAAAGATATGTAACCCAAGTTTCATTTTATATTTTTTGTTAGAGATAGGGATTGAAGTAGGAAATATGTTTTATTTTCTATGAAGCAAAGACAGTGAATGGAGTCAGACATATGGAAGTGTTCAGCATTCTGGTAACATGCAAGCTAGTGAGAAGATTCATAACATATCTTAGATTTTAGGCCTTTTAGGACCCAGCGCAGCAAAAATGGTGAATTATGTTTCATGCTGAAGATGATTAATTGAATAAATACGTTTTGGTTACTATTCCATGTGTGGACTGCCTTTGAAAAGTAGTGCTAGTGTGCATAGTGCGCTTACGTTCATCTCTCTCATTCCTTGTTGTTGTGTGTGATTCATCTTTAGAAAAGTAATTCTGTATAAACATGCCCGAAATTTGATAGCCTAATGTCGTACACGAGTACAGCTTACAGATGACAAAATCCTCCCAGCATCAATTAAAGGGCTTAAACCCTGTCATCCAAATAATGATGGCACTCCCTCCTGTCATATACTATAAAGTCCCCATATTCTGAAAGACCAAAGAGGACACCCCCAAGTTTTGTTCCTGTTATAAATGGTGGAGATAGAAACACAAACATTCTTCCCATGACCATACCACACATAAGTAAACCCACCTATGTGATCCACCTTCTATGAAATAAATCTTTGTTAAACTGAATACTGCTTTATCTGTTACCAGTGTTTTCCCGAGTTTATGACATCCACAGATTGTGTAAATGAGTTTTGGCAGTGCTGCTCAGAGACGCCATATCCCCTCCAACTAAGTTCTGATTGGTCAATTTCTCACCTCCGACCTTGACCTCTTCTGTCGTCTATTCTTCACCATCCTTCTATTCTTTTCAGTCTTCCTCATCCATGGTACCTCGTCTCATTGCCTCATCTCTTCTTTCTTCCTCTTCATTTTCTCGATCACTCTGGAATTAGTTGAAGTGCCACTGTGCAAGCTTGCCAGATTTCAGCTTCAGTGGATTAATTCCGTGGTCACATTTTAATGAAGGGAGAGGTATGTTGGAGCTATACTCAGAGAGCGCTCCATGTACTGGGCCAAATGGTCCATATTCACATCTTGTTTATCGCACATGTCATATTGGTCCAAGAAGGTTATGTGAACCTGTCCACTTTTTTGAAAAACACAAATTTGTAACAGTTGTCACTGTCCATGTTGTTCTCTGCTTTTCGCTGGTACACCATTTCGGTTTGTAAACGCAGATGTCTGGAAGAGAGTGGTCCCCCTGTGGCATTATTGAATGCCTCTTTACGGTATAATTCCAGCATTTTTATGCTGATTTTCTCGGTCACCAGACGAAGCAGCACTTGGCCTATTTTTTGTACATGTTTATCCATGGTGAATGCTGTGTAAGCGTTGATGCCGTACATTTCTCGCAAGTTGTCCTCATACACACTTGCCTCCAGTGAACGGTCCAACAGATCTTTGATGTTGTCCAGGAAAAAATTGTAGTATCCAGCAGGTTCAACATCAATCTTACGAGGTCTTGGAAATGTACCGGTCAAAAGTTTAGGATTCATTTTGCTGTTTTCTTCCTGAAGGGCAATTTCTTCTGACATCATGCGGAAATGAACCAAGCGTTGACATAATTTATGAAGCAGGTGGAAAATCAAGTACCAGTTGGTGTTCCCAAAAAACAAAGCATAATATTCATCATTATCATCATCAACATCCACATCTGTCTCATTGTTTGCCTGATTCTGCCCCAAAGATTCCACACACGGCCTCTCCTCCCAAGAGGGTTCAAGGTCAGTTTTGTGATCATTCTTGTCTGCTGACCATCCTTCCTTCTGCTGCTTAATGGAGTGATCCAATATGTCTGCAGCACACGTGGTGTTAACGTTGATAGTGTCTTTACGTTTCTTGTTATTGTTATTATTGGTAATGTTGCCTCCTCCATCAGTGTTGTTTTTATCTTCACCGTTGTTCAGTTCTCCATGACAATGGAAAAAGAAATCACGAATATGATGATAAAACAGCCACTTGATTTTCTTCTTGTCTTCATGATGAATGCCGGTAGACCAGTTTATGTGATGAAAAACAAGAAAAGCAGCATCTTCAAACGCGATCTTGTCTCCGTACGTTTCCTGAATGTGGGCCCTTGTGGTATCACTACCATTTTGTTGTTTGTTTGTTTCTTTAGACTCTTTGTGAATTGTCTCAATCTCATTGACAAGAGACTTGTCTTTCAGAGCATTAATGTCGTTTAGTTTAAAAGTCTCCCCTTGATAATCCAATGACTTGAGGTAGTATTTGTCCATCTGCTCGCGCCAAATTTTGTTGAATCCTTTCTGGGCTTGTCTCCATTCTTTGTCTTTGTCCTTCAGCCTTCTCAGGACCACGGGAACGCTCGCTGCCGGCACTTTCTTTAACGCGTGAATCATATCAGTTGACTTTTCACAATACAGTCTGTTTATAGCTGTGCAAATGACAAACTCAGCGGAGTCTCTGAGAGTGTTCAATTGGAACTCCATTGCATATTCTGGCTCCATAAAATGCATCCTTCGTGCGACTGCTTCCAATGTTCTAATGGCTGCAAAATTCCATTCCAAGACGATATCAAGTTCAAAACGTTGATCCTCACAACAAAAGATCTGTTTTTCAAACTGCGATTTTGTGGAAGTTGCAACTTTCGAATATTTTGACCAAGTAGGAACACATACCAATGTGTCGTTCAAAACCTCATGACAGAGCTGCGTACGACCGCTACACTTTGGCTTGGAGTAAGTAGAAGGCAGGACACGATAGCTGACTCCGTATTGCTTGCACGAGCGGTAGTCGATTTCCATATTGTTGTCATTGTGGACACTCCATTCCTTGCTTGCAAGTTGTTGAAGAGATTCGAGTTTGAATGAAAAGTTGTCAAAATTGCCACAAAACTGCTCAAAGTCGCTCAGAAGATCTTTATTGTTGTGGAACAGTTGCACCAACATGTCATAGACATCCAGCTCTGTCCAGGCCTTTGTGACTGCTCCCTCTGTTCCCTCTTTAATATACATTTCATCCTCACAGAAAGATTCCAAAATCTCAAGGAACTGTTGGCAGACTTCTGGCTGTCCACGAAGTTTGTTTTTAACTTTGCTCAGGAAAATGCTGGAAGCACAATGAACACCACCGAGCTGATTCCCATTGCCACCCTGAGTTGAGGTTTCCAACATATTCACACGTGGCACTGAAGCAATTGCAGTTGGAGCAGATCCTGCTGTGACTCCAGTTCCCCCAGAACCAGGGAGGGAGACAGGTACGTATGAGTGAAGAGGCTGGGCAGAGGTGTGTGTAGAGTGGAGGGTGTTGGCAGATTGGAATAAGTGGAAAGGAGACTGGGGAGTTGCAGTGCCCAGTAGTCTGTGAGACAGCAAGTGTTGTTGATCTTGGGTCTGCTGTCCAGGCAAAGTGGAAACAGTGGCAGTGGTGGCGACGTTGAATGGCGAAATGCGCACATACTTTTCACATTGCTGCAAAACGCTCATGACCTCCCGCTTGTTTACTATCTTGTGTCCAGGGGGCAAAAATACATTGAAGCCAGTGATGAGTTCTGGATGACCCTTGAAAAGATTGGACACAAGGTTGACAACCCTTTGAACATCAATTTTGGAAGCGTTGTATTGAGACAATGTCTCTATGAAATACTGGTAGACAGATGGCTCATCGATGAATTGCGATTTCAGTCGGATTAGATATGACTTTGCAGATTCAACATTTGGCTGCTGAATCTGTTGTTGTTCTGACCTTGAAGGGTCCACAGCTAATCCTGCCTGAGGTATTTGAGCCACCTTGATCACAGCAGGAGCTGCAGGTCCAGGTGGATCAACTGCGGGAAGATGAGGAACTGGCACCGAGGCTATG
>JAPXFY010000030.1:13829130-13844130 GCA_030674185.1 Monoplex corrugatus | reverse complement strand
CACTCTCTAGTCGATATCGTTTTCTTCTTCCGTTCTGGAGTGTCAAAAATGGTCTTAAAAGGTCTGGGTCTTTAACTTGCGCAAGGAATGCAAAGAAGTAAAGAAGTAAAAGTAGAGATTTTTCCAATCTCCCACGTCAGCGTGTGCAGGAACTGTTAAGCTTAAACTTCCCCTATGTGTATACACACACGCGGAACATCAAATATGCACATTAAAGATCCTGTATATCGTGTAGTGTCCCAAACATGAAAACACACAGCATGCACGCCCACGGGCGACGGAGTGTGCAGACCATGCAGCAACGTACCGCCTGCACAGTGTGGGAAAAACAACATGTATTTTTCACATTTGAGGACAACCAGAACTATGTTAAAAATTAAATGACAATTTTAGAAAAGACTGTGAATACTGGTGATGGCTTTGTGTGTGTGTGTGTGTGTGTGTGTGTGTGTGTGTGTGTGTGTGTGTGTGTGTGTGTGTGTGTGTGTGTGTGTGTGTGTGTGTGTGTGTGTATGTGTGTGTGTGTATGTGTGTGTGTGTGGTGTGTGTGTGTGTGTGTGTGTGTGTGTGAGGAGGACGCGGGCAGGTTGGTTCTTTTGACAGAGCCGTGGAATCAAGATCTGATATTTCGAGTTCAACCCCAGTCTGCAACATTAAACACTGACCTGTTCTCTGCCCGTCTTCATGTTTCCATCATTCTGGTGGCGTCAGCTTAGTGTTTCAAAAGTCCCTTTGTGGGGAGGAAGGGAACCGATTGTTGGCCTCGTGGACAAAGCGCCTATCTGGGAAATAAGTGAAGTCAGAGGTTCAGGATTCAAATCTCAGGTAGACAGGTGTTTTCGTCTCAACTCTTCCACTAGAGCCTTGCGTGGTGGCGTAAGTGCTAGTCCTTCGGAGGTTAGAGGACAAAGCAAGGTCTCATGTGTAACGAGCCATCAGAGCACGTTAAAGATCCCATGTTGACAAAGGGTTGGCAAAATTCTGTGGGGGAAAATAAAGCTAGTGCTGTAGGCAAACAAAAATACACACGGGAAAAGTGTGTGCATTAAATTGTATTCCATGTGTTTCTTTTCTCTCTTTTTTTGTTTTTTGTTTTTGTTTGTCACGATGGGCTTCTCCTTGTGTCATCAGGGCTGCTCTCCCGAGGAAGAGCACGGCACCGTAGTACAGCGCCACACATTTACTCTTTTTATCTGATGCATGTATCTTTTTAAACCTATGAAAGTGGGGTTTTCCACAGGATTTTGCCAGAACAACTCCTTTTTTCTTTTGGGGGGGGGGGGGGGGCGTCTGATCTTTAACGTGCACTGCAAGTGACAGGCCCTTCCTCAAATGGACAGGCTAAAATTTCTTGTGGTAAAAAGTTTTGTGATGGATTAGGGGATCATCATCATCAAGTGCCTTGCCACATGGCGTTAGCGATCATGGCCCTCCATCTGTTTCTATCCATTGTTGCCGCAAGCACATCTTCCACCCTCTCTGTCTTCAGCCGCTCTGCAAGTCCCTTCCAATATTTTTCCCTGGGTCTACCTGGTGCTCTCTTTCCCTCCAGCTTTCCTGTTGCGAACAGATACTCCAATTCCCTTTTCCTCATAAAATGGCCTATAAATGTTGTCTGTCTTTTCCTAATCTTCCTTATGAATGATCTTCTTGTGTCTGCCTCCATCAAGACTGTCTCGTTTGTTTTCTTTGCTGTCCATGGAGCTCTCAACATTCTTCTTATGGCCAGACAAAAAAACAAAAAACAACAAACAAACAAAAACCAGGGGAATAAAACACAATCAGAGAAACAAATGAAATACACAAACATTGCTATGAATTCACACACAGCTGCTGGGGGAGGAAGACGCGGGATCAGTGTTCATGCAACCCCGCATAATGGTAACAGTCGCCGTGGTGTAGTGGTTAACGCAACGGACTACTGACTGAAAGGTTGTGGGATTCGAATCCCCATCAGTCCCTTCAAAGATACGTCATGGGATTTTTCGGCTCTAACTGGCTACTACTCAGAGTTGGGCGTGCTATGGACTCATTGGGCAGACTGGGACCACGCAGTTGAGTCTCATCCGCTTCACGGATGCGTCATTGAGGGTGCCGCAGGTGTCTGTGTCTCTCGGGCCTGGTTGACGCCAGGATATAATCAGATAGCAAGCGTAGAGTACAACCCTGTCACGCAGTCTCAATCCTAGATGGAACTCCATGGCATCATGATTATCATCCTCATCGACATCATCATCATTGCATTGTAAAAAAATGTGCCAGCTTCTGTGACCATTAAGGTGGCATAGAAAATGGGACGAAAAAAAAGGTGAGCACAAAGGTAAGCTCCCTGAGTTCATTGATCCTAAAAAGAAACGGTGCTGACTTTTTCTCAGACATTCTGCCCCTTGCTTAGGCCCCAATCTCCCGCATGCACAGTCGAGGCACGTGCACGCAAGCGCTTGAGTCACGCACTTCTGTGTAATGTATTCTTTTCGTTGCCTCTATGCAGAATATTGAGGAAAAAAAATGTTCCATCCGAGGGCTTGTGTGTGTGTATGTGTGTGTGTGTGTGCGTGCGTGCGTGCGTGCGTGTGTGTGTGTGTGTGTGTGTGTGTGTGTGTGTGTGTGTGTGTGTGTGTGTGTGTGAGTGTGTGTGTGTGAAACACTCAATGGTTGGGAAATGAAAATGGTATTTAGGGCTAACGTGAATATGTGTTTTGTTCAGTTGTATTGCAATGTAGTGAACTAAATTAAATTGCATTATATAACAGGGGCATTATATCAAGATTGTATGGTATTGTATTACACTGCATTTTTCAATGTTGTGTTGTATTGTATTATGCTCATACATTGTCACATTGGATTTTCTTTGTGAAATTCAGGCTTTTTTAAATTTTATTAATAGATAGATTTATCTATTCATTTATTCATGTTTGTGCTCCCCATTTTTCTTGGATGTGTGTGTGTTGTGTGTGTGTGTTTGTGAATGTGTTTGTGTTTGTGTGTGTGTTTGTGGTGTGTGTGTGTGTGTGTGTGTGTGTGTGTGTGTGTGTGTGTGTGTGTGTGTGTGTGTGTGTGTGTGTGTGTGTGTGTGTGTGTGTGTGTGTGTGTGAGTGAGCGAGTGTGCAGATCGCTTTGCCCACACTGTGCAGACAGTATTTTCATGCAAAGTTTTGCATATGTCACCTTAATGGTCGTGTATGATGGACATTTCTGTGCTTCTCCATAAGTCAACAGACACTGACATGAGCTGCAGGATATTCAACATGCATAGTTGACGTTGTTCATGCAAATATTCACGAATACGTTTAGGCACTGACAGGTCTGCAGAAGTGTTGACATGCAAGATTGGAATAAAATGTCCACACAGATCTAAATGAAGGAGGGGGGGAGGAGAAAAAAACCCCAAAAAACAGAACATGGGATGGGTGTGTGGGTGGGAAACTAATAATAGTTCTATTATTCACATCCTACAGCGCATTCAAAACAATGCTGTACGCCTTGTACTCAAAAGAAAAAAGCTGACCACATATCTCCTCTCCTGGCACAACTTCACTGGCTCCCTGTATCAAAGCGCATACAGTACAAACTAGACACCATGTGCTACAAAAGCCTCAATAACGCAGCCCCCGATTACCTGTCAAGCCTACTTGAGATCTATGTTCCCTCACGTACCCTCCGCTCTGCCTCCGATCCTCTGACTTTTCGCTTTCCACGCACTAAGCTCAATACCTATGGTCCACGAGCCTTCTCTGTTTTTGGTCCACTCTCCTGGAACAAACTTCCTCTCTCAGTCCGTCAGCAACCTACTTTTGCCTCCTTCAAGTCCGCTCTCAAAACTCACCTTTTCTCCTCTGCATAAAATCCTAACCTCACTCAACCCCCCTCTGCAGCCTGTCTCCGCTCGGAGGGGAATCACTTTGTTTTAATATATAATTGTATATGATGTGCTCTCTGTGGTTTTCCATTGGTTTTATTCTTGCTTTTATTGCTTTTATTCTTTTCTCCCCATTTGTGGCCATGCATGTGTGTGTGTGTGTGTGTGTGTGTGTGTGTGTGTGTGTGTGTGTGTGTGTGGTGCGTGCGTGTGTGTGCGTGCGTGCGTGTGTGCGTGTGTGTCTTTTCGGCGCTTGGATTTGATTTTGTCGAGATTTGCGCTATATAAATATTGTAATTATTATGTATGCATGTGCGTACGTATGTATGTATGTATGTATGTATGTATGTATGTATACGCTTAGATTTATGTATGTATGTATGTATGCATGTATACGCTCAGCTTAGATTTATGTATGTAAGTATGTGAGCATGTATGTATGCATGTATACGCACATATGTATGTAGGTATGTATGCATGTATACGCTCAGCGCTTAGATTTGATTTTATCAAGATTTTGCGCTATATAAATAAAATATATTATTATTATTATTATTATGTGAGTGGGGTGGGAGAAAATAAGTGTTCTTGGTGGTGAGGAGGATATGGAGAATGATAGGTTCTAGGTGAAGATGATGCGGGAAAAAATAGGTCCTTGGAGAGACGGATGAGTTGACAGAATGGTTCTATGTGAGATGGATGGGGAAAATAAAAGATCCTAGGTGAGGAGAATGATGAGAAAGAATGAGGGGGACGTGGAGAAAAAGTGGTTCTAAATGAGGGGGGATGGGGGATGGGGAGAAAGAAGATTCTAAATTAAGGAAGTGGAGAGATAATAAATGGTTGTATAGAGGTGAATGAGGAAATAGAAGAACGTCTAAATGAGGGAGTGCAGAGAAAGAATAGTTCTAAATGAGGTGGGGAGAAAGAAGTTCAATGAGGGGGGAGAGAGAAAGAATAGTTCTAAATGAGGGTGTGGGGGAGAAAGAATAGTTCTAAATAGTGAGGGGTGTGGGGGAGAAAGAATAGTTCTAAATGAGGGGGTGGGGGAAAGAAAGTCAAATGAGTGTGGAAAAGAAAGTTCAAATGAGGGGTGTGGGGTAGAAAGAGATAGTTCTAAATGAGGGATGTGGGGAGAAAGAATAGTTCTAAATGAGGGGGGTGGGGAGAAAGAATAGTTCTAAATGAGAGGTGTGGGGAGAAAGAATAGTTCTAAGATGAAGGGTGTGGGGAGAAAGAACAGTTCTAAATGAGGGGTGTGGGGAAAAGAATAGTTCTAAATGAGGGTGGTGGGGAGAAAGAAAGTTCTAAATGAGGGTGTGGGAGAAAGAATAGTTCTAAATGAGGGGTGTGGGAGAAAGAATAGTTCTAAATGAGGGTGTGGGTAGAAAGAACAGTTCTAAATGAGGGGTGTGGGAGAAAGAACAGTTCTAAATGAGGGATGTGGGGAGAAAGAATAGTTCTAAATGAGGGTGTGGGGAGAAAGAATAGTTCTAAATGAGGGTGTGGGGAGAAAGAATAGTTCTAAATGAGGGTGTGGGGAGAAAGAAAGTTCTAAATGAGGATGTGGGGAGAAAGAACAGTTCTAAATGAGGGGTGTGGGGAGAAAGAATAGTTCTAAATGAGGGTGTGGGAGAAAGAACAGTTCTAAATGAGGGGTGTGGGAGAAAGAACAGTTCTAAATGAGGGTGTGGGGAGAAAGAACAGTTCTAAATGAGGGATGTGGGGAGAAAGAACAGTTCTAAATGAGGGATGTGGAGAGAAAGAACAGTTCTAAATGAGGGTGTGGGAGAAAGAACAGTTCTAAATGAGGGGTGTGGGGAGAAAGAATAGTTCTAAATGAGGGTGTGGGGAGAAAGAATCAGTTCTAAATGAGGGATGTGGGGAGAAAGAATAGTTCTAATGAGGGAGTGGGGAGAAAGAACAGTTCTAAATGAGGGTGTGGGAGAAAGAACAGTTCTAAATGAGGGTGTGGAGAGAAAGAACAGTCTAAATGAGGGATGTGGGGAGAAAGACAGTTCTAAATGAGGGATGTGGGAGAAAGAATAGTTCTAAATGAGCGATGTGGAGAGAAGAACAGTTCTAAATGAGGGGTGTGGGAGAAAGAACAGTTCTAAATGAGGGTGTGGAGAGAAAGAACAGTTCTAAATGAGGGGTGTGGGAGAAAGAACAGTTCTAAATGAGGGATGTGGGGAGAAAGAACAGTTCTAAATGAGGATGTGGGAGAAAGAACAGTTCTAAATGAGGGGTGTGGGAGAAAGAACAGTTCTAAATGAGGGATGTGGAGAGAAAGAAAGTTCTAAATGAGGGTGTGGGGAGAAAGAATAGTTCTAAATGAGGATGTGGGAGAAAAGAACAGTTCTAAATGAGGGGTGTGGGGAGAAAGAATAGTTCTAAATGAGGGATGTGGGAGAAAGAACAGTTCTAAATGAGGGGTGTGGGAGAAAGAATAGTTCTAAATGAGGGATGTGGGAGAAAGAACAGTTCTAAATGAGGGGTGTGGGGAGAAAGAACAGTTCTAAATGAGGGGTGTGGGGAGAAAGAACAGTTCTAAATGAGGGGTGTGGGGAGAAAGAACAGTTCTAAATGAGGGGTGTGGGGAGAAAGAACAGTTCTAAATGAGGGATGTGGAGAGAAAGAATAGTTCTAAATAGGGGTGTGGGGAGAAAAAATAGTTCTAAATGAGGGGTGTGGGGAGAAAAAATAGTTCTAAATGAGGAGTGTGGGGAGAAAAAATAGTTCTAAATTGAGGGGTGTGGGGAGAAAAAATAGTTTCTAAATGAGGGGTGTGGGGAGAAAAAATAGTTCTAAATGAGGGGTGTGGGGAGAAAAAATAGTTCTAAATGAGGGATGTGGAGAGAAAAAATAGTTCTAAATGAGGGGTGTGGGGAGAAAAAATAGTTCTAAATGAGGGGTGTGGGGAGAAAAAATAGTTCTAAATGAGGGATGTGGGGAGAAAGAATAGTTCTAATGAGGGGTGTGGGGAGAAAGAATAGTTTAATGAAGGGTGTGGGAGAAAGAATAGTTCTAAATGAGGGTGTGCGGAGAAAGAATAGTTCTAGATGAAGGTGTGGGGAGAAAGAATAGTTCTAGATGAAGGGTGTGAGGAGAAAGAATAGTTCTAAATGAGGGGTGTGGGGAGAAAGAATAGTTCTAAATGAGGGGTGTGGGGAGAAAGAATAGTCTAAATTAGGGTGTGGGGAGAAAGAATAGTTCTAAATGAGGGGTGTGGGGAGAAAGAATAGTTCTAAATGAGGGGTGTGGGGAGAAAGAATAGCTCTAAATGAGGGGTGTGGGGAGAAAGAATAGTTTAAATTAAGGGTGTGGGGAGAAAGAATAGTTCTAAATGAGGGGTGTGGAGATAAAGAACAGTTCTAAATGAGGGTGTGGGGAGAAAGAATAGTTGTAAATGAGGGGTGTGGGGAGAAAGAATAGTTCAAAGAGGGGTGTGGGGAGATAGAATAACTCTAAATGAGGGTGGGGTGGGGGAAAGAATAGTTGTAAATGAGGGTTGTGGGGAGCAAGAATAGTTCTAAATGAAGGATTTTGTGGAAAGAATAACTCTAAATGAGGGGTGTGGGGGGAAAGAATAGTTCTAAATGAAGCGGGGAGAAAAACATGGCTCTAACTGAAGGTGGGTGGGTGGGGAGGAAAGACTAGTTCTAACTAAGGGGGAATGGAGAAATAAATAGCTCTAAATGAGGGGTGCTGGGAAAAAGAAAGGATCTAAATGAGGGGAGGGGGGGGGAGGTGGTGCGGGGAAAAAGCAGTTCTTAATGGAGGAGATGGGGAGAACGATAGGTCGAAACAGGTCCGATTTGCCTATTCTCACTTTACCTTCTGTTTGACTGTGCAGCCACTCTCACTGCCTCCTTGAGTTTGACTCTTTATCCCGTTTTACCTACCCATCATTCGCATTTCGCCAATCTGGCTTCTCTCTCTCCCTCAAACACCTGTGCATCTTCAAATTCACTACAATTCCGATAAAAAGAACAAAGTCGGATTGAGAATAAACTTGGAATGCTCAGATCCGGACAAAAGGCAAACAGAATGGAGAGGCGGGTACACAGACGCAAGAACGAACCTTCGGAGAAACTGAAAACTCTATGAATTGGGGGAAAGGTCTCACTCAGAGCTTTTGGATGGAACATCACTTGCACTTAACGTTTAGACATATGTTGCCACGTAGACGTACAATGAAAAAAAACAAACAAGAGAGACACACAGAGACAGAGAGAGAGAAAGAGAGAGTGAGAGAGAGAGGGGGGAGAGAGAGAGAATGTGTGTGTGTGTGTTGTGTGTTGTGTATGTGTGTGTTGTGTATGTGTGTGTGTGTGTATGTGTGTGAATATATGTGTGTGCGTGTGAGTGTGTGTGTGTGTGTGTGTGTGTGCGCGTTGTGTTGTGTGTGTGTGTGTGTGTGTGTGTGTGTGTGTGTGTGTGTGTGTTGTGTGTTGTGTGTTGTGTGCACGCGTGCAAGGTGTGTTGACGCATAATTTTGATCAAGCACATAGGGCAACTTGGGAATAGGCATATCGAGAATAGGCTAATTGCGAATAAGCGAATCGGGAATAGGCGAATCGGGAGCACACCGAAGGGTGGTATTCAAGGAGTGTTGAGAAAGAAAGGTCCTTGGTAAAGAACATGGAGCAGACAGTAAGGTCCATGGAGCAGGAAGATGGGGAAAATGAAAGGTCAGAGATCAGGGGATGAAGGACAGAAAGATTGTAGATGTAAGAGATGGAGAACCAGACACATTCTGAGAGGCCCTCTCCACCCAGGACCTCTCTGTCTGTCTCTGTCTCTCTGTCTCTGTCTGTCTCTCTCTGTCTTTCTTTCCTCTCTCTCTCTCCTTCCGTCTCTCTTTCTCTCTCCCCCCTCTCTCTCTCTTTCTCTCTCCCTCTCTCTCTCTCTCTCTCTCTCGCTCACTCGCTTATTTCAAAATTGATCAAGTTGGTTTGCGATGGCATGACCTATACTTTCAGTTCCCATTCCCACATGATTGAGCAGACCAACGGTAAGAAGATGTCTTTGCCACCCTCTGCAGGTAATGCTAGAAATGATGGTGAGAATGAAGGTTCTGGATTACAGGATGTTCGTGATCATCACTATGAGCGGTCTAGATGTTTGTTTGTGTGAGAGAGAGAGAGAGGGGGGGTGGGGTGGGGAGTTGGGGGGTGGAGGTTCTCCTTCAAGTAACTGGAAATACGATGTCGGCCCGCCCCCGTCGAATGACCCGCACTTAACGCTAATAATGCAGTAAATCGTGATAAATTTAGCGGCACGACCGGTTGTTTCTGTCAAACACGTCACTGGACACAGTCAACCGAGAATGATGTTGCCAGTGTAATCCATTATGAACGTGGTACATCATTTCTGGTCTGGAATATCGTTGGTCTTGTGACCCAGCTAGGAGACCATGATTTTTTAAACATATCAAATGAGTAAATAGTTTTGATATCGTTTGATTTGTTGAAACTTTCTTGTATGTGTCCATTGACTTGTCTTCACACTTTGTTGATTATGTAAAATAAATGACACCCACCATCAAGTTGTCATATCAGGGACGCCAGTCTTGGGGTATCTTGTTCATGTGTTGACAAACATTAGCAATTTGCAGACTTTTTTTTCTTTCTTTTTTTTTTTTTTTGATAGAGTTCGTAAACTCAAGATCTGATATCTCGAGGTCAGTCCCAGCAACAAGCATTAAAACTGGTTTGTTCGCTGCCCATCTTCATGTTTCCGTCATTATGGTGGTGTCAGTTTAGCGTTTCGTAGGTCCTTGTTCCACTGTTCCCATTTCAAGGTCTTGCCAGCGTATAGGGTCTTGCGCAGGCTTAGGGAGTCTGCTAGATAGCTGTTGGCAGATTCGGGCGGGAGCGCATACAGATTTGTCCCAGCGTGAAGAATCCCTCTTAAAACTCACTCGGGATGGAGAGTTTTCCCCTTGCTTTTCCCCACAGACGGCCCATTTTGCAGGGTTAGGAAAAAAATCACAGGAAATACAAAACATAAAGGAGCAAAATGAAACTTTCAGATCTGAATATTTACATGCTGGGTTAGATCATGCCAAAATATTGAAGTTCTTCCTTGAATATTTCTTCTTCATGTACCATGTTGAAAATACCCCAAATGTTGTGGTCAGGATCACCGTACAGTCACATTTTAATCAGCTCCATGAACACACAGTCAAAGGTGAGAAGGTCTTTGTATGCACAAAATAACATGAATAAAGTAGACTTTGCTCAAGGTAAAAAAAATCATTAGTGACATTATATAAATAAATGTTACAAATTGTTACACAGGGGAATTTTGACAAAAAGGAACACACCGGATGCTTCAGTCCCTATGCACTGTTTTCCTAATAATCAGTGTAGTTCTGCATCGAGTGATACAGTTAGAAACAGGTGATGGTCTTGTTGGGCTGGCATAGTTTGTCACTGAGGGCAACCCCACACTTTTTACACCAGTTGGGGTTTTGCTGCAGTTGAACCTCCGGGTGCCTCCTGCTGCCAGCACTACACACATGGCATTACCTATAGTTCTTCCTGCTGCTGGGGATGGGTAGCAGAGGGCAGGAGAAGTGCTCATTCTGCTTGCCACTCAGTTCTCTTATGCACATCTGTTTATGACAGTAGAATTTAGAAAGTTTCTGTCACAAACTAATTGAAAAAATCAATAAGGGCGTGGCACTCAGCTGGGACATGCAGGCCACAAGAGCCAGAGAACGGAGGCAATGTGGGAGGAAAAAAGTAAAATCTTCGTGCGAGTCACGCATAAAAAAGTCAATGAAATCTTCATCAGACATGTGACTTATTGTACATGGCCCATTGACCGCTCTCCTCGCGTGACGTGTACGCCCACCCCCTCTCTCACTTCACTGTCGTCTGAAACTGAGTCACTGACAGTACTTTTTTGCTGCATGGTAGCTTTCATACTGGAAACACTCACCATCATCTTCATCATACTCGTCGATGTCGGATCCTTCTACTCTGAAGCACTTCAATCACTTCAGCAGCAGTAAAACGGCGCTGTCGTGATCTACTTTGCTCAAGCTCGTATGCTGAACGCATTTCGTACGTATGCAATTAGCAAGTATGGTGCAGTCATCGTTTCCCGACGAGTGTATTGCTACGGAATCTCACGAAGTAACTTTCCACTTCACCCTTGGCACGTCTGCAATACCCAGTGTAGCTTCGGTTGGCATGCTACGTCACGAGAGAAGCGTAAAAAAAGTTAATAATTATCGAAACCGCTATAGCGTTCTGTCGTCCGAAACCGAGCCTTACGTCACGAACGCTACAGCGTTCCGTCGTACTAAGAGACTACAGGCTCCAAACTTCTTGTTCTGGATGTTCTGGATGAACAGACGCAGCTGTCTCTAACCTTGTGTACCGGTTTAAAGTCTTACATGATAAATTATTCGTACTCTCTCTCTCTCTCTCTCTCTCTCTCTCTCTCTCTCTCCTCTGTCTCTGTCTTCTCTCTGTCTTCTCTTTCTCTCTTTGTTTCTGTCTTTCTCTATCTCTTTGTCTCTGTCTCTCTCTCTCTTCACTCTCTCTCTCTCTTCTCTCTCTGTGTCTGTCTTTGTCTTTCTCTGTCTCTCTGTCTCTGTCTCTTTTGTCTCTCTCTCTTCTCTCTGTCTGTCGTCTTTTTCTCTTCTCTGTCTGTCTTTGCCTCTGTCTGTCTGTCTGTCTGCTCTGTCTCTGTCTGTCTGTCTTCTTCTCTCTCTCTCTAACCATACATACTTTTCACTCCCGTCCAATAATTTGTCCTTTTTCGAAGGAATCGAAGCGGAAAGGGTGGCAATACAATTGTTTGACAATACATCTGACCGTAATGCGACCCCCCCCCCACATCAACGCCACTCACATTTCGCTTCCTATGTCTTTCTTCCCTTAACATAGAATGGAGAGACCGACATCTGCGTTACTGTGTGTAACATCAGTCAGCATCTATTTCATGCCATTGCTCTCAAGACATGATGGGGATGAAGTTGATGAATTGGCAGCTTATCCTGCTCTGTTTGATTCTTTAGCTGTTTGTTGATAAACCGACTAGTCTAGGTAGGACCTCAGGACCTGGCCAGCTCATGGGTTTATGTGCAGCCTTAATTAATGCTCGTGCCACGGTCACCATACACGTGGCACCTGTGACGTTAGTGCATATGGAATTCGTTCCAAGCGAGGAGACGTCATCTTGAGAAACTGAAACTGAAACTGAAACTGATAAACCGACCCTTCCTTTTGCACATTTTATATCATCGTCATTACATTTCGTAACAGAACATAAAATGTACGGACAAAAGAAAATAGACAAAACGAAACAAAAACAAACAAAAAACAAAAACAAACAAACAAAAAGTGGAAACAAAAGCAGCCAATTGTTGACACAGTCCTTTCTTCGTGTTCAGTATGACCCTGTACATCATGCATAACTATGAATTGCCAGGCAAGTCAGCATGGGATTCCAGCCATTTCAGAAGTTTATAGTCGTTTGCTTTCCTTCGTTTTTCAGCCAGTGTGTTAAAAGTGTATATGAAAGGATTGATTGCCGAGTTTAGTGGCAGAACAAAAATTGCCAAGGCCACATTCACCTCTCCAGGGATGGGAATATCAGCCAGTGCCAAAAATCCACAGAGTCCGATGGGAAACCAGCATATGAAATCTGTTACAGCTACAGTTATCAAGCGCCGGGCTATGGTCACATCATGTGATATTTTGGTAGTGTTGAATGTCATGGCATTCTTCTGTACTGACCAATAGATAAAAGCTTGACCAGCACAGACCATACAGAATAGAATAAAATTGAAAACAATCAAAACACCGACAGAATAATATCTCCCTTTGAATTGCTGCCTAGTCACTGGTAGTGGAATACAATGCCTGTCTGACTGTAAAATTCCCAGTGTGCTGTCACTGGAAGCAATGGCAACAAAGCGAGAAACCAGCCAACCAACCAGATCAGCAGACAAACTACAGATGCTGACAATCTTTCGAATCGTAAAGTGCTGAAAGGAAAACTGAGCGCAATGAAACGGTCCAGAGTGATAAGCCAGATAATTAGAGCGGATACTTCACTGGACATCTACAGACAGAAAACCAGCCACTTTACAAGCCACGCTGTTTGTCCATATGTCATCATAATGAAGATAAACACCACGAAACAGTTCGTCTGCCACTCCAATGATAACAATGTAGACACCCATCAGAAAGTCAGCTACGGTCAGATTGGTGACGAACACTCTGAATCCACTTGCAGAGGTCACTTTCCACGCACACAAACGTACAGTGAAACAGAAGACGTTACCAGACACTGAGAGACAGCTGATCAGCCAGAGAAACACTCGGTACAATCTTGATTGCAGTAAATCCTTACACGATGAAATTTCGTCTTCGGGAGCATAGCAAAATCTTACATCAAATGAATCAGGGAGTATTTCTTTGCAACAAAGTTTATAATTTTGCACAACGATAAGACGAAGCTTGGTAAGATCTTTAAAATATCTGATGGAAACGCTTTCACTGGACTGCCACCCATGTACAGCTCAGATAACTGTGGCACAAACCGAAATCCACCAGAGCTGATCGTATGAACAGTCGTAAAAGTTAAATTTAGTTTCTGCAAGCTCGAGAACTTGGACAGGACATGTGTGTCAAACACTGTAAGTGTAGTGTTTGACAGATCTATCGTTCTGAGTGCCGTTCGATGAAGAGGAGATGAAGGATCATTGTAGAGTGAGATAAGAGGATTGTTTGACAGTGACAATGTCTGTAGATTTTCTAGATGAACAAAGTGAGTCATGTTGACATTTTGAAGTTTATTTCCAGTGAGGCCCAGAACCTGTAAATTTGATAACAAATGTTGGACAGTTGGACCAAGGAACACCAGGCAAGATTTAGATAAACGAGGTACGTATTGCTATTTACATCAGATAAAGTCGATCCTGATTCTGCAGCATCCAGGTATCGGAGCTTTGGAAACGATGAAGCAGAGAAAGGTTGGAAGCATAAAAAAAGTGTGACCTTGGCACAAACATTCGGGAGGACAGATCATGTCACACAGTAATTCATCATCATGCAGTGGGCAATGAGGCCAGCCATCACATAGGTGGTCACCATGTACACATATCCTTGAAGTTCTGCACTGAAAAATCCTGGACATATTACATTAAAACATCCAAATTCATCCTCGTAATCCATACAGTCGTCTATTCCATTGCATCTTGTGTAGATAGGTAGGCAGTCATTAAATTCACCAGGACAACGAAAGTGGGAGTCAGGACAGGATTCATTGGATTTCATTGGGGTTGATACGAACTGACCAGTTCCATCAAAATTAATGAGAGCAGGAGATGGAATACGTGCAGACCATTTCGTATATCTTCCTTTGTATTCATCACAGTTTTCTTCGTCTGACTCGTCCAGACATTGGTCCAGTAGGTCACACACATTATCAAAAGACACGCAGTTACCGTTAGCACATTTAAAACTGTGGACACAAGGAGATGTTTACAGAAAGACTCATCGCTCTTATCCTGACAATCAGATATGAAGTCACATACCAGAGTGTATGGACAGTTTGATGAGGTCATCAGTACAAGTAAACAGAGGCGGTGAAATGGCCTGCTGGTCAGTTGGTTCAGATCTGCTGTGCATGTATGATGAGCTTCCAGAAAAAGTACAAGAAGACGTGTGCCCCTGACGACACACATCATACTGATATGAGCCACACAAGAGAAATGTATGAGTCACGCGACCATCAGGACACACTGTCAAAGATTCCTGTTTGATGTGCATCACAGATTGTGGTGTGGCCAGTGCTATTGCCTGTGAATAAATAGGCTCTTCGTGTACAGTTCCATACGTAAGTTCTTTAAATTCACACAATGCGCTATAATGATGGCTGTTATCCTCACATCTGCGAACGACAAAATCACCTTGAATGTTAGTAAAACAGGATTTTCTTCCTGTAATTTTGATCTGTAATCGTGCTTCATAACAGAGTGATGGAGGACATTGGAATCATCGTTAGTGATGGCCTTTCTGTACATATTAGGTAAAGCCATGTTTCCGGTGTACAGACCGACTGCAAGATCACTGAGAATATGCATGTAAGGCCTGGTGAAGTTTTCTAGTGAA
>JAPXFY010000030.1:13821630-13824130 GCA_030674185.1 Monoplex corrugatus | reverse complement strand
ATATTAGACAGATGGGGAGAGTACATTAAAGACCTTTTTGAGGATGACAGAAACGAAGAACACATTATAAAAAAGAACGTTGAAGGACCACCCATAATGAAAGATGAAGTTAGAGCAGCACTGAAAAAGATGAAACCAGGAAAAGCCCCAGGACCAGACAATATTACTACAGAGATGATTGAAGCCCTGGAGGAATTTGGTATTGAAAAAATAACAGTCCTCCTAAATGAAATTTACGGCACTGGAAAAATCCCCAAAGATATGTCAAAATCAATTTTCATTGCACTTTCAAAGAAAACAGGGGCTATAGGATGGGAACTCCATCGCACAATCAGCTTGATGAGTCATGTAACAACAATCCTATTAAGAATAATCATGAGGACAAGGAATAGAATCAAAAGAGAAATAGCAGAAGAACATTGTGGATTTGTGGAAGGGAAAGGAACTATTAATGCCATATAATCCTAAGAACTATCCTAGAGAGGTCTATCGAAATGAATAAGGATTTATATTTATGCTTTGTTGATTATACCAAGGCTTTCGATCGGGTAAGACATGAAAAATTGATCGACCAACTAGACAGACTCAATGTCGATGGAAATGATCTAGGAATAATTAGATATATGTATTGGGAACAAACAGCTGCAATAAGAATAGAAAACGATATAAGCTCTTTCCAAAATATCGAAAGAGGAGTCAAGACAAGGTTGTGTTTTGTCACTAGATGTTTTCACTTTACAGCGAAAACATCATGAGAAACCTAGAGGAAGACCCTGGATTAAAGGTCGGAGGAAAAATGATAAACAACATTCGATAAGCAGATGATACCATGCTAATTGCAGAAAATGAAAGGGACCTCAAAACCTAGTGAATATACTAGAAATAGAAAGCAAAGGTAAGGGGTTGAAACTTAACAGCAAGAAGACTGATGTCATGGTGATCAATAAATAACATGAAATCCCGTCATACAAAATAACGGCAAGTGACACAACCTTGAGACTGGTTGATAAGTTTAAATATCTGGGAACAATCATTTCACCAGATGGCAGATGCACATCAGGAATAGCCAGCAAAATCGGCCAAGCCAAAACAGCATTCAAGAAGATGACAAGCATTCTTACCAACAAATGCCTAAGAGAGTTCTTGAATGTTATAGAGAACCGATAATGTTATAGGGTTGTGAGGCATGGACAGTCAACAAACAAAGCCAGAACAAGATTGAGACTGCCGAGATGTGGTTTGTAAAAAGAATGTTGAGAGTTCCATGGACAGCAAAGAAAACAAACAAGACAGTCTTGATGGAGGCAGGCACAAGAAGATCATTCATAAGGAAGATTAGGAGAAGACAGGCAACATTTATAGACCGTTTTATGAGGAAAAGGGAATTGGAGCACCTGGTCACAACAGGAAAGCTGGAGGGCAAGTGAGCACCAGGTGGACCTAGGGAGAAGACATTGGACGGACTTGCAGAGTGGCTGAAGACAAAGAGGGTGGAAGAGGTGCTTGAGGCAATAAGGGATAGAAACAGATGGAAGGCCATGATCACCAACGCCATGTGGCAAGGCACTTGATGATGATGAGTCAACAGCACGGAGAGATATGGAACAAATTTAGCAATTAGAAAAGCAAAGTCAGGATCATCAGCACAACCAACTGCAGTGCAAAAGTCTACATAAACGGCCAAAACAAAGAAAAAAAGACAGTCGGTAGTTTTAAATACCTGGGAGATACCTTTACCAAAGATGGGCAGCATCACATCAATACATGGCATAAGGATGGCGACAGCAATGACATCAAGAGATGAACAGAACAGAACCAGTGAAGCAGCACCACAAGCCTCACCACCAAGTACAACGTGCACAGATCACTTGTAGTCTATATCCTCCTCTGTGAGTGTAAGAATTGGACAAAGCCTGCTGACTCAGAGAAGTGAATCCTGGCCTTTGAAACGAAATTCTTGACGGAACTGCTTCGCATATCTGCCTTGAACATAGGACCAAGTAATATGTACATGACAATATCGACAACTTGGTGCACCTATCGCAGGACTTCATTTGGGCGGCAAATGCATTGAGAATCATTTGGTGTCCCAGTAGAATGGATCGGTAAATTAAAGACAAATACCACATGCCACTAGCAGGTATCACATTTTGGAAAGTAATGGTCGGTCGCCATTGTCCAGTACTAAAACCTTTAGCAGTTGAGCACAGAAACGGGATAAGGCTGTAATGGGGGCAGGAGGCAAATAACAGGCATTACACTGGATGGATCTTTGGATGGATCAATACCCTAGACCTGTGAAGTGACCGCATCAAAGACCAGAAGCCAGTATCAAGAAATAACGCCATTATTCTCCACTTTGGGGAGTTGGACAGTTTCTAAGGGCTGACGCTTAGCAGTAAAAGTCACCGTCCGAAACTGACTTTTGAAAATGGCGTATCAAGTGTCCGAGGGTAACGTTAGATGTAGCCACCACATGCTAGGATTGCAATTCGAGTCA
>JAPXFY010000030.1:13804965-13814431 GCA_030674185.1 Monoplex corrugatus | reverse complement strand
ATGCTTTGTTGTTTACACCAAGGATTTTGATCGGGTAAGACACGAAGCACTGATCAACCAACTATAAAGGCTCAATATCGATGGAATAGATCTACGAATAACCAGAAATATGTATTGGGAACAAAAAGCAGCAATGAGAATAGAAAACGATATGAGCTTTTTCCAAAATATCAAAAGAGGGGTCAGGCAGTGTTGTGTTATGTCATCAGATTTGTTTTCATTTTACAGCGAAACTATCATGAGAAACCTAGAAGAATGCCCCGGAATAAAGGTTGGAGGAAGAATGATAAATTAAATTAGTTACGCAGAAAATGAATGGGACCTACTCAAATGTGAATATAATGGAAATAGAAATCAAAAATAAAGGGTTGGGGCTAAATAGCAAGAAGACTCAAGTCATAGTAATCAGTAAAGAAAAAAAATCAATCCCCTCATGCAAAATAACAGGAAATGGCACAACTCTGAGACAGGTTGATAGGTGCAAATATCTGGGAACAGTCATCTCATCAGACGGTTTATGCACTTCAGAAATAACCAGCAGAATCGGCTAAGCCAAAACAACGTTCAAAAGGATGAAAAGCGTTCTTACCAATAATAATAATAATAATAATAATAATATATTTTATTTATATAGCGCAAAATCTTGACAAAATCAAATCTAAGCGCTGAGCGTATACATGCATACATACCTACATACATATGAGCGTATACATGCATACATACATGCTTACATACTTACATACATAAATCTAAGCTGAGCGTATACATGCATACATACATACATACATAAATCTAAGCGTATACATACATACATACATACATACGTACGCACATGCATACATAATAATTACAATATTTATATAGCGCAAATCTCGACAAAATCAAATCCAAGCGCCGAAAAGACACACACGCACACACGCACGCACGCACGCACACACACACACACACACACACACACCAAAATATAATTACAAGCGTGCAGACTGGTCCTTATTTCGAACTACTCTTGCTAATCAGGATTACAGACATTATGAAAGTGAAAATGTAGACATTATGTTTTCTAAATTCCAAGAGTCAATTCTAGCCGCTGCAGACATATCAATTCCGAAACTCAAAACTTCTAGATCGAATAATCGATTGGGTAATGTTTGGTGGACAGAGGCATGTGAGAAAGCAGTTCAATATAAAAGGAGAAATTCAAAATCTACATCAAAAGCCGGAAACCTGAAGATCATGTGGAAATGAAAAAAGCTAACATCCAATGTAACAAAACCATCGCTGAAGCAAAGAAAGATTATTGGGCATCATTCTGCACAAAACAAATTTCAGATTTCAAAGATTTTCATAAAGTCTGGACGAAAATGAATCAAATGAAGAATGGAACCAACCTACAAAGGTGTCCGATAATAATAGAAACATGTAACACATTTCCTTCAGACATGGACAAAGCAGAAACTTTTGTGGAATTATTTGCTAAAAACAGTAAAGTTGAAGGTTTATCTTCAGACTGCAAACATCACAGAGAAATGGAAGATAACAACTCAATCTACACTGATCCAATACCTCAGAATGATCTCTGGTTTAATTCTCCAATCACCTTAGAAGAGCTAAAAAACACAATACTGTTTCTACACAACAAAACGAGTTCGGTAGGTGTTGATGCAGTTTCGACTGAAATGATTAAACATCTCCCTGAAAACTATCTTATTTTCCTACACAAAATTCTGCAGAAATGCTGGGTTAACGGAACTGTACCACAAATCTGGCAAAAGTCTATAGTTATACCGATATTAAAAGCAGGAAAATCGAAAACTGATAAAAACAGTTACAGACCCATTGCTTTGACGTCCCACACGAGCAAACTAATGGAAAGATTGATCTTAAACAGACTTTTACACTACTGTGATAAAAATAATGTTATTCCGGTAAACCAGGCGGGTTTTAGAAAAGGGAGATCTGCAGTTGAACACCTGGTTAAACTTACAACTCAGATCAAACAACAGTTTGCCCGCAGAAAAAGTGTTTTTAGCTACTTTCTTTGATGTAAAAAAAGCTTACGATCAAGTTTGGCATAAACGTCTATTGTTCAAGCTAAAATCTGTTGGTTTATCTGGTAATATGTACAATTACGTTAAATCTTTTTTAGCTAATAGAACAATACGGGCTAGAGTGGGAGCTAGTTATTCTACTTCACGATGCCTCGACATGGGGATTCCACAAGGTTCAGTGATAGCACCTATTTTGTTTAATATCCTTATACAGGATCTTCCTAAAGCTCTTTCAAATCGTGTTGTTTTAGTACAGTATGCTGATGATATATGTACTTGGATGAATATCACTTTAAAAAAGACAACTCCACAGAGAACACGGAATTACATCAGGAAGTTGTATCAAATTGATCTTGATAACCTTGGAAACTATATGTTAGAAAATGGTCTGTCATTGTCGGCAGAAAAAACTAACATGATGCTGTTTGATTCTGGTGGTAACTCAAATAACTTACCTACTTTCAAATTGCTTGGTGAAGTGTTAAATTACAAACAGGTCGTAAAATTTCTGGGAGTTTACATCACGTCGAAATTAAGCTGGAATATCCATTTTGATTATATTTTAACAAAAGCACGAAAAACCTTAAATTTTCTAAAGATAATAAGCAAATTACCCTGGGGAATGGATACAAATATACTGATTCATCTGGCAACAGCGCTGGTCAGGTCTAAATTATCCTACGCGCAAGAAATTTTTTTCAATGCACCTAAATATTTACTAAAAAAGATTCAGAACTTGGACTGCAAAAGTCTTAAAATTGCACTAGGTGTACCAACTCATGCTTCTACTCTGGTAACGTACAAAGCTGCTGGAATTCTACCTCTAAACAACCATCGTGAGCTAGCTACAGCAAAGTTTGCAATTAGAACTACTTCACAAGCGAATAATTTTGTGAGCAAAGAAATTAAAATCAGGTCTGATATTGACTTTCCAAAACGAGCAAAAAACATTTCATCACAAATTACAACCGCAACTTACATATCTGACCTGATCAAACAATCCAACATAACTATGGATGAAATAGCCGAGAAACCATCGTTAACGCCTATCCCTAGATGGGAAATGCTAAAGGCCACGTTTGATCTCGATTATGCAGACGTTAAAAAAGATGATAATGTCAACATTACGCTATACACAGCTTGTGAACACATCGATGAAAAGTACCGTACCCACCTCCACATTTTTACCGATGGGTCAGTCTTAGCAAATCAAAGCGCTGGAGCAGCATTTTATGTTCCAGAATTTAACATTAAAAAGTCTTTTTTCATTGGGACAAATGTATCTATATATACAGCAGAACTGGTCGCTGTTGTTCAAGCGTTGCATTATTTAATAAGCCTTCGGCCTGTGTCATTCAAAGTAGTTCTCTTTGTTGATTCAAAATCTGTATTATATGCCTTACAGTCTTTTGATACAGACACAAGACCTGATTTAATAATTGAGGCAAATCATCTAATACACTGTTTAAAGATAAATGGCTCGGAAATCAGTTTATGCTGGGTGCCTTCTCACGTTGGTCTTCAAGGCAACAACGTAGTTGACAGAGCAGCTAAATCCGGTGCACTCAATTCTGAAAATTCCATAGAATTACATGTTAACACCTCGGTAAATGAAGCTTACAACTCGCTAGAATTAGCATCATGGATTCGATTTCATGAACATTTAAATGAAAAATTTGTGTCCCAAAAAAGAATCAAACTTTCAGTTCAAAATATCTGTAAAAAAATTCAGTATTCTTCGTTATATCATTTGAGATCAATTGTTACCACATATTTTCGTATTCAAATGAACGCTTTGAAAACTAAATATTGTAAAAACGTTTTATGTATTTGCGGTGAACAATTCACATTGTATCACTGTTTGTTTTACTGCAGAAAGCTTCGTTATTTCTTACCAAAGATGTTTACACAAGGAAACTATATTGAAAAGCATTTTAAAGAAGTAATATCAGATCAAGTTCTGTTAGTTAAAATTTCAGAATCATTGGTTCACAGTCCTGTTAATGCGTTACTTTAAAGTTATTATTTTAATTATTATTATTTTATTTTGTTTTGTTTTGTTTTTTATGAAGATGTTTTCTTTTACATTTAATGTTAGCGTTGTTCTAGTTTCATTTCTCTGTTCATCCATATCCTTTTTCTAAAAACCTTGCCGATTCCTTTTAATTTTCTTTTTTCCCCGTCTCTTACTCTGTTCTCCTCTGTCCCCTCTCCCCTCCCCCCCTCCCCCCCCCCCAAAAAAAAAAAAAAAAAAAAAAATCATCCTCCATGCCATTTTTACCCGTCTAATATCACTTATAGTGAAAAGACGTTAAATCAAGGAACACACACACACACACACACACACACACACACACACACACACACACACACACACACACACACACACACATGCATGGCCACAAATGGGGAGAAAAGAATAAAAGCAATAAAAGCAAGAATAAAACCAATGGAAAACCACAGAGAGCACATCATATACAATTATATATTAAAACAAAGTGATTCCCCTCCGAGCGGAGACAGGCTGCAGAGGGGGGTTGAGTGAGGTTAGGATTTTATGCAGAGGAGAAAAGGTGAGTTTTGAGAGCGGACTTGAAGGAGGCAAAAGTAGGTTGCTGACGGACTGAGAGAGGAAGTTTGTTCCAGGAGAGTGGACCAGAAACAGAGAAGGCTCGTGGACCATAGGTATTGAGCTTAGTGCGTGGAAAGCGAAAAGTCAGAGGATCGGAGGCAGAGCGGAGGGTACGTGAGGGAACATAGATCTCAAGTAGGCTTGACAGGTAATCGGGGGCTGCGTTATTGAGGCTTTTGTAGCACATGGTGTCTAGTTTGTACTGTATGCGCTTTGATACAGGGAGCCAGTGAAGTTGTGCCAGGAGAGGAGATATGTGGTCAGCTTTTTTCTTTTTGAGTACAAGGCGTACAGCATTGTTTTGAATGCGCTGTAGGATGTGAATGGTGGAGGCAGGAAGACCAGACAGGAGTGAATTGCAATAGTCAATGCGAGACATTATGAAGGAGAGAACGAGTTTTGCAGTTGTTTCGACAGAGAGATACTTCCTGATCAGGCTTATACGATGGAGATGATAGTAGCAAGATCTGGCAGTTTGAGAAACAAAGTTGTTCATGGACAGGGTAGAGTCAATGCAGACACCAAGGTTTTTAGCTGAATCAGAAATTGGGACTGATGTGTTACATAATGGGAGAGAAAGAGGAGGCAGCTGGGAAAGTTTCTGACGGATGCCAATGAGGATAGCTTCTGTCTTGTCGTCATTAAGCTGAAGTCTATTGTGTGTCATCCAGTTCTTAATGTCCGAGTAACACTCAGTGGTGCGAGTCAACAGGCGCTGTATATTATCAGGTGAGTCACTATCTTGAAGTTGGGTGTCATCAGCATAGAAGTGGTGTTTTATAGAGTGGGAGTTGATGATGGTGGACAGGGGGGAGGTATAAAGAGTGAAAAGAACAGGGCCAAGGACAGATCCTTGTGGAACACCACAGGTCAGGTATGCAGGTTGAGAGTAAGTGCCATTGATGAGAACAGTTTGTTTTCTGTTTGATAAATACGAAGTGAAAAAGGAGAGAGCAATGTCAGAGATGCATACCTATCAATTAACATTAGGAAGAAAGTTCTTGAATGTTGTATAGAACCGACACTGTTGTACGGTTGTGAGGCTAGGACAGTCAACACGCAAAGTAAAAATAAAATTGAGGCAACTGAAATGTAGTTTCTAAGAAGAATGCTGAGAGTTCCAAGGACAGCAAAGAAAACAAACGATACAATCTTGAAGGAGACAGACAGAAGATCATTGATAAAGAATATAAAGAAAAAGCAAATAACATTGATGGGACATTTTATGAGGAAAGTGGAATTAGAGGACCTGGTCACAACAGTGTGAATATACTAGAAACAGAAAGCAAAGGTAAGGGGTTGGAACTAAACAGCAGGAAGACTGAAGTCATGGTGATCAGTAAAAAACATGAAATCCCCTCATGCAAAATAAAAACAAATGGCACAACCTTGACACAGGTTAATAAGTTCAAATACCTGGGAACGGTCATTTCATCAGACGGCAGAAGCACATCAGAAATAGCTGGCAGAATTGGCCAAGCCAAAACAGCATTTAAGAAGATGACAAGCCTTCTTACCAACAAATGCCTATCAATTAACATCAGAAAGAGAGTCCTTGAATGTTATATAGAACCAATACTGTTGTACGGATGCGAGGCGTGGACAGTCAGCAAGCAAAGCCAGAGCAGGATCGAGGCAGCCGAGATGTGGTTTCTGAGAAGAATGTTGAGAGTTCCATGGACAGCAAAGTAAACAAACGAGACAGTCTTGATGGAGGCAGACACAAATAGATCACTCATAAGGAAGATTAGGAAAAGACAAGCAACATTTATAGGCCATTTTATGAGGAAGGGGGATTTGGAGCACCTGGTCACAATGGGAAAGCTGGAGGAAAGAGAGCACCAGGTAGACCCAGGGAGAGAATGCTGGACGGACTTGCAGAGTGGCTGGGGATGAAGAGGGTGGGGGAGATGCTGGGGGCAATAAGAGATAGAGATGGTTGGAAGTCCATGATCGCCAACGCCATGCGGCAGGACACCTGATGATGATGATGATGATGTTCACAACAGGAAAGCTGGAGGGAAAGAGAACACCATGTAGGCCCAGGGAGAATATATTGGATGGACTTGCAGAGTGGCTGAAGACAGAGAGGGTGAGAGAAGTATTTGCAGCGACAAGGGATAGAGTCGTGTGGAAGGCCATGATCACTAACGCCATATTGCAGGGCACGTGATGATGATGACGATGATGATGATTCTTGAGAGGGTCAGGCTTAAGTTTCCTGTCTGTGCTCTTGAAATATTCAGACTTCAGTTTCCTGTCTGTACTCTTGAAATCTTCAGACTTCAGTTTCCTTCTCTGTGTTCTCGAAACCTTCAGACTTTAATTTCCCTCTCCATGTTCTTGAAACCTTCAGGCTTCAGTGTTCTGTTAGTACTCAGGAAATCTTCAGGTTTTGTGCTTTTGCTTCCAGGCGTTCTTTATTTAGTCTGAGGAGAACAAAACTTCTGGGCTGAACAAGGTTTGTGACGATACTAAAAGTTTACCATGAAGGAAACTGAAGCTTATTCTTATTGAATGCCTCCTTATGTATCAATTTTCATATAGCTTAGTCTGAAAAGTAGAGGTGGACCAGCCGGCGTAAGATCAGACTGCACACCACCAAGTTCGTGATGGACGTGCAGGAAAAGATCTGACACGCAGTAGGCTCTATACCAGTTTGTGTTTCAATAATAATAAAACAAAAGTGCAAAATGGTCCAGTCCTCGTAAGATCAAATTGCACTCCAAGCTGTAATCCATTTGGATGTGCAGAAAAGATTTAACACACATCAGACCAATCTGCGTTCCAGTAATAATAATAGGTAATTGAACCCATTCTAGATGAGATTGCACCCAAAGCTACACTGTCCAACCCATTGTAAATGAAATTGCCCTCAAAGCTCTGCTCGTTCTGCATACCGAAAAAAGATCAAACATGTGATACAATATCAAACATGTGATAGAATATCAAACATATCAAACGTGTGATAGAATATCAAACAAGTGATATGATATCAAACATATTAAACGTGTGATAGAATATCAAACAAGTGATAGAATATCAAACATATCAAACGTGTGATAGAATATCAAACATATGATAGAAGACTGGTAGAGCTTATTAAGCTGTTGTCAGAGCAGAATCGACGGGAAACAACTGTGTTTGTGAAAATGGCGTAACTAGGGTAGTTTCCCTTGGATTGAAGCAGAACAACAGTTGAGCAGAGGTATTACTCTTTGTTGGAGGCGGTTCAACAGTGTGTTATACAACATGCCACTTCAAACTGATTCCTAAGATTCAAGGAACTGAGATGATTCTTCTCTGTAGATGGCATGATAGATATTACATGCCTTGTAAGGTAAGCATAGGGGGCTGACATCTTTTCACAACAATTTTTTTCTCAGTATTTAGTGATATGATTTGAAACTTTTCGAAAAATGATTAGAAGCATCCCTGGGAAATATGTATAAAATTTTCATATGTAAACATGATAAACTTTTAAATGTTGTGTAATTTATATGCCTTTTTTATTTTGTGTAGGTCTGCCGAATTTTCAAAATAAACCAAAATCACCTGTTTACATTGAGTTGAAATCCAAAAAAACCTTGCACTGGTCGTCTTTGTGGAGAGCTGATGTTGGTGTTTTTGTTTAAAGCCCAACCAACAACGTAGGGCGATATCAGGGCTATAACATTTCAAAACATTCACAATACTTCAGCAGGGAAAACAAACAAGAAAAGAAATCAAGTACACATGTCAATGCATTCGCTCAAATAATCTAAGGAGATGCCTCTGGTGTTGACCACTCCGTCCAATCTGTCGAACAGGGATTTAAAAAACATACCTGCCATTTTTGTCATTTCTCTTTGAAGCCCAGCCGACTGCGTAGATCCATAGCAGGGCTATAACCGTTTCAATACACACACAATACTTCAACAGGAAAAAAGAAATAAAAATTAAGTGACAAATCAATGCAAGTGCGCACATAATCTAAGGACGTGCCCTTGGCGTTGACCACTCCATCCAATGTATCGCACTGGGGATTTAAAAAACATACCTGAATACAAATTTAAACATAACTAAGGACACTAAAACATATATAAAAACAGGTCTGAATTACGTAAAATTGCTGCCACATATCTCATTTCCCTAGAGCCAAAAATGCGCTTAAATACATGTACCCAATTATCAATTCTAAGCGAAAGTACGCAAGACTTTATCGAACACATACAGGTGAATGGACCAACAAGGCAGAAAACGATAGGACGAAATAACAGAAAGCAAAGGAACAAGGCAGAAAAAAAGAGTGACAGAACAGAGGAAATGTTTAGCACAGAAAGAGCCGCCGGCATCCCCACAGGAGGAGCTTGAAGACACTGACATGAGATAGAAAGCAAGCATTGACAAGCTGGACAAACACCTGCTTCAATTCAGGCAAGACAACATCACTCTGTAGAACCACGTTCATTCCTTGCACGAACTGAACGAATACGATGCCTCTCTGATACTGTTTGCTAAGACTACATAGTGATGGTTAGGCAGGCAGAGAAATCAACACGCTTTACACCGCCATCACACAACTCAAGACCAAACTCTTCCAGATCAAGCAGAAGAGGTCCAAGGTCATCTCTGATACTGCTGAGAGATACACCATCTTGTTTTGGATCTGTCAGGAAAATGGAAACCCACAGAACGTGTGAAGTTGGTCTTGTCACCCTGGGTGATGACAATCAGCAGGTGCAAAACCAATACTGATTCGACAATATTCCACACATTTTCAGGGGCCTGGGTGGATTTTAAGTCC
>JAPXFY010000030.1:13797465-13799965 GCA_030674185.1 Monoplex corrugatus | reverse complement strand
TAGCTGTCATCCAACAATACAGGAGTTCACAAATTACACATTAACATATATCTTAATCGCAATTGTTCACTGCACACACACACACACACACACACACACACACACACACACACACACACACACACACACACACACACACACACACACACACACACACACACACACACACACAAAACTAGCTGCTTCACCCACACATTTCAACATCTACATCCAAACACCCTACAGCACCAGGACTCTAACAGCGAGTGCACAGAGTTACTCGACTGCACAGTCAACCTGACGCTGGCCTTTGCTATCAGCAGTCTTAACCCAAACGCTGTCTAAACCAGCTTGGCAGTCCCAGGCTGGTTAAACCCCACGAAAACAGTTCTCAAACACAAGTCCAACATCACGAATTTCATCAAATAACCACACAACGTACTAACATTGTATAATCCACAGCGCTTCACAGTTAAAGGCTCAATCAAATTATGATAAGCTTAATACCACAAAATAAAACATAAACCCATTGAAGTTTAGTTGAACTGTTAACTGAAATGAACTCGAGGTTAGGTATAAGTAATCATCACGTTGCACCAGGCAAGGTAAATGATTAAACTTAGCCCTGACCAAATTCTATTAACGTATTAAGATGACAATTTCACTACCCGTCCCAACGCACACACATAGTAGAATCGCACAACCGCCACACACTCCTTGGCAAATTCTTCCGACAGCACACTGATGACCAGGAACTGTAGCACGTAGCAACGAACGAGGAACAAAAAAAAATCCTGATCCGCCAGTACTTGTGCGGAGTTCCGGTGAAGGTGGTCGATTGTGGATTTAGTGGTGTGCTGGGTGGACTGCACTGGTCCGCAAATAAGGCAACCAGAACAACAGGATGCAAATACTTAATTTTTATGGACTGTTTTCCCAAGGACTGGTCCCAGATGCTGGTCAAAACGGGGCTTGTATACCAAGGGAGGAACCAAACGTAGAAAATACAATTAATCGGTGGTTGACTACATATCACAGGAAAAGAAAATAATCCCTCTCCTACATCATATTTTAACGATACGAGCGAACACACAAATCATCAGGCACACCAAGACAAATTGATAATATGGGCGCGACTGCAAAGACTCATTTACAATTAACCAAGAAAGCTTCCAGGACAAACTCCACATAAATGCGACCCTAGAATGTAACCATGACAATGGGCCCAGAACACGAAAACATCAACCGGCCCCTTTAATGATAGCCACACTTACATACTGGCACTGAATAATAGAGTTACGTGCCATTTTATGCTTAACTTCCTCTGTCAAACTGTCTGCAAGTCTGTCACACAACACGCATTAATCTTATCTCCAAACGGTAACCTCCTCTAGGTTTATCCTCAAACAGTAAACATAACAAATACTTATTGTCAGCAAACTTTCCTTTCCTTTCCTTTGGTGCTCACGATCTTGAGGATGATCATTCCGGCACATAAAGGGGGGGGGGGGGGGGGGTTGTAGACACAGTCCATTCGTAAGCTCCGATCATTTCACTATTCTCATTGTCCGTAGACATAGCTGAAATCCGTTACCGTAAGGGCCACGTGGTGTCCAGAACCTCACTGTTGGGCGGAGGCTCGCGACACAAAAGCGTCGACTGTTACTGCCTCTACTGTTTCACTGGGAAGATGGTTCCAGTCCCCAACAATCCTGGGTAGAAATGAGCCACCTCTGTACTGAGTTCTGGTGTTGATGAGGCAGAACTGCTGGTTGTGGGTACGGCGCTGTCGTGGTGGGGGTGGGACTAGCTTGCTCCTGATAATTGGGCACTGGATTATTCCATGGTGGATTTTATAAATGAACCCCAGGCTGTGGTTCTTCTTCGCTGCTCAAGAGATGGCCAGCCCAGTTGGTTGATCAATCGGCCGACACTTGATGTGTTGTGATATCGGTTGAGCACGAAACGGGCGGCACGTCTCTGAAAGGCCTCCAACTTGTCTATGCTCTTCTGTGTGTATGGATCCCATACTGATGATGCATATTCAAGAAGGGGTCTCACGAACGCCTTGTACGATTTCTCCTTGATGGAACTGGAGCTGATCTTTAAATTGCGCCTGAGGAAACCCAGCATTCGGTTAGCTTTGTTTACCGTCTTGTTGATGTGGGTGTCCCATGTCATTTCACGATGTAGTGTGACGCCCAGGTATTTGGCTGTGTGGACGGTGTCCAGGTTGTGGCCATGCAGGACGTAGGAGTGATCCAGTGGGCTCCTGCTCCTGGTGACTGGCATAGACACGCACTTTGCAGAGTGGAACAGCATGTCCCAGCTCTTCTCCCATTCCGATAGGTGCTGGAGGTCTTGCTGTAGCTGGTCTTGTTGTACGCTGTTGACTACAACCCTGTACACCGCTGTGTCATCCGCAAATAGTCTTACCAGTGCCGTCAGCTTGTCTGGAAGGTCGTTGCTATAGGCCAGGAATAAACAAGGTCCCAACACGGAACCCTGAGTTACGCTGTTG
>JAPXFY010000030.1:13769965-13792465 GCA_030674185.1 Monoplex corrugatus | reverse complement strand
TAATTCATATATTTCTTGAAAAACTGATTTATCTTGTTATTTCCCTTGAGCAAAGATACTTCTCCCCATGCCAGTTAATAATATCAGCATTAATTAATATCTGTTTGTAATTGAACACGTTGTTTTAATATTTGAATTTATTTAGCTACTGACCACAAATCTACTTGTTATATTCTATCGAAAAAAGCGCGTGGCTTGGTCTTGGTTTTTGTTTATTTCATTTTTTTTCCAGATTTTGTAATCTGGTTAATCGCATGACGTTACTTTTGTATCGTTTCCGGAAACTATACGTGACGCTTGTTTCGACGGACTTGGCCAGATTGCTAGCACTCGTTGAAAAAAAAAAAGGTAATCTGTCTTTAGACGAGAAAATCCACTGCTTTGTTTACTGCCAGAACACTGTAAAATAGTGATAGCACAAAAAAGATTATATTAGGATCTGTGAGCTTCCGACGAAAGACATCTGTCAGACGCTTGTTCATTCCAGTAAGTTACAAAGTGGTGACGTGTCGAATTTTTGGTCGCGTTTTCTCGATGCTTGTTGGTGAAGTAATTTCTCGTTAGAAGATTTTGTATTCTCGTAGATGAAAAGAACAATACCCACTTCATAGTTTTGTACACAGAGAATCTGCATTTCCATTATCCCAGTAACTTGTGTCTGGAGACACTACCTGTTATTTTTCCATCCGTTCATTTGTGATTTGATAAATTGTTAATTTAAACACGAAGGCGTGGCATCTCATACTTAGCATGCTGCTGTTGTGAAAGTATCTTGATCTTGGTATAGTAGTACTTGATGAAGTAGTACTTCGCAGAAACCACAAGTGGCATAAACGTGACAGAAAATGGTAGGCCTAATGAACTGCAAATGTCAAGTTTTAGTGGATCAGACTCGAGTACCTCTGTGTGTTGAAACATCAACAGTTGAGATTTTGACTAATAAAAGGTCAAGACGATTCTAGTCTGTTATTGTTTTTGGTTGTTGTTTTTTTCCCCCAGTCTATTGTTGATTTTATGAAAGGTTCCCGTATTGAATTGCACAGTGTGACTGCTGTGAATTGATAAGGCGGCAGTGATGTGTTCTGTGGTGGTATCGCAAAGTGAGGGAGTGGTGTTTTCAGTGCTAGTTAGGCAGTGATGTTTTGGCACTGATTTTTCTGTGATTGGCAGTGGTGTGTGTGTGTGTGTGTGTGTGTGTGTGTGTGTGTGTGAGTGTGTGTGTGTGTGTGTGTGTGTGTGTGTGTGTGTGTGAGAGAGAGAGAGAGAGAGAGAGAGAAAAGAGAGAGAGAGAGAGAGAGAGAGAGAGAGAAGAGAGAGAGAGAGAGAGAGAGAGAGAGATGGTGATATACATTTTCTTTAATGGTTTAGCAGTGATGTTCTCTATGATTGGTGATCATGGTTTCTTTGATAGTTTGGTGGTTATGTAAAGTTTGTGTGATTGTTAGGCAGCACCTGATGTTCACTGCGATAATTTGGTGGTATTATTTTCTGTGATACTTTGGCAGTGAACTTTTCTGCCATGTAATTAGTTGTCTTTGTTTGTAACTCAAGTTCTTCTGTTTTACATTGCTGGTGTAAAGAAGGTATGAACAGGAACAGGATTACTAGTCCCTCAACCACCCAATAGGCATTCTTGAAAATAAGGCATAAGTAAACCGTGAAGTTTTCATCTTGGACCATTCAGGTTTTGCAATTTTTTGTCAGTCTGGAGTTGAGTAAGTTCCGCCAGTTATAAATTGAACAGCCACATATTGGAGTCTTTCTGGTTTATCGTCGTTAATGTCAACGGGACAATAAGTTTTTAAAACCCTTTGACTCGCACACTCTATCTACCAACTGCAAAAATTTAACGCTTTGATTCCCTCACCTTTGATTCCCTGCAGGAAGCTGGTGGATAGGATGAGGGAATCAAAGGGTTAAGTTTTTATTTTGCTAGCGTGGTTGGCAATGCAGGATGTTGGTGGACAGGGTGTGGGAGTCAAATGGTTTAGAGTTGTAATGGTGTTTGATTGACCAGGTTGTGTGCCCAGATTATGATGGATCAAGTGATGTAGGTTGAATTTTTATTTTTTATTTAGGACTTGTAGTGTTTTATGTAGATACTGATTAAGTAACACAGTTTGTGTACTGTATTTGTTTAACAAGAGTTTAACTGAGTATTACTGTTGCGTACAGATATCACCATGGATCAAGTGATGCAGTTTGTGAATCCCGCCCGCCAGTTTGCCAAGGATTCCATTCGTCTGGTCAAAAAGTGTACGAAGCCTGACAGAAAAGGTTGGACTGCGCTCTGGTCTTGTCTCATTTTCGTTATGGTTGTGTATCTGTGTATGGTTATGAGTGTGTGTGTGTGTGTGTGTGTGTGTGTGTGTGTGTGTGTGTGTGCGTGTGTGTGTGCAGCACCCATATGAGTGTGTGTGAGAGTGTGTGTGTGTGTGTGTGTGCGCGCACGCGCAGCACCCATTGAGTCTGTGTGAGAGTGTGAGAGTGTGTGTGTATGTGTGTGTGTGTGTGTGTGTGTGTGTGTGTGTGTGTGTGTGTGTGTGTGTGTGTATATGTGTGTGTGTGTGTGTGTGTGTGTGTGTGTACGCTAGAGTCTGAATGTGTATGTGTACTGGAGGGGGATGTGTGTTGCGTGAGCAGGTATGTGGGTGTGTGCGCACATACGCGCGCACGCGTGTGAGCATGTGACAGAAGGTGGTTCGCTTATGGTAGGTCATTTTATGACGCTAATAAAAATCATATGCAGGTTAAAACTTGCTCTTTTGCTATTTTTCTACTTGGAATATACCTTTGAGAGATACATAAGATAACTTTATGGTGTAAAAGTGGCAGGATCTGCCCATTAAACATCTTTAGATGTTAATAGCTGACGATTTGCACGTCAGTAAAACTACAGTATCCACTCGGTCCATTATGCTGGATCACTTTTTAACTATGTAACTTAATTTTTTTTTACAACAATGTTTCATCAGATTAAACCATGGAACACATCAAAATGCGTTGAAAATGTTGTTTTCTTGAAACGGTCTATTTTAGAGTACTTTAAGGCAATAAAATTAGACTGTTGGTCGTCATGCTTGTATGTCCGAGAACAGCGACAACTATTCGCGTCAAATGTTTACACTCGATTTCGTTTTGATTCAAGCACTTGGGTCCCATTGAATGGCTATACAATATTAACTGTTGCTAAAACTTACTTACGTCTTTAATCGCGTGCATAGTGTCATCATTGGGAAAAAAAAGTTGTCGTTTGAGAGCGTATGTCCGAACGTGACGACCGAATTATTGCTTGTTTTTCGACATGGGTATGCGCGGTAATTCGAAGTGATATTCCCTTCGAGACCGGAAGTGCCCGGATGTGGCGATATTGATTTTCCGCGCCTGAAGATGACGAAGACACGTGGAGAAGGTAAGTTTCATTTTGTATGTCCATTCTTAGTTGTCTGTTGTGACACGTGACAACCGACAGATAGGTGACAACCGACAGTGACATTATGAGAGATTTTTCTTTCTGGTTGAATTGAAAGCAGCCTTTTAAAACTTAACATATAGCGTACCGATAACCATTGTAAACACGCGGCAACTTTTGTGTCCTACTTTCGTTTTAATGTTGATCGTTTCCAAGAGGACATACAAAAACTGTATGTCCGAGGTGACAACCAAAAGTGACATCTGACTAAATGATTGGCCATTTCTGTGTTTTGTGCAGTTTGGGGGTGTCATCAAAGATCAAATTTCAGCTATGCTTCAGCCACTGCTCAATTAACAATCATTCTCAACACCAACATATTTTAATCAGTTATTCTTAACAATTTCCTGTCGGTTGTCACTGTGGGGCCAAAGACATACGTGTTTTGTATGTCCAAAGTGACAACCACCAGTTTCACTGGTTAATCCTTTCACATCTATTTTGGCTTCTGAATCCAGTAGCTTAGTAGGACTTGTCAGTGATATCACATTATCCATAGTTTTGTGGCACTCATTGGGTTATATGACAGCTAAATATGCAATGTAGATTTATTTTCTTAGAATACTGGAGTTCACTGCAGATCATACTTCAGGGGGGAAAATCTGCAACTGATGTCATTAAACTGAATGTGGTCATTTCATGGCAGTTAGGTTTCTCAGTCACAGACTGTTATTAGTATGGAGCTAACAAATTTAAACTGAAATGAATAGTCTGATTTTCTTGTTTGATTTCTTCATGTTTGATTCCCAGTAAACCCAGCACTGCCCTCCGTAGTGAGGCGGCATCGTCTTACCTCTGATATTGTTAATACAATCAGGGTCATAAAATGTTGATGATTATCTCATAATGTATGAGTTGGTGGGTGGAGTGGTTAAGTGGATAGATAAGTGGATGTTCAATGGAACTGTTTATGTCCAAATTGTCAAATGCTTACTTCATTATGCTATCATGCGCTGACTATTTTGTTATATTGTTAATTAGAAGCACCTACTTCCCTCTATCTTTATACAAGATTTTTCTGTTTCTTTGGTTGTATTTTGTCTTGTTTATATTTTTTAGTTAGATCCTAGGGCCGGGTGAAAAAAAGACAAATGTTTATCAACTAAGCTTACCCATTATCTTGGTTAAATGAAATTTTGATTTGATTTGATTTTGATCTAATTTTTCAAGTCCAGTGCATGTTTTCACTTCTTTTCAGGACTGCGCAAACTGAGGACATCCGCTGAAGATCAAGTGAAACGGATGGAAAATGCAGACTACTGTAGGGCCTACAGGGAAAAGAAGAAGAAGGATCTAGATTATGTGGAGCAAAATAAACAGAAGTGCAAAGCCTATCGTCGTCGCCCTTTGACTGATGAACAGCTGGAGGCTAAGCGCGAGGCTTCAAGGCGGAGCTCAAAGAAATACAGGTAACTGGGCAGATTTTGTTTCCCTTTTCTCTGTCTAGTTGTTAGCTTGCTGAGAAAACTCTATTTCAATTTTTTATTCCCTGAAACAGGGCAGCAGGGAAAAAATTACGAGGATAAAAGTAGGCGTGTGTGTGTGTGTGTGTGTGTGTGTGTGTGTGTGTGTGTGTGTGTGTGTGTGTGTGTGTGTGTCTGTGTGTCTGTGTCTGTGTCTGTGTGTGTGTGTCGGTGTGTATGTGTGTTGTGTTTATGAGTGTGTATGCAAGCGCATGCAAACGCCTAAGTATATTTTTGTCTCAGTCTGTCTGTAGTGAGTTTGAGTGTATGTCATGTATCATCATGTCACTCTGTATTTGTTTAACCAATCAGTAAAACTTTCTGGTTTTCCTATTCAAATATAGGCTTATTCTTTACATTGGCCTTGTGGTATGCACATAATTATAATTAATATAATGGCTAGCCAGCCTTCTATTAGTTTAAAATCAAAGAAATGTAGGACTGTTGAATTTTTAAAAGGGAACTTGCGCAGAATGTCTACAGAAAAGCATACGCACAACATTTCCCCAAACACTATGTAGGCCTAAGAAATAATTTTAAAGCTTATGGTTATCATAAGGTCTACTCAGACACATGCTGCATTACAAAAAGCAAATTAAAAAAACTATTTTCAATTTCTACTGATACTTAGGCTAGGCCTAATTTTTTTGATTGGTTCAGGCATTCTCACGGAATATGTTCACAACTGATAGATTAACTTTACAAAGAGACTTCACTGAAGATTTATATTGCTGTTCACAATTTGTTCACAGAGATGCAAAGAAGTTGATGGCAGCAAAAGAAAATAATGCAACCAAAAAGTCCACTCCCAAGCCAAAGACACGAACGGCAGTACAGATTCAGAGGGATGAGTGGAAGCAGCAGAAGAAGACACAGCGCCAAAACTGGTCTTCACAGAAGTGGAGACGACACCGAGAAAAGTGTGCTGCGTACAATCGAGAGAAGCGAAATGAAGCTCGTAAGATTTTTTTTTAATCCTTTTTAACATAAATCCAAAACAAAAAATGTTTTTTTTGGGTAATCTGACCACCTTTATGCCATACCTGCCAACCCAGACCCTTTTATTATATTTGGCTGAAACATGTTTTTATACTTGTAACCTTTTAATAGTTTTCCATTCCAAAGGCATACTGTTTTTAACTTGTTTGTGCAAGCTACAACGACTGCGCTTATATGGAAGGTGCTGTGCACAGGAAGAATTTGCCATTACATTTTGTGTGTTAACCAGGCCTTGCATCTGAGATGGCTTCACAACACAAGCACAGGATGGCCCAAAAGGAAACTGAGTGTGCAGCTGAGGAGTCAGCACCACTTCACGTCACACCTTCTTCCAAGAAGGGTCTTACATCCCCTTCCCCTAGGAAGCTGAAGGCAGCCTACAAGTCCACTCTGGTTGACCTTTGGCAAAAGAGAAACCGGGCAGCTTTGGCCAAGAAAAAACTGTTATTTAGTTTGGTTGCAGAATCTGAGGGCCAAGACTGTAACTAATCTTTATAAAAGAAAGAAAGAATTCACAGCCACATCTGCAGCTCGTGAATTCTTTCACGACCAAGGTATTGACGCTCCGGGAAGCGTCAGTATCAAAAAGAACAAAACAGCAAAAAAAGATCCTCCCCAAAAGGATGAAGAGACTTCATCGACAGTTCCTGGAAAAGAACCCTTCGATAAGATATCTCTTCGGACTTTTTACAGGACAAGGCCGAAGCACATTCTCACATCAAGTAAACTGACTATTCATCAGCGCTTGTGTGAGCGATGTGCTAACATTGACCTCAAACTGAATGTGCTGAACAAACACCTCCAAGTTGAGGTCAATGGACGTGACGTTCTGTCAGACTTGAGTTTGTGCCACAATCAAAACACTGCGTGTCTTGATCGCAAGTGTAGTGATTGTGGCACAAAAATAGTAGAAGAAAAACTTACCCTCAAAGAGGGTATAAACAGAGATTCAGCAGTGTCATGGAAGAGGTGGGAGACCGTGAAGAAGACTCTGGGAATAAAAAGAAAGGTGCTGGTGGATCATAATGGGACTGTTGAAAATCTGATAAGGCAGCTCATGACAGAATTGGAAGGTTTCCCTCGACATGTTGCCAATTTCAAATGGCAGTTCATGCAAATGAAGAGCCTTCTGGCAGCTCTTCCACAGAATTGGGCTGTTGTGATCATGGACTTTGCCGAAAATTTTCAGTGCCGGTACCAGAATGAAATTCAAAGTGTGTATTGGTCATACAATCAAATTACTGTGCACCCTTGTGTACTGCACTACAATTGTCCTGATTGTGAGGACCATGTCACAGAGCAGCTTTTTTTTTTCAGATGACCTGAAACATGATCCCCACTTTGTCAGGGCAGTTCAAGATATGACCATCCAGCACTTGCGAGACATCATCCAGCTGGAGAAGGTTGTATTCTTCTCTGATGGATGCCCCACTCAGTATAAGAGCAAGGTGCCTTTCTACTTCCTTGCCAATGATGTTCCCGGTGTGGCAGTAGAAAGGTGCTTCTTTGGCTCTCGCCACGGGAAGAGCGAGTGTGATGCAGCTGGAGGGGTTGTTAAACGTCTACTGGAAGATGATATTATAACTGGCTCGATAATCCAGAATGCCTCCGATGCCTACAAGCATTCAATGGAAAATTTTGTTCTTCCAGAGCAAAATGCCAAAGAGTCTTGCTGCCACCGGAAGCGTTCTTTCATGATCATCAAACCAGCAGATGTTGACAGGTCCTTGCAGTCTTCATCTGTTCAGACTGTTCGTGGAACACGAACACTGCATAGTTTTAAGTCTGCAGAACAAAATCGACTGGCAGTTAGAAGGCTTTCCTGCTTCTGCACCTCTTGCCTGGCAGGCAAGCTTACAGAATGTTCAAATGACTTGCCCTGGGTTGAGGTAGAAGTATAAGGGCCTTCTAAAGATCCTCCGCACTCAGCTGATTTGCACTCGTATCCACCTGTGTCATCTTCCATGAACCATGCTGACTCAGAACCATGCAGAAGCCAGTACTTTGAAGATCTGCTGGCTGAAATTAACAGTTGCCAGTCCTATGCTGAATTGGAAACTGTTATTTCAGCAAGTGAGATCAAGCAGTTCCCTCTGCCAGAAACCTTGCCAAGAACTGTTGTTGATGTATCAGGGCAAATTGACAAGATGTCATTGCAGTTTTGTCCAGATACATTGACAACACTTTTTCCCGTTTGGACAAAGGCAGACGGAAACTGCTTACCCAGAGCAGCTGGCATCCTCATATTTGGTAATCAAGACCAGTACCATGTTGAAATGAGATGCTGAATAATAGCTGAACTTGTGTCGAACAAAGAACTCTACATACAAGGGGTGGGTATGGGGGGCTCTGATGTTGCAGCGCAAGTTGCTGCTTTCTCAAACTGCTCCACAGTGTCTGGGACTCCATTTCCCAAGACAATACACAAAATCTTTGAAAATGAGACAATGGAGGTCAGAGGTTGTGGAGTTCCTATGGGATTGTGGCAGCTTGCTGCTCTGTCAAATCTTTTGGGTACAACAGTCTTGTCTGTTTATCCAAAGTTAGGTTGGCCCCATTATCAAGAGCTGGGGAACAGAGCACTGCTTCCCCATGAAACAAAGCGCCAGCAGAAGGTCTCCATACTGTGGACCTCCAACAGATCCGATATGCCAGATCAGCATTGGGTGGCCAATCACTTTGTCCCCCAAATGCCAATCACGGATGCTCCAGATGTAGAAGTGGAGGATGTGCTGAACACTGCCTTCAACAAAGAAGAAGTTGAACTGAATGACTTCTTAATTGTGGAATGGCAGAGGTCCAGTTATGTGGCTCAGGTGCATGACCTCGACCGTGAAATGCAGCTTGTGCACCTGAGTTTTATGACAAGGGCCTCAAATGGCCTATACACCTGGCCATCTGGAGATGATATGTCCTGGGAAAGTTTTGATGTTCTGCAGGAAAAAGTACTCCTAGAACTGAATGTTCAAGCGAGCAATCAGCGGTTCCAATTTTACCAAATTGTCCGTGGTTAAGTTTTTCCTTGCAGAAAATCCTTACATTCTCTAGTATTACTAGTGGTACAGTTTGATTTTATTCGTTTAACACATTTAACCTCTTGATTCTGGACCTTGGAATGAGTTAGAATGGGTAGGAGAGAAACAGCGGGTGTAAATAGGATATGAAAGACCAAGATGCCCTATTTGTGACTACTAGTACATTTGATTTATTGTAGTCGTGACTATATTTCTGATTTATTGTGACCATATTTCTGATTTATAGTGACTTTATTTCTGATTTATTGTGATTATGTTTCTGATTTTACAAGGACCGAATTTGTACAAACTGTTGTGTGTAATAAATGTCTTAATCTGAAGAGATGATACATGCTTTGATCATTTTCATGTCCACTGCAGGTTGGTGACAACCAACAGTATATTTGCCATGTACTTCCCGTTTCACTGTGTTTGCTTCAGCATTCATCCATTTTTTAAAGCAAATGATTCATATCCACCATCAGAATGGATTGGTATCACTAGGATGTTTTTATGAATAATTTCACAAATATTTCTGTTTTGTTTTCCTATTCTTTTTTCCTTTTGTGTATGTCCTTCGGCGGAGGGTGACAACCAACATATTGGGTTGGCTTTTCAGGTTATCTGCTATGTTGAGAACCTTTCCATGCCATTGCAAGTTTGGTGGATAACTAAATAAATGTCATAATAAACCACACACAGTGTTTCTTGCCTTCTGTTTTGAATGTAGCAGAAAACTGTTATTGGGGATCTGTTGGTTGTCTCGGTGGACATATCTAACAGATAAAAAAACCCACTTAAAAATAACAATTAAGATAAAAATTTATCAGAAGAACATAACTGTTGCTTCTACATATCAATGCAATGTTTATTCCTATGTTACACTGGGTTTTATGCTAATCTAAACAACTTTTGTATGTCCATCGTGACAACCAACAGTTCCTAACCATAGCATGAAAAAATGTTCTCAGGTACAAAACTGCTGGTTGAACTATCTTCTTAAGGAGCATTTCAGGTATTCCAAACATGTGTCTTTCAGCACACACATTGCACAATCTGAACATGAAGGACACAGTTTGAAAAAACGCTGTTTTGAAGATTTTTGTGGGACCACCTTCTGACACATGCTCGTGTGCGTGTGCGTGTGCGTGTGCGTGTGCGTGTGCGTGTGCGTGTGTGTGTGTGTGTGTGCGTGTGTGTGCGTATGTTCCATGTGACAGTATATATTACATTGTCATTGTGTGTATGCATATGTACACATCCATATCTCTTCAGTTTAATCATGCAAAACTGTTAGATCTAAAAACAATTATGCCAAATACCAGTAAGATAAAAGGGCAAAATTTATAATTATTTTTATGTTCCCATGTTATGAACATAATGAAGCAATAAGAGCACTCCAAGAAAGTTAGAATAACTTGTATGTTTTGCTTGAACTACTATCATAGAGGATTTATAATTGAAGTTCAGTGGGGGGTTTTGTTGTTGTTGTTGTTGTTTTGTATTGTTTTGTCATTGATTTTGTTTTAGAAGGCATAAATGTGTCTTTCTCAGTTTCTGATGTTTATGCTTGTCTGTCAGTAAATAGCTTTGGAGCTGAATGACTCGCTCTATGCTGAGGGTTTATTCCCTTGTGAATCTCTTTATACCATGCATTCAGTAGGTGAAAAACTTGTTTAAAGTGCAAATGAAAATAGTGGCTGAAGACAGAGAGGGTGGAAGAGGTGCTTGAGGCAACAAGGGATACAAACAGATGGAAGGTCATGATCGCCAAGGCCATGTGGCAGGGCACTTGATGATGATGATGACTAATGAAAATTCATTGAAAATTTACGGAGTGAGTTCACAACTATGATCTGTTCAGTTGAAAGAATTATACTGTTTATTCACCCAGATCTTGCATGACATGATATCCAAAATGAAATATGTTTTTGAGCAAAACAGCACACCTTGCACTGGATGATGTAGACTCATCTGATCCTTTTTGATTATCATCACTTTCAGCATTTCACCCCTAACTTGTAAGCATTTCTGTCACATCGTGAATGTTGAGCAACAATTTGCTTCGCCTGCAGTTTTGATCATTCTGTGCCGTCACCATCTTCACCTTTGCTAACAAGTGAAGAGAACCTGAGTTATTTTGAAACTTACCATATTACATGTTGCAGAGCACATGCACAGCCAGCATGCAAATTGAAAGTAGGTTAGAAGTAACTTTAGAAATTATATCTGAATGTTAGTATAAAATGTGTTACATCATCACAACAGCAGATCATTTGAAAGTTGTAATCCGCAAACATGGACATTGTAAGAGTGCATTGCCTAGGATGATGTGGAATTTGGCAGGGAGTGAATTCAAGGTTTATCACCTAGGAATTTAATTACACATCATGGTCACCTTCAGAGATTAAGAATTTTGCAGTATATATATATAGATGTAAATTATATTCTTCATGCATACATTTTTCTTTTATGTGTTTTCAGAGTTCCAGAAGATCGCCATTGCAACAGCTATTGGATTTGCCATCATGGGGTTCATCGGTTTCTTCGTCAAGCTGATTCACATCCCCATCAACAACATCATTGTGTAAGTCTACTTTGTCACGTTGATTTGATTTGATTGAAGTTTTGTTCTTGTTGTTGTTGTTTTTTGTATCCTTGGTTGGCCATGGAGGTCTTCATAAATTCAAATACAGGCTGTTCTTAGAAAAATAATGTCACTATAGTAGGGTGCCATCCTGTGGCTTCTTTTTTGTCTTGATTTTTTTTCTCTTTCTTTTTGCATGTATGCACAGATTTTTTACCTGTGGCATTATATTTATGTACAGAATTTTATCTGGAATAACTCTTTTGCTGTCTTTAGATCTTCTGTGAGTTTTAAGTGCATGCTGCTTAAACACTAGGAACCAGACTGCCACTTAATGTCTTGTGGAGGGGGAGAAAAATCCATGTCGGACGAGGAATTAGAACCAGTTTCTCTCATTCTAGGCGGATGATTTATCCATTACTAGGATTAGGCTATACTCTTCCAGCAACCGCGGTAACCGACTACAGTCCGTATTTTACTGATTCAAAACACTGAATACCGACTGTGATTTAACCTGTCCTTACACAAAACCGAAAAAAAATTAATTGTACCAGTTGCTTCATTGGCCTTTTTTCTCCCTGCCTAGTCCCATGTTCCGCACAGTGACATGAATCACTCAACCAGTTTCCGGTAGTCTACCAGTTTGTTCCCCTCCTTCTCCCTTTCTATTAGCGCGGCTAGTGCCCATCCCATCCCTATCCTCCCCCCTTTCCCCAGCCTCCCTCCTTCCCGTAGGCCTAGTCCCCTTTCCTCTCGCAGTAATCTGAAACGGCATCTGGTCGATAGAACAAGCCTACTGATTTTTTTTTGTATGTACCGGTTGCATTTTTGACATGTTATAATTGCCGTAGCTAGTACCGGCTGGGAAAAAATCTAGCGCGATCGCGGTCTTCTCCACTTATATCATGACATGTCATTAAGAAAAATACAAGTGACAACAGGTGAGATAAGAAATTAGTAGGAAAAGGAAATGTAGCCTACTGTACTCATATTTTAGATCTGGTATACTATTCACACAAATACAAAAATGAACAAAACACCTGGTTTTGACCTTTGGGTCTTCTACATGGTGTAATAACATGCAAAAATGAAAAAAAGAAGAAAAGAGAAAAGAATGAAAAAATTTGGAAAAGAAAAAACATTTTTTCTTTTCTTTTTGTTTGTTTGTTGTTGTTTTTTCATGTTTTTATATCTTTTGGAAGACACAGAAGTTGAAACCGATAGGTGGTTTGTTTGATTTTGTGTGTGTATGAACAGTTTTCCAGTTCTAAGTTGAGTGCAGTAGGCCTATATTACCTTTTCATAACCTATGTCATTGTCATGTCACATGTCAGTACATTGTGTTTGTATATTTTGTCCCATCAACAGTGTGTGACATTACATGGGTAATTATGAACATGAATATTGTACAGATCAACATACCCTTCCGCCCCGCTCCTCCCATTACTGAACACCAATCAAAATGAATGAAATTTTTTTTTTAGTAGTTTTTGATATGTACACTTAATCCTTGGGTCATCAAATCCACTTTGAACATGTAAGCCCCTGGATTATTAATCCTTATGGTGCGTCACACTGAACATTCAGTTGGAGAAGACATTCCCCTCCAGTGCCGACTGAATTTTCATTCAGAGGCTTTTCTTTAGTTTTGAATTGAGGAAGTATTGGAGGAAGTTCTTCTCAGTACTGACAGTGGCACTGATGATTCTGAATCTGGTGAAGTTGTGAAGTAAACTCGTAGGTGTAATTTTTCAGTTTTCCTTAAATGTTTTCAGCATACACTGGCCAAATGCATCGGGTGTGAAGAGGTTAATGCTATAACTTCTTGAATTGTTTTATCAAGCTCTGTGTACATAATTTGAACATGTGTAATTTTGAAAAATGAAAAAAAAAAAAAAAGAAAAAGAAAAAAGCATTCTCTGTCACTGGTCCATGTTCTTCAGCAGTCCTTGTTTGTTTTCTTTTGCTGACATCTGCACTGCATCTGTTACTGCACCCATGCTACTTGTCTTCCTCTCCAGCACAGTTTAAAGTGAGCCATGCTACTTGACTTGCTCTCCAGCACAGTTTGAAGTGACCCATGCTACTTGTCTTGCTCTCCAGCACAGTTTGAAGTGACCCATGCTACTTGACTTGCTCTCCAGCACAGTTTGAAGTGACCCATGCTACTTGACTGGCTCTCCAGCACAGTTTGAAGTGACCCATGCTATTTGTCTTGCTCTCCAGCACAGTTTGAAGTGACCCATGGTACTTGACTTGCTCTCCAGCACAGTTTGAAGTGACCCATGCTACTTGACTTGCTCTCCAGCACAGTTTGAAGTGACCCATGCTACTTGTCTTGCTCTCCAGCACAGTTTGAAGTGACCCATGCTACTTGTCTTGCTCTCCAGCACAGTTTGAAGTGACCCATGCTACTTGACTTGCTCTCCAGCACAGTTTGAAGTGACCCATGCTACTTGTCTTGCTCTCCAGCACAGTTTGAAGTGACCCATGCTACTTGTCTTGCTCTCCAGCACAGTTTGAAGTGACCCATGCTACTTGACTTGCTCTCCAGCACAGTGTGAAGTGACCCATGCTACTTGACTGGCTCTCCAGCACAGTTTGAAGTGACCCATGCTACTTAGTTTGAAGTGACCCATGCTACCTGTCTTGCTCTCCAGCACAGTTTGAAGTGACCCATGCTACTTGACTGGCTCTCCAGCACAGTTTGAAATGACCCATGCTACTTGACTGGCTCTCCAGCACAGTTGGAAGTGACCCATGCTACTTGACTGGTTCTTCAGCACAGTTTGAAATGACCCATGCTACTTGACTGGCTCTCCAGCACAGTTTGAAGTGACCCATGCTACTTGTCTTGCTCTCCAGCACAGTTGGAAGTGACCCATGCTACTTGACTGGTTCTTCAGCACAGTTTGAAGTGACCCATGCTATTTGTCTTGCTCTCCAGCACAGTTTGAAGTGACCCATGTTACTTGTCTTGCTCTCCAGCACAGTTTGAAGTGACCCATGTTACTTGTCTTGCTCTCCAGCACAGTTTGAAGTGACCCATGCTACTTGACTTGCTCTCCAGCACAGTTGGAAGTGACCCATGTTACTTGTCTTGCTCTCCAGCACAGTTTGAAGTGACCCATGCTACTTGACTTGCTCTCCAGCACAGTTGGAAGGAAGTGACCCATGCTACATGACTGGCTCTCCAGCACAGTTTGAAGTGACCCATGCTACTTGTCTTGCTCTCCAGCACAGTTTGAAGTGACCCATGCTACTTGTCTTGCTCTCCAGCACAGTTTGAAGTGACCCATGCTACTTGACTTGCTCTGCAGCACAGTTTGAAGTGACCCATGCTACTTGACTTGCTCTCCAGCACAGTTTGAAGTGACCCATGCTACTTAACTGGCTCTCCACCACATTTTGAAGTCACTGTGAGAGTAGGGCATAAAGTCTGGGACAATTTTTCACACTACCACCAAGATGATAGATGAGAATGGGGTGATTACTGATAGTGATGATACTTAGTGGACATCCTCTGTCTGTCTGTACATCTTTCCCTCTTGTTTGTCCATCTACCTCCCTCCGTCATTGACAGTAGCTGTCCAACACCAGTATTTTTAATTACACATACTATACCGTGACTCACAAATGCAATAAGCGGCAGCGGTTTGCCAATTCTGCCTCGTAACAATAAAGTCCGAAGGGACAGTAACTCTGAGAGTATCCATGTCTTGCGCATGCGCATGTGCTCTTCCTCTTTTCTCGGCAGCCATCTTCCAGCTCGCCTCGTACGCTCTGAGCAGCTAAGTATTTTTCGATTTCGCTACGCGATCGATCGATTGTCGTTGTTGTTTTTGTGTCTTGCCTATGTTTTCGTTTAAGGGAGAAACTTATGTGAAGCGATTGGTGGCAAAGCGAGGGTTAAGAAGATTTCGTCCGCTGAATTTTCAAACCCACAAAGCGGTGGTTCGACCAGTGCAAAACCCGCTCTCTCTTCAACTTTGTCTCTCCCTTCTACGTCTTCTCTCTCTCACTCTACCGACAAGTCATCGCAACTCAGCTACGGTTCTGTTGCGGTGACCACGAGCCCTCAACTCAGCTGCGGCTCAGTTGACTTTTCATCATTTTGCGGCCTTCACACTGCCCATCACGGTTATCGACTCAACTGCGGTTCTGTCGATTCTGTGCTCGCCCCCTTCGTACAGCTTAACTCCGGTTCTGCTGATACTGTTTCAGCCTCTATGGCTGAAGGGCGAATTGGGTATGGGTCTCCTTCGCCAGACAGGACACCCCCTGGTTCGCCAGGTGGGCCAAGGGAGACAACCCCCCCTTTACGGGCGTCAGATCGTCGATCCGCCCCGGTTGTCTCCCTTCCTCCTCTGCAGCCTGCTGCTGTCCCCGCCCCAACCTCTCTGTCCCATTCCGGACAGAGCACTTGGGCGCCTTGGCAACTACCAAGCGACCCACGGCGGGCTGGCACATCTCCGTCCCATTCCGGACAGAGCACTTGGGCGCCTTGGCACATGCCAAGCGGCCCCCAGCAGGCTGGCCCTTTGGGTACTGGGGATACCCCGACCCACGGGGACCATTACCAGCGGGCCAGGCCCTCCCCTTCATGTGGTCAGGGTCCTGGTACCCCTTGGGCTCAGCCCATGCCGCATCCCATGGCACCGTACATGGCACCATGGCACCCAACATTGGGATTTCCCCCGGCCTCGGCCGCGGGATGCACGTGGTGGCCCGGCTTTATGCCTGGTGCCCCACCGGCGCAGGCCTCATCCTCGCCAGCCCCTCCAGCACCCCCAGTGTCGGATTCCCCCCCGGGGGTATCTCCTGAGGGCTCGGACCTGGGTCCCACCGGCGTGGCACCCCGGTCAGACACTCCGCGGACTCTCGCCCCCTCTATAGGCGGGCCAGAGGACACGGACTCTGGCTCAGAGGACGAGGCCCCTACCCACACGGCCTTCTGCTTCCCAGAGGCCATGGACCGGCTGGCAAGCCACACGCCAGAGGCGGTGTCCACAGTGCCAGAGACCAAGGCTCCCAAGCCTTGATCGGCCGAGCGCCTTTTCAGCGCTCACCCTACCTCAGCCCCACGTGCCTCTTTTCTCAAAGAGCCCGACATGGTAGCGGACTGCCTAAAGAGAGTCCAGGACACCGCCAGGGGGAAAGAGGCACAGGATTTCATCCCTGGATCCGTGCCTGACTTCCCGGGAGCCATGCCCTTCAGGAAATTCCTGAAGCCGGCCCCGCTCCCGTTCCAGCGGAAGCCCTTCATGGCCCATGAGGCAATCCCTGAGGCTCCCCTCTCCCTCACACAGGAGGACCTCCTCCTGGTCAATGATCGGTCTCGGACCCAGCCGGAGCACATCTCCCTCACGAAGAGATGCTTGGCGGAATGGGAGGAGAACGCGAGGCGGGGGCTGGTGGCAGCCCTTAAGGACCCAGACCACGAGTCATTCGCGGTACGCCCGGCGCCTGACTCTGCCACCATCGTGGCCTTTATCCAGGCCATGGCAGAGGGGCTCAAATGCTCCACAGAGGCCTTGGCCCGGACGTACCTCAACACCGTCATGGCGAGGCGGGATGCCATTCTCGCGGCATCCTCGGTCGCTAGCTCACCGTCAGCCAAGGCCTCCTTGCGCGTGGTACCCGTTCAGCCGGGTTCCCTCTTCGGGAGCCACGTTCAAGCCATCCTGAAGCACCAGGCTGACATCAAAAGGGACCTCGCCCTCCATTCGAGACCCTCTCGCCCTGCAGCAAAGCGCCCGGCTCCAGCAGCCTACCCATCCCATGGGCCCACTCAGGCGAAGTTTCGCGGCTCTTCCAGGCCCCAAGGGCACAGGAAGAGGCAACAGCACTCGGGCCGGCCGGTTCCCCGGCCTAAGGCCCGCAGGCCGGCTCCTTCTCAGCCGACCAACCCCCAATGACTCACCCCCGGCCTGAGGCCATCACCCCCCACGGGCGATCCTGTGGGCAGTCTCTCCCGACACATCGATGCATGGGAGAGGCTGCCCGTGGGCCCTGCAGGTGATCAGGTGTGTTTCAGGGGGTCCTAAACTGAGGGAAGAGGAGAAGCAGCAACAGAAGTATGATCATGGATGAATGTGGGCATGCTTTTGACTGATCCTGACATTTGATCCTTTTCACTTCCTGGTGCTGTCCTGCAGGAAGCTGGTGGACAGGGTGCAGGAGTTGAAATAGTTAACAGATGTTGTCATGGTCACATTGCTAGTTGATAGGATAACTTTTTTTTTTTTACATGTTATTGTCGTTACTGTTATGAAATGGGTTTGAGGGTTGGAAATGAGAAGGGAGGAAAGAACAGAACCACTCGTAGGAAACAGGTTTTTGTGGACAGGTTTTTAGATCTCTCACAGGCCTTCATCTATTCTTGGTAAACTTGTGTTCTGGATTGTTTTTTTGTTTTTTTTATTTGTTTGTGTGGGTTTTATTTTTGTTGTAAGCTCTGTGGTAGAGTTTTTTTTAAGAAGACTTGTTAATACAATAATGTTGGTCATCACATGCGTGTGATTACTTGCTTTTTTTTTTCCCCCCAAATTTTTAAAACTGATATGAATTTCTTGGGAAAGTGAATGCATGGTTAAATGCACCAAAACTGACAAATTGTTAATTTTTTTTTTAGTATGAGAATTCAGGCTTAATAGTTTCTCTGTCTTCAAGATGTTTTGACTTGGTGCAATAATAATTCAGTTTAGATTGCAAATGAAATAATCAAAAGGCAGCACTTTGCCTAATGATGTATTCAAAAAGAAAAAAAAAATAAAGGAAAAAATGTTCAGTCTCTTGGATTTTAGACGAGTGAAATGTGTGGAGGCTGTATGAGGTTACTGTTCAGATTGATGGTGATTATTGTTGGTCAGCTTTTATATATTTTTTTTATCATAATTCATTTTGTTCCTTTTATTTATTTTTTTTTGAGAGACTACATGATCTGCTGTCAGCTTGCTGGGCCTGTTGTAGCTTCACCAAAGCCCCATTAATCAGATTATATCTGTTTCCACCGTTCACAACGAGGACAAGGGTTTTGGACTTCAGGAAGCATTTCTCCCCTTCAGGCTTTCCAGCTGTCTCCTGACCATCAGTACTTTCTCCCAGCAGTGCCCATGATGGCAAAGGCAATAGATCAAAAAAGAAGAAGAAAATGTTTCTTTTTTGGTCTGTAGTAAGTGTTTTTTGAAAGTATGGAAGACAACATGTTGTTAGGTCTTCTTCGTAATGATTAATATTGTAAAGTTGAGTTTTTAAAAAAAATATTATTCAGTACTGTGCTGTAGGTTGGGTGGTAATATATTGCGTGATACTTGGTTGTGGTGTGTTTAGTTATCGCTGAGGGATGCTGTTGGTGATACTGTGAGATGAGAATATGAGTGAATAAAGAATGCTTCTGTATTTACCCTGCTCCATGTATGTGTGTGCACGTGTGTTAACATACTCTCATTATGTTTTTGTGAGAGTGCATGCTCTCTCTCTGTCTGTCTGTCTGTCTCTCTTTTTCTCTCTCTTTCTCTCTCTCTCTCACTCTGTCTCTCTGCCTCTGTCTTTGTCTCTCTCTCTCTCTTTCTCTCTCTGTCTGCCTGTCTCTCTGTCTCTGTCTCTGTCTCTCTTTCTCTTTCGCTGTCTGTCCCTCTCTCGTTATCTCTCTGTCTCGTGTTTATGTGTGAGTCCTTGATCTCTCAGCATTGGTCAGTCTCTCTCTTGTGCTCTCTCTTTCTCTGGCCCCCCCTCTTCCCTCACCCCCCCCCCGCCCTTGTGTTTGTGTTTATGTGGGAGTCCATGCTCACTGTCAGCATCTTTCTCTCTTTCTCTCATTCTCTCTCCATGTGTGTATGTTTGATACAAATTTATGTATCATGCAAAGCTGGTTTGCTTTGGGGTAAAGTTCTCAAATTCCAGTCTGACTGGAGGGATTCATGTCTGGCTTAAGAAGACCTCATGCACGCTTTTGATCTCTAATCTAAATGGCAGTGAATGTGTGTCTGACACTGTTCAGGGATGAGGAACGTGAAAGCAGTGAGGGAGAGGAAATGGCCACTACACTTTTATGCTGTTAACAAGGAAATTTGAGGTTTTCTCCGCCTGAGTTCTCCGTTAACTTCACAGTTAAAAACAAGACGGGTGACAAACCACCTCCCACATGCATGCATGAACTTGAAATCGTGAACGGCATTGTACAGCCCGTGTAGTCTTAACTTGATGGCGATGTTCCGCAGCTTGCGGGAGATGTTACGATTTTTTATAAAGGAGATTATACTGACAGCAGAGTTTAACACATTCCGTACCGCGTCACGAGATCCTCGTGACTCAGCTTTCTCTCTCTGTGGACCGCGTCACGAGGATTTCGTGCCCAGAACTGTAGTTTCAGTTTCGATTATAAATGGAAAATGACCACATTGCTGATGTGAATCCTTTTTTGGCAAAGGGAGTATACTCTTGTCATTTTATTTCTGCGTTTACACGATGTTTAAAGTGGCAAAAATGGCAAAAAACAGGCGTAGTTTGATTGTTTCTGAAGTCTCTCTCCTAACATTACTTGGTCAATAGTTAGTACAGTGACCTATTTTCTTGGTAGGAAAAGGGTTAAGCATTAAGTAGATTTCTTTCCCTTTGATCGCAGGAGACTGTTGGAACTGTAGTTTTGGCTTGTTTTCGCGGTACCCGAAACAAAGAAATTTCAGAGTCATAAGACTCTATGTCTGTATGTAATCATTTTTGGGACAAAATATTCATAAAAGCAGAACTCATAGTGACTTCCAGTGAAGAATGTATATCCTGTGACATGTTAAATGCAGTTTTGTTACATGGATATTTAATGGATTACAAGCAGCAGTTTGGTAAGTCATGTGTGTGTACATCCGGAACTTTTCTTTTTTTGTTGTTTGTATGCCTTTTTCAATAGTAAACCAGAAAAAAAATGAGAGCATGCATAAACAAGCTGTCTGCACAGTGACAAAGTAAACATAATGACCTTTTAAAACATATATAACGGGATAGGTTTATTGTCGTTGGATATTCTCCATGATTTTTTAAAAAGTACCAAAAACTGTGCATCTCCAGAGTTTCAGCAGCCGTTTTAGGGCGCGTCTTCACAGAGTTTGACTCCTGCATCCTGTCCACCAGCATCCTGTATTGTCAACCATGCTAGCAAAGCAAAAACTCAATCCTTTGATTCCCTTACGGGCTTACCCTATCCACCAGTTTCCTGCAGGAAGCTGGTGGATAGGGTGAGGGAATCAAAGGGTTAATTTTTTGCAGCTGATGGATAGGGTGCAGGAATGAAAGGGTTAAGAGGATGAACCATATTTCTTAGATGATTGATCTGTATAAGATTGTAGGCCTATGTGATCATGTCTGTTTTGGTTCGATGAATTGGTTCACACCGTACATGTTAGCGTCTCCATTGTTCTGGTGGTGTCAACGCAGTGTTATTAGGTTTCTGTCCCTCCTTCCCCTCCCCATTTCAAGACCTTGCTACTGCACAGGGTTTTGCGCATGCTCAAGAAGTCTTCCAAATAATTGCTGGCAGATTTTTGGGAAGCACGTAATGCCGGCACATTGTGTAACTTGCCAGCACATTGTGAAAACTTGTTTGTGATGGACTTGAGAAATCCACTAGATCTGGCTCTGCGCAGTTGGCTTGGCTTTAAAACAACAACAGTAGTAATGATAAGAGTAACAACAACAATACTGATAATAATAATGATGATAATAAATATGATGATAAAGATGATGATGATAATGATAACGATGATATATTGATGATGATGAAGATGATGGTGATAATAATAAAATTAGTAGTAAAAAAAATCTGCCATACTGGCAGATGTGCACAATAATAATAATAATAATTATAATAATAATGATGATGATGTGATAATAATGATAATAGTAATAAAAAATAATAACAAACATGATGATAATCTGCCAACTAATACTAGCAGATCTACACGTGATGAATCCTTGATGAACTATGTAATACAATGACAGGCTTGAAGGCTGACCAGAGACACAGCAAGGCCTGGTGTTAGTACTGCACCTTGGTTCAGACTGCTACACTTTCTTTTTGTTCATTACGCCATGGACATGTCAGAGAGCAATGAAGATTCTACGCTGTTGTCTGTTCTGGGCAAGCCTCTATATGGAATTCTAGGTGTGTTTCAATGCATTGAGATTTCCTTCTATTTCCCATCACCAGATGTTCTTAACCCTTTGACTCCCGCACCCTATCCACCAACTGCAAAAACTGCGCCCTTTTATTCCCTCACCCCATCCAGCAGTTTCTTTCCTGCAGGAAGCTGGTGGACAGGGTGAGGGAATAAAAGGGTTAAGTTTTTACTTGGTAGCATGGTTGAGTCCTTGAATGTTATATAGAACCAATACTGTTGTACGGATGTGAGGCGTAAACAGTCAGCAAGCAAAGCCAGAGCAAGATTGAGGCAGCCGAGATGTGGTTTCTAAGAAGAATGTTGAGAGTTCCATGGACAGCAAAAAACAAAACAAAAAAAAACAACAAAACAAACGAGACAGTCTTGATGGAGGCAGACACAAGTAGATCACTCATAAGGAAAATTAGGAAAAGACAGGCAACATTTATAGGCCATTTCATGAGGAAGGGGGATTTGGAGCACCTGGTCACAACGGGAAAGCTGGAGGAAAGAGAGCACTAGGTAGACCCAGGGAGAAAATGCTAGACGGACTTGCGGAGTGGCTGAAGACGAGGAGGGTGGAAGAGATGCTTGGGGCAACAAGAGATAGAGACAGATGGAAGTCCATGATCGCCAACGCCATGCCGCAAGGCACCTGATGATGATGATGATGATGATGATGATGAGCATGGTTGACAATGCGGGGTGCTGGTTACAGCATGCGGGAATCAAAGGGTTAAATCTTCTTCTCTTTCGATTTATATTCTCTGTGATGGGTGGAGTAGTCAAATGGGTAAGACATCAGACTTCC
>JAPXFY010000030.1:13762465-13767465 GCA_030674185.1 Monoplex corrugatus | reverse complement strand
TCCCTCTATCAGCATCCGTATCAGCATACCCCTGTCAACATCCCTGTCAGCATCCCCTGTCAGCATCCCCTGTCAGCATCCCTTATCAGCATCCCCTGTCAGCATCCCTGTCAGCATCCCCTGTCAGCATCCCCTGTCAACATCCCCTGTCAACATCCCCCATCAGCATCCCCTGTCAGCATCCCCTGTCAGCATCCCTTTATCAGCATCCCCTGTCAGCATCCCCTGTCAGCATCCCCTGTCAGCATCCCCTGTCAGCATCCCCCATCAGCATCCCCTGTCAGCATCCCTGTCAGCATCCCCTGTCAACATCCCCTGTCAACATCCCCTGTCAGCATCCCCTGTCAGCATCCCCTGTCAACATCCCCATCAGCCTCCCCTGTCAGCATCCCCTGTCAGCATCCCCATCAGCATCCATTATCAGCATCCCTCTATCAGCATCCCCTATCAGCATCCCCCATCAGCATCCCCTGTCAGCATCCCCTGTCAGCATCCCTCATCAGCATCCCCTGTCAGCATCCCCCATCAGCATCCCCTATCAGCATCCCCTGTCAGCATCCCCTATCAGCATCCCCCATCAGCATCCCTGTCAGCATCCCCCATCAGCATCCCCATCAGCATCCCCTGTCAGCATCCCCTATCAGCATCCCCATCAGCATCCCCTGTCAGCATCCCCCATCAGCATCCCCATCAGCATCCCCTGTCAGCATCCCCTGTCAGCATCCCTCATCAGCATCCCCTGTCAGCATCCCCCATCAGCATCCCCTATCAGCATCCCCTGTCAGCATCCCCTATCAGCATCCCCCATCAGCATCCCCTGTCAGCATCCCCCATCAGCATCCCCCATCAGCATCCCCTGTCAGCATCCCCTATCAGCATCCCCCATCAGCATCCCCTGTCAGCATCCCCCATCAGCATCCCCATCAGCATCCCCTGTCAGCATCCCCCATCAGCATTCCCATCAGCATCCCTGTCAGCATCCCCTGTCAGCATCCCCATCAGCATCCCTGTCAGCATCCCCCTGTCAGCATCTCCTGTCAACATCCCTTGAGTGCATAAGTCTACCAGGATTTCCTAGATGCATTGTTGAAATTCAGATCTCGCCAAATTGATTGTCAACAGGGTGTCCAATCTCTTCAGAGGTCATTCAGAACTCATCGTTGGCTTCAATATGTTTTTGCCCCCTGGATTCAAAAGTGTAGAGGAGCCACATGTCATGAGCGATTTGCAGCTAAATCAAAATTCCATGCCCATTTCAGCACTCAACGTCACTCCCACTGCCATTTCTTCCACTTTGCCTCAGCTGCAGACCCAAGCTCAACAACTCTTGCCCACTGACAGTCCACAAGGCCCTGCAAACACCCAGTCCCCTTCCCGTCATCCCAGTCTGCCAGTATACTCCACTCCATCCATGCCATGCCTAGCGTCCTCACATAGACGTACCTCTCTCTCTCCATGGCTCTGGGGGAACTGAGGTCATAGCATATTGCTCCCATTACAAACAGTTCAGCACCAGGTGTGAACTTGTTGGGAACTTCACCTCAGTGTGATGACCGGAATCAGCCCTGTAATGTTCATCATGTCAAAAATTATCCAAACAAAATTGTAAATAGATTTCGTGGACAGTCAGAAGTCTACAAACAGTTCTTTGAAATTGTGCAATCTTACTCCAAGCAGAAGAGGATTATAAGAGAGGGTATAGTGGGAACAGGCACAAAGGCCCTGATGGAGATGGATGTCTACAAGCAAATGGCACAACTATTCCACAACCATGAAAATCTTCTGAGCAGCTTTCAGCAGTTTTTGTCCAAATTTGATAGTGGTGGAAGTTTTCTCTGTCCTGTTGATAGGAGTGATGGATGGCAAATAAACAGTGACATGATAATCAGAGATCAAAACGATCATTCTTCCACGCACAAAGAGCTTGAAGGGATTCCCAGCAAGATGGAACTACTGAACAAGACAACAGATCAGCTTAAACTACGTCAGCGCAAGTACCCCTGGAAGTGGAACAAAAGACGAACTTTGACAGATATTTTGTTTGCGAGAGCTGGCAGGTATGCGACATTCGAAGAATATGCCTTCTTCGATCAGGTACAAAGGGCTTTCTTCTATCACGTAAAAAATGCCCCGATTGCCAAAGACCAGTACAACAAATTCCTTCAAAGCCTCAATGTTTTCTTTTCAGAGAAAATCTGCAGGAGTCAGCTCAGCACCATGTTTCAGCCCTTCCTATTTAAACATCCACAGTTATATCGGATGTTCAAAGAGCTTCAGGGTCACACAGACTCTTCATCAATACTCACAGTGTCTCTTCCACATGCTGCAAGTAAGGAATGGAGTGTGCAGCATGGACCCAGTTGTCGTGTCCTTTCATCTCCCTTCCCGAAACCCGAGTGTAGCGGTCGTACGCGGCTCTGTCATGAGGTTTTGAATGATACATTGATATGTTCTCCTCTATGATCTGGACATTTGACATTTATGACACCCAAAAAATCTAAATTTAAAGAGATTATGTATTGCTGTGAGGATCAACGCTTTGAGATGGACGTTTTCTTGGAAACAAATTTCGCAACCATCAGAAACTTGGAAGCTGCCAAACGCAGGATGCAAGACATGAAGCCAGAGGATGCTGCAAGCTTCCGTTTGGATAACACACTGGGTGGCTCCTCAGAGTTCGCCGCTCGCAGAGCTTTGTTTAGAGTGTATGGTGAAAAGTGGACTGCTATCCTTAAGGACCATCCCGCAGACGTTGTCCCTGCAGTCCTGAGAAGGCTGAAGGACAAAGACAAATAATGGAGGCAAGCCCAGAAAGGATTCAACAAAATTTGGCGCGAGCAGATGGACAAATACTACCTCGAGTCCCTGGATCATCAAGGGATGACGTTCAGAGCAAATGACATGAGAGCTCTGTCGAAGACGTCCCTTGTTGGTGAGATTAAGACCATTATAAAAGAGTTGCAAGAAGCCAGTCAACAAAAGGTTGGGCGTGAAACCACTGAGCTGTAGATCCGTGAGACGTGCAAGGATAAAACTGTGTTTGAAGATGCTGTGTCTATTGTCATTCATCATATGAAAAGGTCCACCAACATTCACCATGAACAATAAAAGAAAACCAAGCATCTGCTTTATCATTAGATTCGTGATTTCCTTTTCTACCCTCGTGGAGAATTGAACGACAGTGAAGCTGAAAATAACGCTGGTGAAGGAAACAACAATATCACAAACAACAATAACAAGGAAACCAAAGACTCTATCAACACCAACACAACAATATGAGCTGCAAACACATCACATCACTTGATCAAGCCAAAGAAGGCAGGATGGTCAGCACACAAAAATGTTCACAACGATGACCTTGAGCCTTTCTGCTATGACCACGTTAGAGAAGTCAAGCGCTGAACATTGGCGGCAGAATCAATCGAATGAAGGGACTGATGTAGATTTGATGATGATGATGAAAATTATACCTTGTTCTTTGGAAACACTACCTAGGTACCTGTTTTTCTGCCTGCACCAGAAACTGTGTCAACGCTTGCTTTATTTCCGGAAAATGTCCAAAGAAATTGCCCTGCAGGAAGAAAAAAGCAAAATGAGTCATAAACCTTGGACTGTTCCAAATATTCGCTGATTGAAGTCGAGCCAGCTGGATAGTACAGTTTCTTCCTGAAGAGCATCAAGAATTTGACGGATCGTTCGCTAAGCTTAAGTAATTATAAGGACAACTTGCGGAAAATGTATGACATCAACGCTTACACAGTTTTGCCATGGATAAACACATAGAAAACGTTGTCAAAGTATTGTTAAGCTGTTGACCCAGAAGATCAGCAGAAGCATGTTGGAATTTCATACCATGAGGAATCATTCCACAATGCCACAGAAACATGGGGCGTTTACAAGCTTAGCTGACCTAACGGCAAAAAGCAGAGGCCATCATTGCTGGTTATGAACGCTACAAATTTGTCTTTTTCAAAAATAGTGGAGATGTTCACACCACGTTATTGGACCAAGGAGGCCAGCAGAATGAGCAGGAAGGACACACAGCATTTATCTCAGGTCATGGAACACGTTGCCAGTATTGCTCCCATAGACTCCCCGTTTCATGAGATGTATGACCACGGGATTAATCCGCTGACACACACCTCCTCATTTTTGAGTCAAAATGAGGCAATCAGGCAGGTGGCAATATCACCCAATCCCCGTGTGATTCAGAAAACCCTTAGAAGGAAGAAGGAAGTGATGATGAAATGAAAACAGGAATAGCAAAAGAGGAATACAAGCAAGAAGATGAGAAAGGTCAGAAGAGTTCAAGGCCAGATGAGAGAAATCAGCCAATCATAATCTAGCTTGGGGAGGCATGGCGTCTCTGAGCAACATCCCAGCATTCACTTTTTGCACTATGTGGATAACATGACCTCGAGAAGGACAATGATAAGACATGGGGGTAGTGTTCGATTTAAACAAAGATTCACTGAAGATGGATAATACCCCAAACTGTGTCTTAGTTTCCTCATCCGACTCTTTCGTCACTGGCACTACTGATGCCCCGTCCACCCAAGTGGGTTCTGTGAGCGTCGTGACTTTGGATCAGGAGGCTTTGCCTTCAGACCTTGTAAGAATAGTTAGGCATGAAGATCTTTATCTTAACCTTTTTCGACATCTTCATCTCCACCTTCGAGCTTTGCCAAAGTGTGAGAGTGCTGACAGGTGATGTTGTTTTTCTTCCATTGTAGTTGAGTTTTTAACAGTTGGTTATAGGCATGGGAATTGACCAGCCAGACACTGGAAATGAATGTGTGTGTGTGTATGTGTGTGTGTGTGTGTGTGTGTGTGTGTGTGTGGTGTGTGTTGTGTGTGTATGTGTGTGTATGTGTGTGTGTGTGTGAGTGAGTGTGTGTGGGTAAGTGAGTCAGTGTGTGAATAGTGAGTCAGTGTGTGTGTTACGTGTGTGTGTGTGTGTGTGTGTGTGTGTGTGTGTGTGTGTGTGTGTGTGTGGTGTG
>JAPXFY010000030.1:13717465-13757465 GCA_030674185.1 Monoplex corrugatus | reverse complement strand
GGTAGGCTGACTGGAAAGGATTGAGGAGATTGTTGGCAGACAGGTGAGAGTTCAGCTGGTTGAGGACGACTTTTTCAAGGAGTTTTGACAAGAAAGAGAGATTAGAGATGCGTTCATTATAATACAAGCAATTTATGAAGACACTTATGGTTCTCTTCTTCCTTCTGATTGTACCATCTTGAGTTTTGTGGATAAATAGGCGTTGATGGTCAGCAGAAACCCAGAAGGCTTGAAAGAAGAAATGCCATGTGACTTCAACGTTGATCCAGAACTTTGCTGCTGCTTTTGACACCATTGACCACCCCATCTTCCTCTCTCGACTGGAGCACACATTCGGAATTTAGAGTCTGCTCTTTCATGGTTTGTGTTATACCTATCCGACCCCTTTCAGTCAGTCCTGGTAAATGAGTCTAAATCCCTGCCAGTTAATCTTGCATATAGGGTTCCCTGGGCTCTGTACTTGGGCCGGTCCTCTTCACACTCCATGCCTCACCACTTTCCAATGTCATCAGTCAGCACAACATCAAGGATCATTTCTATGCTGATGACTCAAAATCTTTCAACTCTTATTTCCAAAGCCTCTGACAATTACGTTGAACTGGATGATAAAGAATAAGCTACAATTGAATGTAGATAAGATGGAAGCAATGCTCATTGGCACAAAATACAAGCTTTCTACGGTAAACGTTCGTCTATCCATCAGGTGACAACACTATGTACTTTCTGATTCAGTCAAGAACCGTGGCGTTGTTCTTGATCCTCAACTCTCTATACAGAAATTCATCACCCAAACCTGTCAAGTCTTGTTACTGTCAACTGCAAAGTTTCAGTTCTTTTTGCCATTATCTTTCAACTTCAGCAGCATCTAAATGTGCGACTTCCCTTATCTTGTCTCGCATCAGTTATTGTAACTCTCTGCTCTCCAGCTTGTCTGCTTCTTCTGTTGCGTGCTTCCAGCATATTCAGAATTCTGCGCCCCGTTGTGCTCTTCGTAAAAATGGCATGATCATGTCATTCCATTGCTTCATTTTCTCCTCTGGTCGCCCGTTTCTGAAAGAGTTTCATAAAAAAAATCAGCACATTATCCTACAAACGCATCCCCCTCCCATTCTTTTTTTCAAAGATGAGATGCACAGATGCATACATCATTACAATGTAGCCAAGATTGTTCCAATATCAGTTTGATACAAATGCTAGTATAAGATACAAGACCCATTCGCTGGGTAGGACCTTGGGACTTGGCCAGTCTGTGGGTTTCTGTGAAGGTGTAAGGCTTGTGCCATGATCATTTTGGATCTTCTCCATCACATGGCACCAGTGGCGTTAGTGGATATGGAATTCATTCTGGACGTGGAGATGTCATCTTGAGAAACTGAAACTGAAAGTGAACTATGTCTTGTTTTGACATTCATGTTGAATTTAAACTCCATCCAGGCCCCTGAAAATGTGTGGAATATTGTCGAACCAGTACTGGTTTTCCACCTGCTGATTGTCATCACCCAGGGTGACAAGACCAACTTCACACGTTCTGTGTGTTTCCATCTTCCTGACAGATCCAAAACAAGGTGGTGTATCTCTCAACAGTATCAGAGATGACCTTGGACCTCTTCTGCTTGATCTGGAAGAGTTTGGTCTTGAGTTGTCTGATAGCGGTGTAAGGTGTGTTGAGTTCTCTGCCTGCCTAACCATCACTATGTAGTCTTAGCAAACAGTATCAGAGAGGCATCGTTTTCGTTCAGTTCGTGCAAGGAATGAATGTGGTTCTACAGAGTGATGTTGTCTTGCCTGAATTGAAGCAGGTGTTTGTCCAGCTCGTCGATGCTTGCTTTCTGTCTCATGTCAGTGTCTTCAAGCTCTTCCCATGGGGATGCCGGCGGCTCTTTCTGTGCTAAACATTTCCTCTGCTCTGTCACTCTCTGTGCTTCTGCCTTGTTCCTTTGCTTTCTGTCATTTTGTCCTATCATTTTCTGCCTTGCTGGCCCATTCACCTGTATGTGTTCGATAAAGTCTCATGCACTTTCTCTTAAGATTGAGAATTGGGTGCATGTATTTAAGTGCAGTTTTGGCTCAAGGGAAATCAGATATTCGGCAGCAATTTTAGGTAATTTAGACCCGTTTTTATGCTTAAGTGTCCTTAGTTATGTTTAGATTTGTAGTCGGGTATGTTTTTTTAAATTCCCTGTGCGATAAATGGGATGGAGTGGCCAACACCAAGGCAATATCTCCTTCGATTACGTGTGCAGATGCATTGATATGTGTACTTTATTTTCTTTTCCTATTTTTCCTGTTGAAGTTTTGTGTGCTTGTGTTGAAATGCTTATAGCCGTGATTTGGCTCTACGCAGTCGGCTGGGCTTTAAACAAAAATGGCAGGTCATCATCATCATCATCATGTGCCCTGCCGCATAGCGTTGACGACCCTTGTTGCCGCAAGCACATCTTCCACCCTCTCTGACCTCAGCCACCCTGCAAGTCCGTCCAATATTTCTCCGTGGGTCTACCTGGTGTTCTCTTTCTCTCCAGCTTTCATGTTTTGACCAGGTGCTCTAAGTCCCTTTTCCTCATAAACTGGCCTATTAATATTGCCTGTCTCTTCCTAATCTTTTTTATAAATGACCTTTTTTGTGTCTGCCTCCATCAAAACTGTCTCGTTTGTTTTCTTAGTTATCCATGGAACTCTCAACATTCTTCTTAGAAACCACATCTCTGCTGCCTCAATCTTGTTCTGGATTAGCGTGTTGACTGTTCACACCTCACAACCATATAACATTATCGGTTCTATATAACATTTAAGAACTCTTTTCATGATGTTAATTGATAGGCGTTTGTTGGTAAGAATGCTTTTCATCTTCTGGAATGCTCTTTTAAATTGGCCGATTCTGCTGGCTATTTCTGATGTGCATCTGCCGTCTGGTGCGATCACCGTTGTTAGATATCTAAACATATCAACCTGTCTCAAAGTTGTGCCGTTTGCTGTTATTTTGCATGAGGGGATTTCATGTTTTTCTCTGATTACCTTGTTCTAGCTATTTAGCTCCAACCCTTTATTTTTGCTTTCTATTTCTAATATATTCACCAGGTTTCGTAGGTCCCTTTCATTTTCTGCAATCAGCACGGTGTCATCTGCGTAACGAATGTTATTTATAATTGTTCCTCCAACCTTTAATCGCCAGGGCAATAGCAAATTCCTTCAGGGCTTCAATCATCTCTGTAGTAATATTGTTTGGTCCTGGGGCTTTTCCTGGTTTCATCTTTTTCAATGGTACTCTAACTTCATGTTTCATTATGGGTTGTTCTTCAACTCTCTTTCTTATAATGTTTTATTTGTTTCTGTCATCTTCAAAAAAGGTCTTTAATATACTCTCCCCATCTGTCTAACATTTTGTCTTTTTTCATGATAAGCGTACCATCTTTCGATTTTAAGCAACTAGTTGATGTGCAGTATTTTTCCTGTCGACAATTTCTTCAGTTCTTCTGTACATACCCTGAGGATCTGTTTTGTGTTGGCATTCTATTTCTTTGCACTTTGTTTTCAGCCAAGCTTCTTTAGCTTCATTGCACCTATTCCTGATTTCTTTGTATATATTCCTATACATTTCCTCGTTTGTCTTTGCCTTCCTCCGTTCTTCCATCAAGCCTAGAACTTCTTTTGTCATCCAGTTCTTTTTTGATTTTCTATGTACTCTCGGGATTTTTTTCACAAGCTTATTTATCGAGTTTTTCAGCTTTGCTTATTGTTCCTCACTGTCATCAACGTCTTCCAGAGCGCTGAATTTGTTTTGAACATGTATGTTATTTTTTTTTACATGTCACTTCATCTTTCTTTAAGAATCCAATATTTAGTTTGATGTTACTTTTGGTCTGTTTTCTTTTTCTTAGTTTCAGGCTAAATCTTCCCATTAAAGGGAAGACAGGTATGTTGTTTAAATCCCCTGTGTGATAAATTGGACGGAGTGCTCAACGCCATCGCCATTCCCTTAGATTATATGCGCGAATGCATTGAAATGTGTACTTAAGTTTGTTTTTTCTCTTTGTTTTTTCAGTTGAAGTATTGTGTATGTTTTAAAATGGTTAAGCCCTGCTATGGCTCTATCTTGTCGGCTTTAAACAAAATCACCAAAACTAGCTCTCCACAAAGACAACCAGCGCAAGCTTTTTTGGATTTCAACTCAACGTAAACATGCGATTTTTGTTTATTTTGAAAATTCAGCAGACCTGTACAGAATCAAAAAAAGGTATACAAATTACATAACATTTAAAAGGTTATCATGTTCACATCTGCTTCATCTCATGTTCCCTTTGTTCTATCTGATGTGCTGTACACCAACACTGGTGCCTCCAGGGAACTGTTCTTTCACCATTTTTGTTTACTTTGTATACTGCAAATGGAAGACAGAAGGATGAGTCATGCCCTTTAGTTAAATTTGCGGATGACACCAGTCAGGTTGGAATGATTTGTAAGAAAAATGATTTATTGTACAGAGAAGAGGTGAGACACTTTGTGACCTGGTGTGAGGAAAACTATCTGGAACTGAATGCATCTAATACTAAGGAAATTGTTATTGACTTTACCAGAGCCAAGGCTGATGCCCCGGAGCCTGTGCGCATCAAGGGTGAGGAAGTGGAGAGAGTGGATGCGCACGGGTACCTGGGCATCGTCTTTGACAACAAGCTCTCCTTTTCAGAAAACACAGATTCTATTATTAAGAAGGTACAACCAAGACTGGGTAGAAAGAAACTCTAGGGAGAGCTAAGACAACAGAAGGTCTTCAGAGAAGTAACCCCCTTTAGACAAGTGTTTCGGCCCTGAATTCCTTACACTCTCGGGGGGCCGGGCCACATCCAGGTCATGACTCCTGGATGCCCTTCTGCTGTTGTCTATTTTTTTTTTTTTTTTTTTTTTCCACGCCGGGGATCGAACCTGGGCGATTCTGCGCTTCAGAACTGCGGTACGCGGTTTTACCAATGTGCTAACGGGGCACACATCATCTGTAGGGAATTTAATCCTTATGAAGTTCACTTTTTTGGTTCCTCCTTGCCCAGATCCAGCTTGAGCTCCTTTCTGCTGCCTCTGCCATCGCTTTAAGGGCTCTAGTCCTCTTCTTCCCAGAAATGGCGAGTTGATTCATGAGATCATAAGCGGAGGTGCCCACAAACCCTCTTGCCCCGACCTCTATGGCGAAGATTTTGACCCGCAGACCTGCTTTCTTCAGGGTGCTGGCAAGACCGGCGTATTTTTCGGTCTTGTAGATATGTGCTTCTTCCATTCTGCTTTCGTATGGCACAGTGAGTTCTATCAGAATCACTTGTTTCGAGGAGTCAGAGTGGAGAGCGATGTCTGGTCTCATGCCTGTCTTGCTGATGACATCTGGGTAATTTCTCCACTCTGGGAGGTCTGCTGTACACTCCCAGTCGACTGCTCCATCCAGAAGACCCTTTGGCAATGTGACTCTATTTATTGCCTTAGAAAACTTAGATCTTTTAGAGTAAACTCTGAAATTCTTTCTTCATTTTACAGATCTGCCATCAGCAGCTTGCTATTCCTTGGGGTTGTGTGCTGGGGTGGGAATGTGTCAGAGAGAGACAGGGAAAGGCTGGAGAAGATCATCAAAAAAGCTGGAAATGTGACAGGACAAAGACATGAGACGCTGGACATGGCCTACCACAAACGACTGACTGACAAGACAGTTAACATACTGAATGACAAAACTCACCCACTTGTGGGCGAGTTTGACAAAAGACGAATTGACAGGAGTGGTAGGCTACGACAACCGACGACACGGACAACGAGATACAAAGATAGTTTCATACCCAAAGCCATATTATCTTTTAACAACGCTTATACTCGTAATTTTATTTGAAATCTTTATGCTTAACCTGCACTCTATTTTTACTATTTTAATGTTTATTGTGATAATTGGCACTTGGTCTATGTGAGAGCAGCGCGCTGTGATATGCGAGAGTATGTGATATTATAATGTGTGTGATAATATTAATTGTTTGTTTTTTAATGCCTTTATAATTTATAATGTATAATTTTATGTCTAATTTGTAATGTGATTGGCAACGTAATTTCCTTCGGGACAAATAAACTATCTTGTATCTTGTATTTAAAAATTTTAATCAGATTTCCCATGGATGCTTCTAATCATTTTTCGAACATGTTCAAATCATATAACTAAAAATTGAAAAAAAAAGTTGTGAAAATACGTAGGCCGCCTATGCTTATCTTACAACGCATGTAATATCTATTATGTGATCTACAAAGAAGAATGAGGTGATAATACATAAGCGTTCTTTGAATCTTAGGAATTAATTTGAATGGGCATGTTGTTTTATACACTATAAAACCGCCTTTAACAAGGAGTAATACCTCTGCGCAACTGTTGTTCTGCTTCAATCCAAGGGAAACTACTATAGGCAGGCCAGTTTCACAAACACAGTTGTTTCCCGTCGATTGTGCTCGGACAACAGCTTGATAAAGCTCTACCAGTCTTCTTTGATATTCTATCACACGTTTGATATGTTTGACATGCTATCACATGTTTGATATTGTATGACATGTTTGACATTCTTTCACATGTTTGATATTATATCACATGTTTGATATTCTATCACATGTTTAATCCTTTTTCAGGATACACCTTTTTTTTAAACCAAGACTTCAGAAAGGCAAGGGGGCTAATTGGTCTTCAAGGGGTGGGACCTGGGAAATCAACCTATCGTTCCAATGTTGTTGTTTTTTTTTTACCAAGGCAATCAGGCAATGCCCTGGTCTTCAGGATTTTCCACTGCCGTGGGATCTTTAGCGTGCGCAGCCACAAGGCACACGGGTCTGACTTGTTTTTCGTCCCCTTCCGAAGGACTAGACGTTCAGTTCGATTTTCCTGCCAAACTGAGGAAAAAAGGCGAGGCCTGTACGGGGAGCGAACCGTGGAACCTCGAGTTTAGTTATTGGCAGGCAAACGTCTGAACCATTCTGCCACTCTTCTCCAGTATACTGAATGAGTAGAGCTTTTAGTGCAGTTTGATTTACAGTGGGCCGGACAGCATAGCTTCGGGTGTAATCTTATCTAGGATGGGTTTGACGACTTTTATTGTTATTATTATTGAGAACGCAGATTGGTCTGATGTGTGTTAAATCTTTTCTGCACATCCACATGGATTACAGCTTGGAGTGCAGTTGGACCTTACAAGGATTGGACCATTTTGCACTTTTGTTTTGTAATAATTGAAACACAAACTGGTATAGTCAGATCTTTTCCTGCACGTCCATCATGAACTTGGTGGTGTGCAATCTGATCTTACGCGAGCTTACCTTTATGGTAAACTTTCAGTGTCGTCACAGACCTTGTTCAGCCCAGAAGTTTTGTTCCCCTCAGTCTAAATAAAGAAAGCCTGGAAGCAAAAGCACAAAACCTGAAGGTTTCCTGAGTACTAACAGAACACTGAAGCCTGAATGTTTCAAGAACACAGAGAGGGAAATTGAAGTCTGAATGTTTCAAGAGTACAGAGAGGAAACTGAAGTCTGAAGATTTCAAGAGTACATGTACAGACAGGAAACTGAAGTCTGAAAATTTGAAAAATACAGAGAGGAAACTGAAGTCTCGCGGTTTCAAGAGTACAGACAGGAAACTAAAGTCTGAATGTTTCAAGAATACAGACAGGAAACTGAAGTTTGGATGTTTCAAGAATACAGACAGGAAATTGAAGTCTGAAGGTTTCAAGAGTACGGACAGGAAACTGAAATCTGAATGTTTCAAGAGAACAGACAGGAAACTGGAGTGTGAATGTTTCAAGAATACAAACAGGAAAGTGGAGTGTGAATGTTTCAAGAATACAGACAGGAAACTGAAGTCTGAAGATTTCAAGAGTACAGACAGGAAACTGAAGTCTGATGGTTTCAAGAACACAGACAGGTATCTGAATTCTAAAGATTTCAAACACACAGAGAAGGAAATTGAAGTCTGAAGGTTTCAAGAGTACAGACAGGAAACTAAAGTCTGAATATTTTCAAAAATACAGACAGGAAATTGAAGTCTGAATGTTTCAAGAAAACAGACAGGAAACTAAAGTCTGAAGGTTTCAAGAATACAGACAGGAAACTTGAGCCTAACCGTCCCAAGAGTCATCATCGTCATCATCATCACGTGCCCTGCAACATGGCATTGGTGATCATGGCCCTCCACACAACTCTATCCCTTGTCGCTAAAAGTACTTCTCCCACCCTCTCTGTCTTCAGCCACCCTGCAAGTCCATCCAATATTTTCTCCCTGAGCCTACCTGGTGTTCTCTTTCCCTCCAGCATTCATGTTGTGACCAGGTGCTCTAATTTCCGTTTCCTCATAGAATGTCCCATAAATGTTGCTTGTCTTTTCTTTATATCCTTTGTTAATGATCTTGTGTCTATCTACTTCAAGATTGTCTCATTTGTTTTCTTTGCTGTCCATGGAACTCACAACATTCGTCTGAGAAACTACATTTCAGTTGCCTCAATTTTGCTCTGACTTTGCGTGGTGATTGTCCACGCCTCATAACCGTACAGAGGTTATCATCATCAAGTGTCTTACCACATAGCGTTGGCGATCATGGCCTTCCATCTGTTTCTATCCCTTATTTTCTCAAACACCTCTTCTACCCTCTCTCTCTTTAGCCACTCTGCAAGTCCATCTAGTATCTTCTCCCTGGGTCTACCTGGTGCTCTCTTTCCGTCCAGCTTTCCCGTTGTGACCAGGTGCTCCAATTCCCCTTTCCTCATAAAATGGCCTATAAATGTTGCCTGTCTTTTCCTAATCTTCCTTATGAATGATCTTCTTGTGTCTGCCTCCATCAAGACTGCCTCGTTTGTTTTCTTTGCTGTCCATAAAACTCAACATTCTTCTCAGAAACCACATCTCGGCTGCCTCAATCTTGTTGTGCATTTGTTTGTTGACTGTCCACGCCTCGCAACCGCATAACATTATCGGTTTTATATAATATTCAAGAACTCTCCTCCTGATGTTAATTGTTAGGCATTTTTTGGTAAGAATTCTTTTCATCTTCTTGAATGCTGTTTTGGCTTGACTGATTCTGCTGGCTATTTCTGATGTGCATCTGCCGTCTGGTGAAATGATCGTTCCCAGGTATTTAAACTTATCAACCTGTGTCAAGGTTGTACCGTTTGCTGTTATTTTGCATGAGGGGATTTCATGTTTTTTACTGATCACCGTGACTTCAGTCTTCATGCTGTTTAGTTCCAACCCCTTACCTTTGCTTTCTATTTCTAGTATATTCATAACGTTTTGTAGGTCCCTTTAGTTTTCTGCAATAAGCACGGTGTCATCTGCGTATCGAATGTTGTTTATCATTTTTCTTCCAACCTTTAATCCAGGGTATTTTTCTAGGTTTCTCATGATGTTTTTGCTGTAAAGTGAAAGCAGATCTGGTGACAAAACACAAGCTTGTCTGGTTCTTCTTTTGATATTTTGGAAAGAGCTTATATCGTTTTCTATTCTCATTGCAGCTGTTTGTTCCCAGTACATATTTCTGATTATTCGTAGATCTTTTCTATCAATATTGAGTGTTTCTAGTTGGTTGATCAATTCTTCATGTCTTACCCGATCGAAAGCCTTGGTGTAATCAACAAAGCATAAAAATCCTTATTCGTCTCGATTGACCTCTCTATGATAGTTAGTATGATGTATATAGCATTAATAGTTCCTTTCCCTTCCACAAATCCACACTGTTCTTCTGCTATTTCTCTTTCGATTCTCTTCCTTGTCCTCATCATGATTATTCTTAACAGGATTTTTGTTACATGACTCATCAAGCTAATTGCGCGATGAAGTTCGCATTCTATAGCCCCTGTCTTCTTTGGAAGTGCACGAAAATTGATTTTGACATATCTTTGGGGATTTTTCCAGTGAAATAAATCCCATTTAGGAGGACTTATTTTTTCAATACCAAATTCCTCCAGGGCTTCAATCATCTCTGTACTAATGTTGTCTGGTCCTTGGGCTTTTTCTGGTTTCATCTTTTTCAGTGCTGCTCTAACTTCATCTTTCATTATGGGTGGTCCTTCAACGTTCTTTCTTACAATGTGTTCTTCGTTTCTGTCATCTTCGAAAAGGTCTTTAATGTACTCTCCCCATCTGTCTAATATTTTGTCTTTTTCCATCTTTCGATTTTAAGCAACCAGTTGATGTGCATGTCTTTTTTTGTGGACAATTTCTTCAATTCGTCTGTACATACCCTGAGGATCCATTCTGTGTTGGTCTTCTATTTCTCTGCATTTTGTTTTCAGCCAAGCTTCCTTAGCTTCATTGCATCTATTCCTGATTTCTGTGTTTATCTTCCTGTATATCTCCTCGTTTCTCTTTGCCATCCTCCGTTCCTACATCAAGCCTAGAATTTCCTTTGTCATCCAGTTCTTTTTTGCTTTTCTATCTACTTTAGGGATTTGTTCACAAGCTTCATTTATCGAATTTATAACTTTGCCCATTGTTCCTCACTGTCACCAACGTCTTCCAGAGCACTGAATTTGTTTTGAACATGAATGTTAAATTTTTTTACGCATCACTTCATCTGTCTTTAAGAGTCCAACATTTAGTTTAATGTTACTTTTGGTCTGTTTCCTTTTCCTTAGTTTCAGCCTAAATCTTCCCACTACAGGATTGTGGTCACTGTTGCAGTCTGCGCCTGGTAGTGTTTTTTCTGACAGTAAAGAATTTCTAAATCTGTTATTGATCAGGATGTAGTCAATCTGATTTTTGGTATTATCTCCTGGACTCATCCAAGTCTATTTTCTTCAATAAGGCTGCTCAAACCAGGTGCTTCCTACTATGAACTGTGAGGTACAACTATATCCTCCACCCTATCCTGTCCCACTTTAGCATTAGAATCTCCCATTATTACTGTAACTTCTTGTGGTTTACATTGAGCCTTGGCCATCTCTAATACTTCGTAGAAGTTGTCAATGTCTTCCTGAGTACTTGCAGATGTTGGTGCATACACCTGAATGATGCTGATATCAAATGACCTGCCACCCAATTTAACCAGCAAAACTCTGTCAGATACAGCCCAGTATCCCTTAACTGCTTTTGATTTGTCCCTGTCCATTACTATGCCTACTTCTCTTTCAACAGTATCGGTTCTATATACCATTCAAGACCTCTCTTCCTGATGTTAATTGATCAGCATTTATTGGTTACAACGCTTTTCATTCTTTTGAATGCTATTTTGGCTTGGCCGATTCTGCTGGCTATATCTGATGAGCATAAACCTTCTGATGAGATGACTGTTCCCAGATATTTAAACTTATTAACCTGTCTCAAAATTGTGCCATTTGGTGTTATTTTGCATGAGGGGATTGTTTTTTTGACTAATTACTATGACTTCAGTCTTTGTGCTATTTAGCACCAACCCTTTATTTTTTATTTCTATTTCTATTATATTCACCACGTTTTGTAGGTCCGTTTGATTTTCTGCAACTAGCACGGTATCATTTGCGTAACTAATTTTATTTGTCATTCTTCCTCCAACCTTTGTCCCAGGGCAGTCTTCTTGGTTTCTCATGATGGTTTCGCTGTAAAATGAAAACAAATCTGATGACAGAACACAACACTGCCAGACTCCTCTTTTGATATTTTGGAAAAAGCTCATATCGTTTTCTATTCTCATTGCTACTTTTTGTTTCCAATACATGTTTCTGATTATTCTGAGATCTTTTCCATCAATATTGAGCCTTTATAGTTGGCTGATCAGTTCTTCGTGTCTTACCCGATCGAAAGCCTTGGTATAATCAACAAAGCATAAAAATAAATCCTTATTCGACTCATCTAACCTCTCTACGATAGTTCTTAGGATGTATATGGCATTATTAGTTCCTTTCCCTTCGACAAATCCGCACCGTTCTTTTGCTATTTCTTTTTTGATTCTATTCCTTGTCCTAATTATGATTATTCTTCATAGGATTTTTGTTGCATGACTCATCAAGCGGATTTCAAGGGTTTCTCCTCTGAGGACCTTCTGCTGTGCAGCTCTCTACAGAGTTTCTTACTACTGTGTGCTAAATAATTTTATATTTTAAACAATTCGGAACCTTTTTAACGATGTCATTGCCATAACGCTTTGCTGTTTTGTATTCCTTTGCTCTGTACTATTTAACATGATTTACAACATTGAAAATAAAACCACGTATCCACCAAACCAGTGCAACTATGTAAAGATGAATAATCTACTATCCAATAAACCAAAAAAACACCGACCATATGAAGCAAGTTTAACTCACATGATGAGAATGAACAAGATGGGTTCTACAGTTCATCACTCAATGTAATCAAATCTAGTGGAATGCAAAAAGAGCACCATAAAGTCAGTGTAAACTGTCGTGAAAGCCACATAAAACACACACACACACACCCCACCACACACACACACACACACACACACACACACACACACACACACACACACACACACACACACACCACACCACACCACACCACACACACACACACACACACACACACCACACACACCACACTTACCACACACACACACCACACACACACACCACACACCACACAACACAGTGCACACACTGCACACACTGCACACACACAGCACACCACACACACACATACACACAAACACACACACACCACACCATACATCACACACACACACACCTCACACACACACACCACACACACACACACACACACACACACACACACACACACACCGCACACGCACACACACATCTCCCACACACACACACACACACACACACACCATACACACCACACACAAACACCACACACACACACAATACAAACACCACACACACACACACACACACACACACACACACACACACACACACACACACACACACACACCACAACACACACCACACACACACACACCACAAGCACAGACACACACACACAAAAACACACACAACACACACACACACCACACACAACACACACACAACACACCACACAAACACCACACCCTCACAAACGCACACATAACATCACATCACACACACACACATACATGCATACACACACACACACACACACACACACACACACGCACGCGCACACACACACATACACACACACACACACACACACACACACACACACAAGCTAAAACCCACACAAGCAAAAAAAAAACTGTCCTGCATTTGGATTCACTTACAGAACATGCTGGAAAAGTCACTGGAGCAAAATGTGCAGGTGTGCACAAAGCAGCAAACCTGCAAACTCTGCACTGTTTTCCAACACAGTAGAAAGACTATGAAGACCTCACACCCAGAAGAATCACCACACTATCAGATGTAGTCTACATATCATCATTGCCCCGGAAGACAAGTTGCATGCTGAAAGTAGTCTCTGTAGCTTTAGCCATGACCACATTTCAGTTTCTTCTATGGCTTCTGTGTTGGATTCCTTGAAGTTGGGGATTCATCTGTTGTTAGATGGAAGTTTGATGATCTTATCAGGGCAACACTCATTCAGCCAGGCTCCACAACTTAGTAACTGCTGTCGATATTAGGGAGCTTATAGGTGGTGTCCTAAAACAGCTGGATCATAAGGGCGCTAAGTAACCTTAGAGTGCAACCAGTCCCCGTGGTATAGTGGTTAGTGCAACGGACTACCGACTGGAAGGTTGTGGCTTCAAATCCCCTTCAAAAATCGTTGTGTTATTTTTCGGCTCTAACCGGCTCCTACCCAACGTTGGGCGTGCTATGGGCTCATTGAGAAGACTGGGACCACACAGTCGAGTCTCATCCACTTCACAGACGCGTCACTGGGGGTGTTGCTCAAATCTTCTGACCAACATTGCAGGTGTCTGTATCTCGCAAGCCTGGTTGACACGAGAATGTATCATGATAGGCAGCGTCGAATACAGCCCTGTCACGCAGTCTCAATCTTAGATGGAAGTCCACAGCTTCATGATTATCACCCTCATCGACATTATCATCATCACCCTGTAAATCTGTTCCAGATTGTGCGGTCATTAAGGTGGCTTAGAAAATGGGATGGTGGAGGGGGGGGGAGGGAGAAGGTGAACACAAAGGTAACCTTCTTGAGTGCGATGATCCTAAAAAATTTTTTTTTTAAAAACCACCAAGAGTGCATTCCTCAGGTGTGCCCATGATGTCTGAATATCACTGACTCCTGTACACATTTTTAGCATTGGAACTCAGCTGAATGGACAGGGGTCTGATGGTGTGTTGCACAGCCATAATGTTCCAAATATAAATAGTCAACATAAAATGATGTATGAGTTTAAAACAGGAAACAAGTCAGGAACCAGAAAAACAAAAACACATAAAAAGAATCAGAACGCGCGTTTAATACAACCAGACAAGACAGGCGCAAAATTTCGGCCAACTGGCCTTTGTCAAACGTAAGATCACAAACACGCAAACAAGTACAAAAATTAAGAGAAGAAAACTTAAACTTCCCTGCTGCTTCGTCTAGTGTGAGAAATGTGTTCTTGTTCCTGGTTGCTTGAACGCGAGCAGTCATACTTGGTTTGAATTAGGAAAGAAGTCAGCCAAAGAGACTGAAAATTAACACCTGTGGATGAAGCCAAAAGCCAGTTAATCAACTGCTGAAAAATTAACTTCCCACAAGGAAGACAACGTCTGTTATTAATCCCTTGTTGCGTGGAGAAAACAACATGGAAGGCTTAACAGCTTCAAAACACACCTGTCACCGTGGTCAAGTTGGCAAATTCTGTCTGTTCTTGTGGGGATGCGCATTGATAATGGACTGTGCTTTTGTGATCTGTGCTGATCGTATTCAACATGAAAATAACACAACGGACACAAACATCTACACCACTGCTGGTCCGCTACAGATTACTGATCACTGCCCAGGTGTGGAATATGTCCTGAACCAAAACACGACAAATGCCGATATCAGAGAGACTAATTTTCCTTTGTCTTTCACGGGACCTTTCCCATTTACAGAAGGCCAAGGAGCAGTCTACAGGAATGATATTATTGACAAGGCATTCTGTCTTTTGCACATAGAGGTGCCTCAAGGTATGCTTTTACGTGTGAATATTCAGCGATTATCGTTTTGGTGTTCTGCACACATGCATTTTTGGACGACACAGATACTTGATTCTGATAAGGTTGACCTTGTCTCACTTGCATGTCAAATTAATTCTCTTGAAGAATACTTTGTTGTCTCAAAAACAAACCATATCTTTTTTATACACAGACATATTCCTTTAGTTAAGATAGCTATTGAAGCAGTAGAAGACAACAATTTCTTCTTAGTACATATATCAGCACATTCTGGCTATGCAAAATTACCACTTCAGAGGATAAGCACTAACACGTCTGACGATATTTTCAAAACTCTGAAAACGCTTCCCAGATTCGTCATCATGCTTAGCTTCCAAACAAGAATGTATTATACATGTAACGAAGTGTGGACAGAGCTTCTGTACACAAAAACAAATGGAAGTCATCAAAGTGTGGTACGTGTCTGTGATGGAGAAGACACACCAGCAAACGTATTTTTAACGTCATGTCTTCAGATTCACGTAAGGAATTCTCACAAATTGATTGCTTATGACACCATGAAAATTATGTTTTCTTTTCATTCAGAAAGTATGCAACCTGAAAAATTAGCCAGTGGTTTGTTCAACTGTTCTGTTGATCACTATTCTAGCTTTCAGCAGCATCTGGACTGCAACTTTAGGACAGAGTGTGAACATGGACAGGATGAAACAGAACACTGTTCCTTCAGTAGTCCTGGATGTCAGGGTCTGGTGGCTTCACGTGACAAGTGTTTTACATTTATTAGATTAAAAACTGATATTCTTGGTATGTTTGCAGTATATGAATGTCAGAAGATTGGCGGAAAACTCGCTTCTATTAAAACCAAAAATGAATTCGCAGATCTCCTTCACATTTTTAAAAACAAAAACATCAGTAATATAGTAACCGGTTATACTTCAGGCTGGCATGCAGTCTGTTTTGCGTATAGTAGATTTCAGAAGTGGTCAGACAATACCATGATTTATGGCAGGAGTGACACGACAAGGGTCTTCTATCCCTCAAGGCAGGTCCGTACTAAGACCTTGGATGCAATGGTACTCAGTGCACCCAAACCTCGAGCAGATGTAAGTAGCAAACACATACTGTGTGAAGTGAAATCACAATCACAAAATGTAAGATCTCCTGAAGTGGTTAAATTTCCCGTAATGCATTCACTGCTGTCCACATTTATACAAACGGGACAGGTACTTTTTGAGTGTCTAGATACAAACATGGCGCACATGTTCTTGTCATGTGATCTTCAAAGCCATTGTACAAACCGTCTTTATGTACAGTTCTGTGTGTTCTGGAACATGAATACGAACAATAACACAATGCGTCTTCTTGGAGAAAGACTCTCCTATAGAATCGCTATGTTCACGTGTGATGAAAGCATGACCACAGTGCCTTACACTCTTGTGTGTGACTTCAGACAGGACTGTCCAGACAATAGTGATGAGTCATTCTGTGAACAACATTTATGTGACGGATTTCTATGTTCAGATAATCAGTGCGTTTTAATCAGCCAACGTTGTAACGATATTTCCGATTGTCTGGATGATTCTGATGAAATGAACTGTCTAGAACAACAGATATCCCCACGAATCAGCGAACCAGGAATGTTCATCAACCTGGATGGCACAGGTTACTTTATTGAACAACGGATGCTTAATCATGAGCCTTGTCCTGACACCCATTATCAATGTACAAATGACTGGTTGTACTGTCTTCCTGTCTACACACGATGCAATGGATTTTCTGATTGTACTTATGGAGAGGATGAACAAGACTGTGTCACAATGGTATGTCCTCGTTTTTATCAGTGTCGTGCGTCCAGTGTTTGTGTGCATGGACATCATCTCTGTGATGGCTGGGGTCAGTGCCCACAGCGTGACGATGAATGGTTTTGTGACTCGATCTGTCCTGAAGGCTGTCTGTGTCAAGGTTACACATTCATTTGCGCTGTGACTTTCCTTACAGACCTCTTTCCTCATCTTCGATACCTGGACGCCACAGGTTCAGGGATGACGCTGAGTGATCTGAATAATACTATGTATCTTATCTGGCTTAGTCTTTCCCATTGTTCACTGTCTAATGTACCAGGTGTTCAGCTTCCCAATTTGCAGTTCCTTGATATAACCAGTAACAAACTAACAACTGCCAACATGACCGTTTTTAAGGAACTGTCCAATTTAAGGAAACTACTAATAGCAAACAACCCTTTGACGTCAGTGATAAGCACATTTAAGCAGGTACATTACTCGCTCAGAGCTATAGACTTATCAAGAACTCATCTTAAAATACTGGATTTATTTTTCTACTCACCTCAGACATATTATTTGAATCTGTCTTATTCGTCTATTGAAACCATAAGTTGTGCAGGACTTAAAACATTCCCACAACTGAAGGAACTGGACATGAGAGGAAATCCAATGAACAATTTTCCTTTGGATTTGTTATCAGGATTGACTGATTTAGAATCTATCTATTCATCAAACTACAGGTTTTGTTGCAAGATATTACTTCCTACAAAGTCAAACGAAATAGGATGTCTAGCACCAGAATCCATGCTGTCTTCTTGCGAAAACATATTGTCCAATGAGTTGTTCCAGATTCTTTATTGGTTTAGCAGTGTTTGTGGCACTGTTGGAAGTTTGGCTTGTATAATAGCTTTACTGCTGATGAAAGTGGTATACCGAAGAACTTTCATCACATGTATTGTGCATGTGTACTTTGCTAATGTTTGTATGGGAACCTATGTCAGCATAGTGACAGCAGCTAACGATGTATTCCATGGACAGTACATTTACTTTGAGAAGATCTGGACAAACAGTATGCTTTGCAAAGTGGCAGGATTTCTGTCCCTTCTTTCCAGTGAAGTATCAGTTCTGGTCATCTTGTTTATCACACTGGATCATGTCATCGTTCTGTGTTTCCCTTTTATAAGGAGAAGAATCAGTAACAGTTCAACAGTTGGAGCATGTGCAGTAACATGGATTGTTGGAATCTTGTTGTCAATGGTACCTTTTCTGCCTGGATTGTCGCACTGGGGCCTTGATGGTCTCTCTGGTCTGTGTCAGCTGGCTTTGTGTGATCGAGACAACTCCACGCAAAACTTCAGCTGGTTTATTGTGATTGTGGTATTCAACTACATCGTGTGTTCAGTTTCTATGGTTGGCCAAGTCATCATTTGCAGACGTACGTCCAAATATAGAATATGCGTTGATTCTGCAAACAGGCCAGTTTATTCTTCAGCGTATTTGTTGGTGAAATTGGCCGTAACAGATGCTGTATGTTGGTTCTCACTTGGCCTGACCAACTTGCTGGTTTTATGTGGAGTCGCTGAATTGGACAAGATCAGTGCGGTCATGACCATGTTGATGTTGCCACTTCAGTCTGCACTCCGCCCATTCTTATATATGTGGACCACTGCAACACAGAGATATTTAGAAGTACGGGAAGGCAGATTGTTACAAATGTTGAAATCAAGATATGTACGGTAATCATCATCACCATCATCATCATCATCATCATCATCATCATCATCATCATCATCATCATCATCATCATCATCATCATCATCATCATCATCATCAGGTGCCTTACCGCATGGCATTGGCGATTATGGACTTCCATCTGTCTCTGTCACTTGTTGCCTCAAGCATCTCTTCCACCCTCCTTGTCCCCAGCCACTTTGCAAGTCCGTCTAGTATCTTCTCCCTGGGTCTACCCGGTGCTCTCTTTCCCTCCAGCTTTCTCGTTGTGACCAGGTGCTCCAATTTCCCTTTCCTCATAAAATGGCCTATAAATGTTGCCTGTCTTTTCCTAATCTTCCTTATGAATGATCTACTTGTGTCTGCCTCCATCAAGACTGTCTCGTTTGTTTTCTTTACTGTCCATGGAGCTCTCAACATTCTTCAAATTTATTTACGGTAAAAAATACATTAAATGCATGTTCCCAAAGGTAAGGACAGATGTTTGTGATTGTGCAATTATTACACGGTTGTCTTGATGTGAATAACGACTATTTAAGATCGACACCCATGTGATAAGGTCAAAGATCAGACATAGACTTTTGTCTTGATAAAAGAGTCAGACAGAACTCAGCACATCATCATCATCATCATCATCTCTTGATTAGTGTTGCTTTTGTGTCACTGAGACACAGCGGCAGACGTGATTCTTAATCTGTCTCTGGGGTGTAGCAACATGCAGTTCAGGTGTGCTCAGCATAGGCCAGCTTGTAATATATACCATATAGCTTTTCCTCTGCTTCGCCAGCCAGAATAGCTGAGATAGGAGAGCGTTAGACTGAAGATCTAAAGGTCCTTAGTTCAATCCCGGGTTCCGGCACAGAACATTGTCCGGCGGTTGACATTTTTCCATGGGCTGGTTGGTTCTTCTGATAGAGGTGTGGACTCAAGAACTGATTTCTCGAGTTCAACCCCAGTCTGCAACATTAAAATCAGACCTGTTTGCTGCCCATCTTAATATTTCCATCATCTTGGTGGTGGTGTCAGCTTAGTGTTTCAAAAGTCTCTCCCAAATTCAAGACGCATAGGATTTTGCGCAGGCTCAGGGAGTCTGCCAAACCATTGTAGGCAGATTTGGGTGGAGCACAAATGGAACTGTCCGAGTGCGACGAATCCCTCTTGAACAAACTCCAAACTCTGCTGACCTCATTGACACTTTTTTCCCCAGGACACAAAGGAAAATGGTATTGTACGATCTCTGTGCAGGCAAGGACGTGATGGCGTCGTTCAACACTTGCCGGAGGCGGTTCCTATGGGTGTGTCGCAGGAGGGATTTGTTAGAAGTCACGCACACAAGGAAGGAGAGTGATGAGAAGAAATGCACTAACCGCACTAGACAAGGATTCTCAAAGGTAGTCCACACCTGGAATGATAAATACAGCACATTTATTTAATTAATCAGCTTCAACGTAAGACATAATTCACTGTTCTTACTGGCCTAAGTCCCAATGGCCGTAAATCCTAAAATGCGCCACGAATTTTCACTAGCTTACATGTTACTAGCTTACTGAACATTTCCATCCATCCAACTCTGTTCTTTCTGATTCTTGAAAAGTAAAACATGCTTCTAATTTCTAACCCTTACCTTAACACCTAACAGAAATACGAAATGAAGCGTGGGTCACATACCTCTGACGTAGCCTGGAAGCTGGTTCCCCTATAAGACTACAACCCAGGGACTGACTGACTATTCCTTTTATAGAAGGGGGATTCAGTCAGGACGCTTTCCCTCCCTGACCATCAATAGGTCCGCCTGTAATTAGCTGTCTGCATCTTTTACACCCTAACTTGAAAGCTTGAATGACTCGAATTGTAATCTTAGCATGTGGTGGCTACATCTAACGTTACCCTCGGCCACTTGATACGTCATTTTCAAAAGTCGATTTTCGGATGGTGACTTTTACTACTAAGTGTCACCCCTTAGAAGCTGTCCAAATCCTCAAAGTGGAGATTAATGTCGTTATTTCTTGATACTGGATTCTGGTCTTTGATGCGGTCACTTCACAGGTCTAGGGTATTGATCCATCCAAAGATCCATCCAGTCTAATGCCTGTTATTTGCCTCCTGCCCCATTACAGCCTTATACCGTTTCTGTGCCCAACTGCTAAAGGTTTTAGTACTAGACAATGGCAACTGACTATTACTTTCCAAAATGTGATACCGGCTAGTGGCCTGTGGTAGTTGCCTTTAATATACCAATCCTTTCTACTGGGACATCAAATGATTTCTCAATGCATATGCCGTCCTAAGGAATTCCTGTGATAGGTGAACCAAGTTGTCGATATTGTTATGTACGTATTATTTGGTCTAATGTTCAAGGCAGATATGCGAAGCAGTTCCGTCAAGAATTTCGTTTCAAAGGCCTGGATTCACTTCTCTGAGTCAGCAGGCTTTGTTCAATTTTTACACCCACAGAGGAGGATGTAGACTACAAGTGATCCGTGCACATTGTACTTGGTGGTGAGGCTTGTGGTGCTGCTTCACCGGGTTCTGTTCTGTCTTGCTCTTGATGCCATTGCTGTCACCATCCCTACACAAACTTTTGCTGTGATGCTACCCATTTTTGGTCAGGGTATCTCCCAGGTATTTTTCTTTGTTTTGGCCATTTATGTAGACTTTTGCAATGCAATTGGTTGTGCTGATGACCCTAACTTTGCTTTTCTAATCGCAAAATTTATTCCATATCTCTCTGTGCTGTTGACTAGTCTCTTGATAAGAATGATCTTGCAGTTCAGTGTTGGTGCCTACCATGACGTCCGTGTCATCAGCAAATCGTTGGTTGAAAGATACACCTTCATTTTCGATCAAGATTTTGAACAAAACTGATCATAGCAGAAATCTTTGGCATACTCATATTGTGGTTTGGAAGAATTCTTCTGGCTAACTTTTCCAGAAGTAGAGAACTAGTTCAGTTCTTACACATCGCCTCAACAAGTTAGGTTAGACACCTGTTGTACATTAAAGCTAAAGGACTTGCTAATGGTCGTCATGCCAAACTGTTGAATGATTTCTTGAAGTCGTAAATGATTTCGTTGTTTTGTTGTTCTTGTGTTTTGTGTGTGTTTGGTTCTTTTTTCTTTTTTCTTCTTTTTTTTTGTTTGTTATCACGATGCAACAGTTGAAAACGTGCTCAACCATGTCCCTGCCAGACCTGAACCCAACCTGTTTCTCACAGAGCAGTTCCTCATCACTGATCTTCAGATGGTTGAAAATTACTCTAAGCATGACGCTTGCGACGTGTTCATGCACATACTCATTTGAATGCGATTACATTTCAAGAGAGAGAGAGAGAGAGAGAGAGAGAGAGAGAGAGAGAGAGAGAGAGAGAGAGAGAGAGAGAGAGAGAGAGAAACACGTCTAAATGAGATAACTTATCCAAATGAAACCCTATGATATTTCTCACCACTACTCATGAGACTGTCACGGGAGTTTTGTTCATCTTTATATTTTTCTTCTTTACTTCTCCTTTAAGGACAGGAGTGTTTTATCAGGTCAGTATGCCTGTAGAGTTGGCCAACTGGGACAAAACTCACCTGACTAGTTATGGTTTTCCTGGTCTTGTGTGTGTTTTTTTTTGGTGGGCTTTTTGGGTTGTGTTTGTGAACAGTTGTCCTGTCAACTTGTGTTGGCAAAGTTATGGTTTACCTGGGCCTGTGTGTGTGAATTTTTGCGTGCTTTTTGCGCTGTGTTTGTGAAGAGTTGTTCTGTCAACCTGTGGTGGTGGCAGGCTAAGTAAAGAGGAGTCAGTTGATGCTTGGTTCCCCTCTCTGCAACAGTCGGTTTGCAGCTATGGTGATTAGGGCCAGTCTCTGGTCAGTGCTTCACTTGTAGTTACACTTGGTGTCCTGAAAATGGAAGAGTTTCTGTGTGCCTTCGTTTAATGTTGTAACTTTCTATGTACCTCTCAGTCGGTAGGGGTAGGTTGCCTCTTTGTTCGTTCATGTTGGTGTTTCAAGTCAGCAGTGTCCTGTACCACAGTTGTCGTTTATGTCCTTTGTTTGGCCTAAGGCTCTACAAGAAAGGCAGCCTGCCCGGGCTGATGACGAACGCACGGGGCAAGTATGGTTGGTGGGTGCTTCCGGTAGCAGCTTCTTGTCTTCCTGTTGGCTCTCTGCTCCTGAGACGGTCTCCAAGGAGCGTGGGTGGCGAGTCAGTCCACTCCACAGACACGCTGCAGCCCTCGGTCTCATGGTCTCTAGTATCAGTCCCCCCCCCCCCTCATTATTATCACCGGTCTTCAGTAAGTATGGTTGATGGGCTTCCAACGGCAACTTCTTGCAAGATTCGGCAATCAAGTGCTGGCCTGTTCTCCCTGCAACAGCCGCCAGGGTGTGGAGTGGCGAGCCAGTATTCACCACGCTACAAGCCTTCTGCCCAGCCGTTTTCATCTTGGTTCATCTCCCATCGTCATCCTGCTTTGGTTTCATCGTCTACTGATTCTTCTGTCATCTGTCTACATTCATCGATCGTTCATTCATCATCCATTAACCTTTCACTCATTTGTGTGATTCAAGTCAAATCTGAAATCGTCATAGTGTCGGAACGTTTTGTGTGAGACAGCGAGCGTTACCCTTCGTGGGTTTATATTATGAACGTGTTTTCCTCCTCATGAGGGTTTGATACATGTGTGAAGCAGTGGACAGGAGCAATTGAAGAAATTTACGTTGCTAACGTCTTTACTTATTGCCTACACTGATCTTGTTTTTGTTTTTTGTTTTGTTTGTTCCGAGGCTTCTTGGGGGTGTTTTCCTTAAGGATTTGAAATGTGTAATGCTATGTCATTTCCTTGGTGCCACCTCCGGTGGACTTATATTTATTTATGTTTGTGATGTGTATGTATGGTGCGTCATGTTGTATTGTTTGGGACTGAATAAAATTCGGGTAAATGTATTTGTTCAAGGTTTTCCTTATTTAGTTAGTGGAAGAGGGTGTTAGAGCTGATAGGTCTGCTTCTCTGTCTCTCCATTCTAGTTCAAGCCTTAGCGAGCTTGACAGAGATTGGGGCTCAAACCGTGACTCTGAAACTTGATTCAAAATCTCCTATCGAATGACCAATGTTGTCTGAATAAGGAGTAAAACAATACAACACGGTCCAAATTTTCAGTTCATTTATTTTGTCCATATAGATGTTCTATCTATAAGAAGACTGCATTTGACTTTCAGTATGAATGAGTTCCCTTTAAATTCTGAAATGCTGGTATTGTACCAATGGCTCTGTGATCTCAGCATCATCATCATCATCATCATCATCATCATCATCATCATCATCATCATCATCATCATCATCATCATCATCAAGTGCCCTGCCATATGGTGTTGGCGATCAAATGCATCTATCCCTTGTTGCTGCAAGCAGGTCCTCCATCCTCTCTGTCCTCAGCCACTCTGCAAGTCTGTCAAATAATTACCCTGGGTCTATCTGCTGCTCTCTTTTCCTCCAGCTTTCCTGTTGTGACCAGGTGCTCTACTTCCCTTTCCTCATAAAATGGCCTATAAATGTTGCCTGTCTTTTCCTAATATTTTTTATGAATGATCTTGTGTCTGCCTCCATCAAGACTGTCTCGTTTGTTTCCTTTGCTGTCCATATAACTCTCAACATTCTTCTTAGAAACCTCATCTCAGCTGTCTCAATCTTGTTCTGGATTTGCTTGTTGACTGTAAAGGCCTCACAACCGTATAACATTATCGGTTCTATATAACATTCAAGAACTCTCTTCCTGGTGTTAATTGATAGGCATTTGTTGGTAAGAGTGCTTTTCATCTTTTTTGAATGCTGTTTTGGCTTGGATGGTTCTGCTGGCTATTTCTGATGTGCATCTGCCGTCTGATGGGATAGATCGTTCCCAAATATTTAAACTTATGGCTCGTATCAACCTGTCTCAAGGTTGTGCCGTTTCCTGTTGTTTTGCATGAGGGGATTTCATGTTTTTTACTGATTACCATGACTTCAGTCTTCTTGCTATTTAGTTCCAACCCTTTATTTTTATTTCTATTTCTATTATATTCACAAGGTTTTGTAGGCCCCTTTCATTTTCTGCAATTAGCATGGTGTCATCTGCGTAACGAATGTTGTTTATAATTTTTCCTCCAACCTTTAATACAGGGTATTCTTCTAGGTTTCTCATCAAAAATAGCTAGCATAACCAGCCAAGCCAAAACAGCTTGGACATTCGATCTTGATTCGTGTCGTTGCAGATCTTGCGCCTAGAACTTTTGGTGACACCTTTCTAGCTGCTCAGCATGTCATTGATGGGTGGAGCCATGGTATAAATAGCAGACTGTATTTATATCATATTATGTTGTGTTATGTTATGTTATGTTATGTTATGTTACGTTATGTTATATTATATATCATATCATATCATATCATATCATATCATATCATATCATATCATCATATCATATATCATATCATATCATATCATATCATATCATATCATATCATATCATATCATATCATATCATATCATATCATCACATCACATCACATCACATCACATCACATCACATCACATCACATCACATCACATCACATCACATCACATCACATCACATCACATCACATCACATCACATCACATCACCTCACCTCACCTCACCTCACCTCACCTCACCTCACCTCACCTCACCTCACTCACCTCACCTCACCTCACCTCACCTCACCTCACCTCACCTCACCTCACCTCACCTCACCTCACCTCACCTCACCTCACCTCACCTCACCTCACCTCACCTCACCTCACCTCACCTCACCTCACCTCACCTCACCTCACCTCACCTCACCTCACCTCACCTCACCTCACCTCACCTCACCTCACCTCACCTCACCTCACCTCACCTCACCTCACCTCACCTCACCTCACCTCACCTCACCTCACCTCACCTCACCATATCTCACCATATCTCACCATATCTCACCATATCTCACCATATCTCACCATATCTCACCATATCTCACCATATCTCACCATATCTCACCATATCTCACCATATCTCACCATATCTCACCATATCATATATCATATCTCACCATATCATATATCATATATCATATATCATATATCATATATCATATATCATATATCATATCATATCATAATATCATATATCATATATCATATCATATCATATATCATATCATATATCATATCATATCTCATATCATATCTCATATCATATCTCATATCATATCATATCATATCATATCATATCATATCATATCATATCATATCATATATTCATATCATATCATATCATATATATCAATCATATCATATCATATCATATCATATCATATCATATCATATCATATCATATCATATCATATCATATCCATATCATATCATATCATAATCATATCATATCATATCATATCATATCATATCATATCATATCATATCATATCATATCAATCATCATATCATATCATATCAATATCATATCATATCATATCATATCATATCATATCACATATCATATCATATCATATCATATATATCAATATCTTATCATATATATCATATTCATATCATAATCATATCATATCATATACATATCATATCATATAATCATATCATAATATAATAATATCATATCATATATCATCATATATCATATCAATAATCATATTCATATCATATCATATATATCATATCATATATCATATCATCATATATCATATCATATATCAATCAATCATATCATATCATATCATATCATATCATATCATATCATATTCATATCATATATATATCATATCATATCATATCATATCATATCATATCATATCATATCATATCATATCATATCATATCATATCATATCATATCATATCATATCATATCATATCATATCATATCATATCATATCATATCATATCATAATCATATCATATTCATATCATATCATATCATATCATATCATATCATATCATATCATATCATATCATATCATATCATATCATATCATCATATCATATCATATCATATCATATCATATCTATTTTCATATCATAATCATATCATATCATATCAATATCTCATATCAATCATATCATATATCATATCATATCATATAATATCATATCATATCATATCATATCAATCATATCAATTATCATATCATATCATATCATCATATCATATCATATCATAATCATATCATATCATATCATATTATCATTCATTCATATCATATCTATCATATATCATAATCATATCATACATATCATATCATATCATATCATATCATATCATATCATATCATATCATATCATATCATAATACAATCATATAAATCAATCATACATATCATATCATATCATCATCATATCATATCATATCATATCATATCATATCATATCAATCATATCATCAATTATTTATATCATGTTTTTGTAATTATCCATCATCAAATAACCTTGGTCATATACTTTTCAGTTACAATGACATATACTATGTCTGGTTCAGTAGTGTCACTTATAATGGAGATATAGTTGCTAGATTTTTTTCTCTATTACATTAACAGTACATTTTAATTTAGAGAGTTACTGAATACTGCAGAACAAGTCAACAAACGTTTCATATCAGGATAAATGAGATACATATAAATTCAGCCGTATGATTTGCCTGTGATCTGTCTGTTCTTCCTTTTCTTAACTCTATTGTTTGTGTTTCTTATCAATATGATTCATTTTTTCGTAGATTATTTTGGCAACATTACATTTTGTTATATTCACACTTGAAGTGGTCGAACATGACATCCACATCTGAGTACGTAACAGCATCTGTTTATAAAGGGACCTACCGATTTATGTCGAAGAAGTTACATGTATATCTGCCCTATCTGAGACTACCGTTATGTTTAGTATTAAGAGGTTTTATGCATCATACAAAAGTCTACAATATAATTCGTGCAGCTGTTTGACGATACATGTACATGACACCACAGCATCAACAATTAACTTGTGGTATGATTGTAACGATTGTTTTGACACTGTATATTTACAAGACTGATTGCCTCAATATAACACACACTACCAATAACACTGTCAACTGTCGACCAATATAGCAGCTGACCATGCTTCTTGTTTGGAACTCTTGTATTCTTTCCACTCTGAACGTGAAAGACCTCAGAAACTACCCAGTGGGTTTTTCAACTGTTCTGTTGATAATTATGACACGTTTTTTGACCACCTGCACTGTAACCTGAGGACTGAGTGTGAAGATGGACAGGATGAAACAAGTTATTGTTCCTTCAGCAGTCCTGAATGTGATGGTCTGGTGGCGTTATGTAAGAAGTGCTATCAATATGTTAGCATACCCACACTGCGTATGTTTGAGTATAAGGTAACTGAACATTACTACAGAGCCAGCGAGTACTGTCATTTATTGAAAGGTAAACTTGGGTTGCCTCTGTGTGAGAATGATTGGTATGCTTCACTAGAAAACTTCACCAGGCCTTATATGCATATTCTCAGTGATCTTGCAGTCGGCTGTACACTGGAAACATGGCTTTACCTAATATGTACAGAAAGTCCATCACTAACGATGATTCCAAATCCTCCATCACTCTGTTACGAACTACGATTACAGGTCAAAGATTACAGGAAGAAAATCCTGTTTTACTAACATTCAAGGTGGTTTTGCCGTCCGCAGATGTGAGGATAACAGCCATCATTATAGTGCAATGTGTGAATTCAAAGAATTTACAAATGGAACTGTATATGAAGAGCCAGCCACCAGCCCTATTTATTTACAGGCAATAGTACTGGCCAAACCACAATCTGCGATGCACATCAAACAGGAATCTTTGACAGTGTGTCCTGATGGTCGCGTGACTCATACATTTCTCTTGTGTGGCTATTATCAGTATGATGCGTGTCGTCAGGGGCACATGTCTTCTTGTACTTTTCCTGGAAACTCGTCATATATGCATAGCAGATCTGAACCAACCGACCAGCAGGCCATTTCATCGCCACTGTTTACTTGTACTGATGACCTCATCAAACTGCCATACACTCTGGTATGTGACTTCATGTCTGATTGTCAGGATAAGAGTGATGAGTCTTTCTGTAAACATCCTCATTGTGTCCGCAATTTTAAATGTGCTAACGGTAACTGCGTGTCTTTTGATAATGTGTGTGACCTATTGGACCAATGTCTGGACGAGTCAGACGAAGAAAACTGTGATGAATACAAAGGAAGATATACGAAATGGTCTGCACGTATTCCATCTCCTGCTCTCATTAATTTTGATGGAACTGGTCAGTTCGTATCAACCCCAATGAAATCCAATGAGTCCTGTCCTGACTCCCACTTTCGTTGTCCTGGTGAATTTAATGACTGCCTACCTATCTACACAAGATGCAATGGAATAGACGACTGTATGGATTACGAGGATGAACTCGGATGTTTAAATGCGATGTGTCCAGGACTTTTTCAGTGCAGAACTTCAAGGATATGTGTACATGGTGACCACCTATGTGATGGCTGGCCTCATTGCCCACTACATGACGATGAATTATTTGTGACATGATCTGTCCTGCCGAATGTTTGTGCCAAGGTCATGCTTTCTTATGCTTCCAACCTTTCTCTGCTTCATCGTTTCCAAAGCTCCGATACCTAGATGCTGCAGAATCAGGATCGACTTTATCTGATGTAAATAGCAATACGTACCTCGTTTATCTAAATCTTGCCTGGTGTTCCTTGGTCCAACTGTCCAACATTATGTTATTAAATTTACAGGTTCTGGACCTCACTGGAAATAAACTTCAAAATGTGAACATGACTCACTTTGTTCACCTAGAAAATCTACAGACATTGTCACTCTCGAACAATCCTGTGATCTCATTCTACAATAATCCTTCATCCCTCTCCATCAAACGGCACTCAGAACGATAGATCTGTCAAACACTACACTGAAAGTGTTGGACACACATGTCCTGTCCAAGTTCTTGAGCTTGCAGAAACTGAATTTAACTTTTACACTGTTCATACGATCAGCTCTGATGGATTTCGGTTTGTGCCACAGTTATCTGAGCTGTACATGGATGGCAGTCCAGTGAAAGCGTTTCCATCAGATATTTTCAAAGATCTTACCCAGCTTCGTGTTATCGTTGTGCAAAATTATAACTTTGTTGCAAAGAAATACTCCTGATTTATTTGATGTAAGGTTTTGCTATGCTCCCGAAGACGAAATGTCATCGTGTAAGGATTTACTGCAATCAAGATTGTACCGAGTGTTTCTCTGGCTGATCAGCTGTCTCTCAGTGTCTGGTAACGTCTTCTGTTTCACTGTACGTTTGTGTGCATGGAAAGTGACCTCTGCAAGAGGATTCAAAGTGTTTGTCACCAATCTCACCATTGCTGACTTTCTGATGGGTGTCTACATTGTTATTATTGGAGTGGCAGATGAACTGTTTCGTGGTATTTATCTTCATTATGATGACATATGGACAAACAGCGTGGCTTGTAAAGTGGCTGGTTTTCTGTCTGTAATGTCCAGTGAAGTATCTGCTCTGATTATCTGGCTTATCACTCTGGACCGGTTCATTGCGCTCAGTTTTCCTTTCAGCACTTTACGATTCGAAAGATTGTCAGCATCTGTAGTTTGCTTGCTGATTTGGTTGGTTGGCTGGCTTCTCGCTTTGTTGCCGTTGCTTCCAGTGACAGCACACTGGGAATTTTACAGTCAGACAGGCATCTGTATTCCACTACCAGTGACTAGGCAGCAATTCAAAGGCAGATATTATTCCGTCGGTGTTTTGATTGTTTTCAATTTTATTCTATTCTGTATGGTCTGTGCTGGTCAAGCTTTTATCTATTGGTCAGTACGGAAGAATGCCATGACATTCAACACGACCAAAGTTCACATGATGTGACCATAGCCCGGCGCTTGATAACTGTAGCTGTAACAGATTTCATGTGCTGGTTTCCCATCGGACTCTGTGGATTTTTGGCACTGGCTGATATTCCCATCCCTGGAGAGGTGAATGTGGCCTTGTCAATCTTTGTTCTGCCACTTAACTCAGCTATCAATCCTTTCATATACACTTTTAACACAGTGGCTGAAAAACGAAGGAAAGCAAACGAATATAAACTTCTGAAATGGCTGGAATCCCATGTTGACTTGCCTGGCAATTCATAGTTATGCATGGTGTACAAGGTCATACTCAACACTGAGAAAGGACTGTATCAACAATTGGCAGCTTTTGTTTCCCTGTTTTTGTTTGTTTGTTTGGGGTTTGTTTGTTGCTTGCTTGTTTGTTTGTTTGTTTGTTTCGTTTTGTCTATTTTCTTTTGTGCGTACATTTCATGTTTGTTACCAAATGTAATGAAGATGATAGAAATATGCGAAAGGAAGGGTCAGTTTATCAGTTTCAATTTCAGTTTCAGTTTCTCAAGATGACATCTCCGCGTTAGAACGAATTCCATATGCACTAACGTCACAGGTGCCACGTGTATGGTGACCTTGGCACATGCCTTAAGCCTGCATAATACCCATGAGCTGCAGGTCCTGAGGTCCTACCTAGACTAGTCGATTTATCAACAAACAGCTAAAGAATCCAGAGCAGGATACTAAGCTGTCAATTCATCAACTTCATTCCCCATCATGTCTTGAGAGCAATGGCATGAAACACAAGTTGACTTGTTACACCACAGTAACGTAATGTCTGCCTCCATATCTATGTTAAGGAGAGAAGAGACACAGGAAGCCAAATGTGAATGGCGTTGACGTAGGGGGGTGGGGGAGGGAAGAGGGTACTTGCATTAACCGGTCAGATGTGATGTTAAACAATCAAGAAGTATTGCCACCGTTTACCACTTCGATTCCTTCGTTGGTTATAGAGAGAGAGAGGAGAGAGAGAGAGAAGAGAAGGAAGTGAGAACAGACAGACAGACAGACAGACAGACAAACAGACAAACACAGAGAGACGAACACACAGAGAAACAGAGAAGAAAGAGAGATACAGAGAGAGAGAAGTAAGAGAGTGAGAGAGAGAGAGAATGAGAGAGTGAGAGACAGAGAAAAGAGAAGACAAGCAAACAAACACAAGAGACTTAGAAAACAGAGAGCGGGTAGAGAACAAGTGAAGGAAAAGGAAGTGGAGAAAGGAAAGTGAGAAGAGGAATGACAAAACAGAGAGACAGAGACAGAGAGAGACAGAGAGAGACAGAGAGAGACAGAGAGAGGACAGAGAAGAGAAAAAAAGAGAGAGAGAGAGACAGACAGAGTGAGAGAGAGAGACAGAGAGATAGAGAGAGACAGACAGACAGAGAGTATACGAATTATTTATTATGTAAGGCTTTAAACTGGTACATAAGGTTAGAGACAGCTGCGACTGTTCATCCAGAACATCAAGAACAAGAAGTTTGGAGTCTGTTTAAGACGGATTCTTCGCGCTCGGACAAATCTAATGTATATGCGCTCCCGCCCAAATCTGCCAACAGCTATCTAGCAGACTCCCTGAGCCTGCGCAAGACCCTATACGCTGCCAAGATCTTGAAATGGGAACAGTGGAACAAGGACCTACAAAACGCTAAACTGACACCACCATAATGACGGAAACATGAAGATGGGCAGCGAACAAACCAGTTTTAATGTTTGTTGCTGGGACTGACCTCGATATATCACATCTTGAGCTTACAGGCCTATAAAAAACGAAAAAAATCAACCAGACTGCAAGAGGATGTGATCCAGATATACTACTAGATGGTTCTCAGCTCCGAGAGAGGAAATAGGGTTATCCCTTGAAAAATTAGGAAAAAAACATACACGACAAACAACAACAATGGAGCAGCAGCAGAAAAAGAGACAGACAAGCAAACAAACACCAAATATCTTTCACTGAACAGATTTTGAGTGTCTGGCCTGTAGCAATACAAGTGCAAGCGAAACAGGAGACTGCTGTTGTAGAAAGGAAAGTGAAATGAGGAATGATCAATTGAGAGAGAGAGAGAAGAGAGAGAGAGAGAGGAGGAGGAGGAGACAGAGAGAGAGAGAAAGAAAGGGAGTGGACAGAGAAAGAGAGAAAGAGAGAGAGAGAGAGAGAGAGAGAGAGAGAGAGAGAGAGAAGACGAGAGAGAGAAACACGAAAATATTGTATAAGGCCAACAGCCCCTTACAATAGTTGTTACAGCAGTTTTACAAACGCACAAAGATCATGTAAATGTAATACATCAAATATCAAACATGTATGCACAAACATCGCATTGAAACCAACACTGTTAAAGAATTGAATCATGTCTTAATAAAAAAAAAAGAATAAACACACACGTAAGGGCAACAACATACTTGTATCATGTCATACAAACAGGCTTTTTCTTCTTCCGACTGCATTATTAGAAAAACAGCAATTTAGCAGGGTAAATCACCCAGTAACTTACGCCGTTTATATAACAAAAATAAATGAATGTACTATAGTTGAAAATGGCTTTTCTCATTTTCACTAATAAACAGTTTAGCTATCTGAATGTAAAACTGTATAGTATGACTGATATTCAGAAACTTGGTTCTCAGAGCAGTATCTTGAGGACAGAGAGATATGACGTGGATTTTGTCTTCTGGTTCAGACAAACAAAATGGACATCTTTAGTCAAGAACTTATTTTCTGCTCATGTTCTTTACCAAGGACCTTTCTTTCTCAACACGTTTTAAATATGACCCTTCGGTGTGCTCCTGATTTGCCTATTCCCGATTCGCCTATTCTCAATTAGCCTGTTCTCGATATGCCTATTCCCAGTTTCCCCTACGTCATCATTATCATCATCTGGTGCCCTGGTGTTGGCGACCATGGACTTCCATCCATCTCTCTCTCTCGTTGCCCCTAGCATCTCCCCACCCTCCTCATCCCCAGCCACTCTGCAAGTCCGTCCAGCATTCTCTCCCTGGGTCTACCTCGTGCTCTCTTTCCCTCCAGCTTTCCCGTTGTGACCAGGTGCTCCAAATCCCCCTTCCTCATAAAATGGCCTATAAATGTTGTCTGTCTTTTCCTAATCTTCCTTGTGAGTGATCTACTTGTTTCTGCTTCCATCAAGACTGTCTCGTTTGTTTTCTTTGCTGTCCATGGAACTCTCAACATTCTTCTCAGAAACCACATCTCGGCTGCCTCAAACTTGCTCTGGCTTTGTCTGCTGACTGTCCACGCCTCGCATCTGTACAATAGTATTGGTTCTATATAACATTCAAGGACTCTCTTTCTGATGTTTATTGATAGGCATTTGTTGGTAAGAATGCTTGTCATCTTCTTGAATGCTGTTTTGGCTTGGCCGATTCTGCCAGCTATTTCCGATGTGCATCTGCCGTCTGATGAAATGACTGTTCCCAGGTATTTGAATTTATTAACCTGTGTCGAGGTTGTACCATTTGCTCTTATTTTGCATGAGGGGATTTCATGTTTTATACTGATCACCATGACTTCAGTCTTCCTGCTGTTTAGTTCCAACCCCTTACCTTTGCTTTCTATTTCTAGTATATTCACAAGGTTTTATAGGTTTCTTTCATTTTCTGCAGTTAGCACGGTGTCATCTGCGTATCGAATGTTGTTTATCATTTCGTCTCCAACCTTTAATCCAGCTATTTCTCTTTTGATTCTATTCCTTGTCCTCATCATGATTATTCTTAATAGGGTTTTTGTAACATGACTCATCAAACTGATTGTGCGATGGAGTTCGAATTCTATAGCCCCTGTCTTCTTTGGAAGTGAAATGAAAAGATTTTCCAGTGTCATAAATTTCATTTAGGAGGATTGTTATTTTTTCTATGCCAAATTCCTCCAGGGCTTCAATCATCTCTGTAGTAATATTGTCTGGTCCTGGGCTTTTCCTGGTTTCATCTTTTTCAGTGCTGCTCTAACTTCATCTTTCATTATGGGTGGTTCCTTCAAAGTTCTTTTTTATAATGTGTTCTTCGTTTCTGTCATCCTCAAAAAGGTCTTTAGTGTACTCTCCCCATCTGTCCAATATTTTGTCTTTTTTCATGATAAGCGTGCCATCTTTCGATTTTAAGCAACCAGTTGATGTGCATGTATTTTTCCTGTGGACAATTTCTTCAATTCGTCTGTACATACCCTGAGGATCCATTTTCTGTCGTTCTTCTATCTCTTTGCATTTTGTGTTCAGCCAAGCTTCCTTAGCTTCATTGCACCTATACCTGATTTCTTTGTTTATCTTCCTGTATATCTCTCGTTTCTCTTTGCCCTCCTCCTTTCCTCCATCAAGCCCAAAATTTCATCCACCTCTTTTTTGCTTTTCTATCTGCCTTAGGGATTTCTTCACAAGCTTCATTTCTCGAATTTCTCAACTTTGTCCATTTTTTCCTCACTGTCACCAACGTCTTCCAGAGCACTGAATTTGTTTTGAAGACATTATTTTTTACGTATCATTTCATCTGTCTTTAAGAGTCCAAGTTTAGTTTGATGTTGCTTTTGGTCTGTTTCCTTTTCCTCAATTTCAGCCTAAACCTTCCCACTACAGATTGTGGTCACTGTTGCAGTCTGCGCCTGGTGTGTTTTTGCTGACAGTAAAGAATTTCTAAATCTTTTGTTGATCAGGATGTAGTCAATCTGATTTTTGGTATTATCTCCTGGACTCATCCAAGTCCATTTTCTTCTATTAGGCTGCTCAAACCAGGTGTTTCCTACTATGAACTCATTCATCTGTGCCCATTCTACAAGTTTCCCTCCCCTTTCATTTTGTGTACCAAGGCCATGAGGTCCAACTATATCCCCACCCTATCCTATCCCACTTTAGCATTAATCTCTCATTATGACTGTTTAACATTGGACCTTGGCCATCTCTAAAACTTCTAGAAGTTGTCGATGTCTTCCTGAGTACTTGCGATGTTGGTGCATACACCTGTATGACGTTGATATCAAATGTTTGCCTCCCAATTTGACCAGCAAAACTCTGTGGACATTGCCCAGTATCCCTTAACTGCTTTTGATTTGTCTTTGTCCATTATGATGCCTACTCCTCTTTCATGTGAATTACCACCAGAGTATATCACTGTATATTCTCCTGATGTTAGCATGTCCTGCCCCCTTCCATCTCACTTCCCCTAGTCCTAAAAACTGATGTTAAGTCCTTTCCATCTCCATTTTGATGTTGTCTAATTTACCTTTCTGCAATAGTGTTCTGATGTTCCATGTTGCTATTTTGGTGTTTCTAAGTTTGACTTTGGGTTTAATTTTGGTCGCAGTAGCTGGCTGATGGTCTGGTGACACCTGCGCAGCATGACAGTCCCTACCGGACGAAGGTATCCACAGGAGCACCTATTGACGTCGTTAACTTTCTTCTTCATCTTTCTTTTGTCCATGGTTTTCCTGGGGAAAACTACGATGGTCGTTTCCCCTTGCCTTTCATCGGTTCTTTTTTTCAGGGTTAACTCCCTTAGCCTTACTCTCTCCCGAGATGTCCACAAGGCAGTGGAGCTATTTACCCATAGCTTGGGGATCTGGTTCGTGGGCACCGGGCATATGCACACGCCAGTGGGCTTGCATGCCGCACGTCTGGGGACCAGACCTCCTCCGAGTCCAACGAGATTTAGCCTGTCCGTGAGGTGCTCAGTTACCGCCTGTCGCCACTATGTACTTGATCAAAATCACTCGTCAACACACCTTACACGCGCTCACACTACACAAACACACACACACATAATACATACAGCACAAACACACACACACACACACACAATATACATACACACAAACACACACACAACACACACACACAACACACACACATATATACATACACAAACAACCACACAACACACACACACACACACACACCCCACACAACACACACACACACACAACACACACACACACACAAACACAACACACTAACCAAACACAACACACACCACATCTAGACCCCATAGTGATGATCACGAACATCCTTAATCCAGAACCTTCATTCTCACCATCATTCTAGGCATTACCTGCAGAGGGTGGCAAAGCATCTTCTTACCGTTGGTCTGCTATCGTCGGATGGAACTGAAAATATAAGTCATCCATCAAACCACTTGATCAATTTTGAATAAGCAGTTGAGCGAGAGAGAGAGGGAGGAGAGAGAGAGAGAAAGAGAGACACAAGGAGAGAGAGAGAGAGGAAAGAAAGACAGAGAGAGACAGTGAGAAAGAAAGAGACACAGAGAGACAGAGACAGCAGAGAGGTCCTAGGTGGAGAGGGCCACTGAGAATGTTTCTGGTTCTCCATCTCTTACATCTACAATCTTTCTGTCCTTCATCCCCCTGATCTCTGACCTTTCATTTTCCCCATCTTCCTGCTCCATGGACCTTACTGTCTGCTCCATGTTCTTTACCAAGGACCTTTCTTTCTCAACACTCCTTGAATACCACCCTTCGGTGTGCTCCCGATTCGCCTATTCCCAATTGGCCTATTCCTAAGTAGCCTATTCTCGATATGCCTATTCCCAGCTTCCCCTATGTGCTTGATAAAAATCACTCGTTAACACACCTTGCACGCGGGCAGACAACACACACACACACACACATACACATACACACACACGCACACACAACAACAACGACAACAACAACGCACACACATAGACACATACATACACACACAAACATACACACAACACACACACACATACACAAAATGCACACACACACACACACACACACACACACACACAAGCACGCACACATGCACGCACAAACACACAAGCACGCACACAAACACACATCAACACACAACACACACACAACACCACACACACACACACACACACACACACACACACCACACCACACACACAAACACACACACACACACAACACACACACACAACACACACTACACACACACCACCTACATAACATCACAACACACACACACAACACACACACCACAACACACACACACACAAACACTCACACACAAATACATACACACACACACAACAAACCAAACACACACACACACAACCCACACACACACACACACACACACACACCCCAACACAGATACATCCAGACCATTCATAGTGATGATCACGAACATCCCCTCATTTAGAACTATTTTTTCTTCCCACCCCCTCGTTTAGAACTATTCTTCCCCCCCACCCCCACCCCCCCAGTCCTGCAGAATTATTCTTTCTCTCCATCCCCATCATTCAGAACTATTCTCCCCCCCCCCCCAGTACTGTAGAACTGTCCTTTCTCTCCGTCCCCATCATTCAGAACTATTCTTTCTACCCCAGCCCCAATCCTGTAGAACTGTCCTTTCTCTCCGTCACCATCATTCAGAACTATTCTTTCTCCCCCACCCCCAATCCTGTAGAACTGTCCTTTCTCCGTCCCAATCATTCAGAACTATTCTTTCTCCCCCAGCCCCCGAATCCTGTAGAACTATCCTTTCTCTCCATCCCCATCATTCAGAACTAGTCTTCCCTCCCCCCCGTCCAGTCCTGTAGAACTATCCTTCCTCTCCATCCCCATCATTCAGAACTATTCTTTCTCTCCATCCCCATCATTCAGAATTATTCTTTTCTCACCCACCACCACCCCCAATCCTGTAGAACTATCCTTTCTCTCCATCCCCATCATTCAGAACTATTCTTTCTCTCCATCCCCATCATTCAGAACTATTCTTTCTCTCACCCACCACCACCCCCAATCCTGTAGAACTACCCTTTCTCTACGTCCCCATCATTCAGAACTATTCTTTCTCTCCATCCCCATCATTCAGAACTATCCTTTCTCTCCATCCCCATCATTCAGAACTATTCTTTCTCTCCATCCCCATCATTCAGAACTATTCTTTCTCACCATCCCCATCATTCAGAATTATTCTTTCTCTCCCACACCCCAGTCCTGTAGAACTATCCTTTCTCTCCATCCCCATCATTCAGAACTATTCTTTCTCTCCATCCCCATCATTCAGAACTATTCTTTCTCCACCACACCCCAGTCCTGTAGAACTATCCTTTCTCTCCATCCCCATCATTCAGAACTATTCTTTCTCACCCACCACTACCCCCAATCCTGTAGAACTATCCTTTCTCTCCATCCCCATCATTCAGAACTATTCTTTCTCACCCACCACCACCCCCAATCCTGTAGAACTATCCTTTCTCTCCGTCCCCATCATTCAGAACTATTCTTTCTCTCCATCCCCATCATTCAGAACTATTCTTTCTCCCCCCCCCCCCCCAATCATGTAGAACTATCCTTTCTCTCCGTCCCCATCATTCAGAACTATCCTTCCTCTCCATCCACATCATTCAGAACTATTCTTTCTCTCCATCCCCATCATTCAGAACTATTCTTTCTCCCCCCCCTCCCCCAGTCCTATAGAACTATCCTTCCTCTCCATCCACATCATTCAGAACAATTCTTTCTCATCCACCACCACCCTCAATCCTGTAGAACTATCCTTCCTCTCCATCCACATCATTCAGAACTATTCTTTCTCACCCACCACCACCCCCAATCCTGTAGAACTATCCTTTCTCTCCATCCCCATCATTCAGAACTATTCTTTCTCTCCATCCCCATCATTCAGAACTATCCTTTCTCTCCATCCCCATCATTCAGAACTATTCTTTCTCTCCATCCCCATCATTCAGAATTATTCTCCCCCCCCCCCACCCCCTCAGTCCTGTAGAACTATCCTTTCTCTCCATCCCCATCATGTAGAACTATTCTTTCTCTCCATCCCCATCATTCAGAATTATTCTTCCCCCCCCCACCCCCCAGTCCTGTAGAACTATCCTTTCTCTCCATCCCCATCATGTAGAACTATCCTTCCTCTCCGTCCCCATCAGTCAGAACTATTCTTTCTCCCCCCCCCCCAACCCTGTAGAACTATCCTTCCTCTCCGTCCCCATCATTCAGAACTATTCTTCTCCCCCTCCCCCCCCAGTCCGTGACTACCTTATCCGCCCATCATCAGAACTATTCTTTCCCCCCCCCCCCCCCAGTCCTGTAGAACTATCCTTTCTCTCCGTCTCCCCTCATTCAGAACTATTCTTTCTTCCCCCCTCCCCAGTCCTGAGAATTATCCTTCCTCTCCATCCCCCTCATTCAGAACTATTCTTTCTTCCCCCCCCCCAGTCCTGCAGAATTATTCTTCCTCTCCATCCCCCTCATTCAGAACTATTCTTTCCCCCCCCCCCCCCAGTCCTGCAGAATTATTCTTCCTCTCCATCCGCCCTCATTCAGAACTATTCTTTCCCCCCCCCCCCCCCCAGTCCTGCAGAATTATTCTTCCTCTCCATCCCCCTCATTCAGAACTATTCTTTCTCCCCCCCCCCCCCAGTCCTGCAGAATTATTCTTCCTCTCCATCCCCCTCATTCAGAACTATTCTTTCTTCTCCCCCCCCCCCCCCAGTCCTGCAGAATTATTCTTCCTCTCCATCCCCTCATTCAGAACTATTCTT